>CAHIKZ030001324.1:552500-700000 GCA_903632075.3 Acanthosepion pharaonis
ACGATACTTTTATCATTTTCTTTTACTTTTTTAATTTATCTAATTAGAATATGGGATAAAGCGAGAGAGAAAGAGAGAGAGAGAGAGAAAGAGAGAGAGAAAGAGAGAGAGAGGAAAAGAGGTTAGTCTATTGTAATTTGGTCTGTCAAAAAACAAACTGACATGATACACGAGGTACATGATAAAATCATTTTTTATTAATGAAAATATGGGGGTCGCACGATACGCGAGATCGCACGTTACACCAGTATGTACGGTACTTATTTTACGTATTATACAGGGTAATATTTTCATTTTCTTGCGATCCCTATACATAGTCCGGTGCATTCTCCGGCCATCCAAAGGTGCCATCATGATCGATTATGTCCCTTGTATCTCTCAGCAAAGTCTTCCTTTTTAAAATTCTTTATTTAATCTTTTGCTATTATCCGTTCATCTAAACACATTAAGTTACTTGTTATTTGTTTTTTTTTGTTTTTTTTATTTGTCATCCAAGTCGTCCTTCTTCACGATGAGTCAAGTTCCAATTTGTTTTGTTATATTCCCTTGTGCGCAAATATGGTATGAATCCACTTCTTCCAGTTCCCAGCTAAGACTCAATTAATAGCACTTATCAGTAAATCATTATTATCACCAAAAAGTTCTAACCTAGTGAGACCTAAACTGCCAATCTAGTAGTATGCTCAGATTCATGCAATCGAGGTACCAACAAAGAAAATGGTATTTATTTTTGTAAAATACAAAAAATGTGGCACAAGGCCAAAAAGGGAGATGGGGAAGGCTGGTCTTTATCTAACTTATTTAAACTTAGCCACAATCTCTGAGCCAAACATGCCACAGTATTCTTTATACCAAAACAACTCATTCTTACTAAATGATTTTCAAGACGTAGCTTAGATGTAACACAGGGACGAAAGTATGGAGGACCCAATGAGGATTGAACTCACTATTCAGTCGTATATCGATCAAGCAAGACAAGCTTACTAACCATTACACTGCGTCGAAGTGCCCCGTTTATCTAAACGTAGCATGGATGTGGCACAAGGCCAAAATTATGGAGCACCCAGTGAGGGTAAATTGGCGCCATTTTATATTTTAAATTTCACGCGCGCTTTATTTGTTTTTAATTTTGTGGACTGCACTTTATAGTAGGGTCAGTTGGGCGCCGCCTGTGGAAAAAAAAATCATCATGACGCAATTCATTCCACTAGAAATTTGGAAACAGTATGCTGTACTGCTTGGCGTTCGCGCCGGAAGCTCCAATTCGAATATATCCGTGTTTGTGCGTCAATCTTAGAACATTGCAGAGGATTCGGAAAGCGTTGGATGAGTCTAATGGTGATTACGAAGGTACAGCAGCTCGAAAAAATCAATCTGATCGTTCTGGTAAAAAAATAACCCTTTAATTTGTCGGTGAGGACCCCAGACTCAACACGGAGGCCTGCATCAAGTGCCTCAAGGAGGTAGTGCTGTTCTGGGTCGACAGAGGGTGCTGCTGGAAGACCCTACAAGCAAGAGAACCAAGCCATTGTTGTCAGAGAATTTCTGCAACAACATCACCTGTTAGATCTGGCCACATAACTGCCAAGATTGCAACCCCCTTGATTATTATGTGTGAGGCGAAGTTGAGCGAGCGACCAACAAAACTCCGTGTAACCCCAAAGATGAACTAAAGGCAAGAATTATGGGAGCATTCATAAACTAAAACACGGAGACCGCCCAGAAGAGATGCAGGAGATTCCGAAGTCATCTGGAGTCCAAGGTTTGAAGCAGATGAAGATTTTATTGAATAAATTTACTCTTTCCTCTTTCAAAATATTCTTGTGAAATTTTGTAAAACATATCTGTTAAAATCAGATGTCGCTGTTATTTTTCATTCCTGTGTAATTTAGACGACAATTTATCCATCGCACCCTGTCGAAGAAGAGAGAGAACGAGTTTGTGTGAAGGTCTGACCGATCATGGGTCAAGACAAATATCAAAAAGACAAGAGCTACAAAGAACAATAAATTGTGGAGAGCCCTGATCGCACACGACCTGAAAGGAACACGGCTATATAGAAGAAGAAGAAGAAGAAGAAGAAGAAGGCTGCAGTTACCCTTAACCTTAAGGGGAAAGGACATCTGCATTTATTTGTTGTTTTGAACGAATGTTCAGTAGCTGCATTGAACGTACAATAGAACATGGCGGCTATTTGCAAACGAATGTGCTACACTGTTCGGTATCATAATGCGTATCCGTGACAAGAAATGATTTTTTAAAAAAGTCACACTCAGTAGGTAAGTATATTGATATATAAATAACATTTATTTTTTAAATCATATACACGATTTTGTATTTTTCCGGTCCGTGTCTCGTGAATGTTGCTCACTTAAACACGTTTTAGCCCAAGGGATGGTATGAGACATTGAATGCGCAGTTATATTTGTTTCTTTCGTTCTACTGCGCAACATTAAACAAGGTGAATTAAACTAGACGCCAGCTTCTTGAAAGAAAGAAAAAATGAAGAAGCAAAACACGTTTAAATCATTCAGAACGAAGCACTATTGTTAGACAGCCAAGGTTAAGTCTAAATTTTGACTATTTTCTTCTGTGCAGCGAACGCATAATTCCTTTTGGACATAACAACTGTCAATTGCTGTTCATTTTTTATTTTATTTAAGAACTCCGTGCAATTATCACAGACCCTTTAGCTAATTTTTGAAGTGTGTATTTCTTACGGCGACGTCACGTTAGTACACCGATTTTTGTAAGTAAATTTAAGCAACGTCGAATGTAGTTGATACCTAATAAGGGACAACTTGGGAATAGCAGGTGCTGTAAGCTTGGATGTGCGTCGGGTGTAATGGCTCGGAGTTGGAAGTCAGACAGCCGAGTTCCAGTTCGCGACGGCTTTTTCATATTCATCCATGCGTAAATGCCCTCCTTCTCCAACTGTGTATTAATTAGTAGTACTTGTATAATTAAACCATTATTATCACCAAAATTGTATTACAATCTAAAAACATTTTGGGCTCTGAATAAACTGCAAGGGGTTGATAAGCCGTAAAGCACAAATCAATCAATCAAAAAAAATCTGAATTTCTAGGTGAGAAATTACCATTATTTACAGGCGGACTATTCTCATATATATATATATATATATATATATATATATATATATGTGTGTGTGTGTGTGTGTGTGTGTGTGTGTATGTATATATATTATTTTCCAATGATAATAATAATATTTTCCTATTATTTGGCCAGCGTACCGTTACGATCCGCGTATGTGAAACCTAGGTAGATTTGCCTGGCTTTTTAGGTTCATAGTTATATATATATATATATATATATAAGTTATATATATATAATTATTTATTTAAAAATATGATTCCTTCGCTACATAAGAGTTTTCATGTTTCAAAACAAGAGCCGAAAACTTCAATATAATTATTTGAATTAAATTGAATTAAAGTACCAAGCTCTGTTCCATCTTCCAGCGCAATTTTTATAATAACTAATTCTTGATATTTACGCGCTTTTATAAGCATATTCATTATTAAAATTAAAATTCAATGGTAACGGCTAGAGCAATTATTAAAAAAAAGTGGGGGCGTAAGGGTTAATAATTTGTATCAATATCTCAGTTACATTCAAAGAGGTCAAGTCACGGTAGGGTTGGGGTGTCTAAATTTAAAACCGTTAAGTGTCTTGTCTGTTTCATGCTAGACGCAATCGTCGTGGCCTGACGATTGCATCTAGCATGAAACAGACTGTTGCCTCTAAATGTTGCCTTCTATGTTCACTTTTATATTTACACACGCTCTATCTCTGATATTGAGCACTTTATCCCATAAATATAGCCCACCTTAAGACTATATTTCTTCATATATATATATATATATATATATATATATATATATATATATATATATATTTTATAATTATTTTTTAAATTATTATAATTTAAGCTCTACTTCTGTATGGAAATAGATTTGTTCTTGTTTTTTACTTCTCGGTAATAACAGGACAACGAAAATATGGATGTAATCCGAAACAATAATTTTAGAAATGTGTTATTGTTTTGGAACGTGCGGTCGCAACGCTGAGTTTGAATTTTAAATTTTAAGATTGTGCGTTTTTGTACTAATATGCTAATAGGAGAATTCTGTTGTACTGGTAGGTTTTTGCAGTCAATGTGGCATGAACAATATTGTTCAATAATTACAGGAATGTCACAGTTATTATCCGAAAGTTGCACGTTGGATCAGTTATTTTAATTTCAAGTATAGGTGCAATTCAATTTATAATTATATATATATATATATATATATATAATATATATATATATATATATATATATATATATATATATATATATATATATGGTGGTTGAATGAAAAGTTCATAGGCTGGCTGTTACATGTATCAATTTCAAATCGTTTTTTGGTATAAAAATTATTATCAAGAACCTGCAGAAAAAGAGCAAGATTTTTTTACTGACATGGTTGCAACATTAGGAGATGAAACTCCAGCTTTATCAACAGTGCAAAAGTGCACAGCTGAATTTAGGATGGGAAGGAAGAGTTTTGAATTTGACTCAAGGTCTGGACGTCCTGCGACTGCCACCAACTAGGATGACATTGATCGTTTTCACGACATGTTTATGAATGAAAGATGATTGACTATAAATGAAATAGCAACTTTTATTAGCGTATCCACTGAGAGAGATGAGAATATTCTGCACAATGAACTTGGTATAACGAAAGTTTTTGCTCGGTGGGTGCCACGTCTTCTGAAGCTGATCAAAAGCGCACCAGGCTGATCACATCACCGGAAAACACTGATATTGTTTGAGGCAGTTTTCAACTTTTCCTAACCAAGGATGAGTGTTGGTTTCATCAATTTGAGCCAGAGTAACGGAAATTTCATGCAGTGGAAACCTGCTTCCTCACCTGAAGTAGGCTTCATTTTATCTGCAATGGATGTGCTGGTCGCAGTTTTTTTGGATGCAAAAAAACGTGTGTATTGACTATCTTCAAAAGGGCCACACCATCAATAGAGAGTACTATGGAAACTTGCTGAGGCGGTTACGAAAGGTTATCATGACCAAACGCCCAGGAAAGCTTAGAAAAGGTGTTTTGTTTTATCAGGACAATGCTCCATTACACAAATCCTTACTTTTAATGGCTGCTGTGTGTGACTGTGGCTTTGAACTGGTTGGTCATCCTCCATATTCTTCTGATGTAACTATTAACTGTCTCACTCACATTAAAAAAAAAAATTGGCTAGGAACCAGTGTCGCAGTGCTGACGGCTTCTTGTCTGTCGTTGATAACTTTTTTGACTAACAGGATGAACAGTCTTTTTGGAACATTCAGATGCCAGTTTACCTGAAAAGAAAACAATGCAGTTATTAATAAGAAGAGTTTAAATTAGTGCCTGCAACATTTCACAGCTCTAGCATCACCCCTTCATGATCAGTGGTATGGTCGGTCTTCGACGTGAAGTTTAGAACTGGTAGAATTAAGTAATCTAGCTCGTTGGAACATTTGCCATGGAGATAGCGATATAGAGAGAAAAATAAAACAGAGACAGCTACCGTATTTGATTGCGCACGGGTGTATAAGACGCACCCCAATTTCATCAGAGCAAATCAAGATAAAATTAGTAATTAGTAAAATTAGTAAAATTATTAGTAAATGGTACAGCCTAGGATATATTTATGAGGCATTATTTTGGTTAAACAATCCTTGATTACAATTAAACGAAAAATAATAGGAAAAAAAGAACAAGAACCTATATCCAAAATAAAAAAAACGAGCCTATATCCAAAGGTATGAAGACAAAATAAAAATCAAACAATTATTACAATTGAACAAATCAGTACAGTTAGCATTAGAATTTTATTCATCTTCAAGTTCATAAAATTCGTCGTCTTCGTTATCAAAACTCTGATACTCATTTTTAATACTACTATCATTGTCATTAAATAATGCGTCATCTTCCGTTCCATTGAGAGCATTGCTAATGCCACACCTTTTAAAAGATTTCACAACAGTTTCTGGTTGAATATTATCCCAAGCTTGCTTCACTCATTCACAGACTTGTGCAATGCTGGGTCTTTTTATTCTTCCTGTAAGTGTAAGGTCATGATCAGGCATTGCCATCCATGTGTTCCATTGCTCCTTCATGTTTAAGTCTAAGTTAATAGGAATTGCCAGGTAGCTTATTTCGGTCGATTGTCGCGAATTTTAAACCTACATATGGCATATAAGGCTAAGGGGAATTTTAAAAGATATTCTTAGTAAAACAAAAAAAAAGTGCGCCTTATATGCCGTTAAATACGATAAATAGATGAACAGAAAGAGAGAGAGAGAGAGAGATAGAGATAGAGAGTGAGGGAGAGAGAGAGAGAGAGGGAGAGAGAGATTGATAATTAGATTGCGCGATTGTTAGACTAATTCACCAGTCTTCCACAGGAATCCTTTGTAAAGAAAAAAGATGTATATGTTAGAACGATTATTATTGGATATTTATAGCGAGATTTATATTAGTCTGACAATCGCATAGTCCGGCATAATCTTATAACCAATGCAGAAAAAAACCTTTGGTGTATATACATCATATGCATCTAGATATGTATTATACATAAGTATTCAATCCAGGTGTACTTTTCGCCCTATGGTGCGAAGATCCCTTACAGCAAAATAGCCTAAGTTAGCCTATTTAATAAATGCACCTTTCTTTGAATGTGGACGTGAGTGTTTCTTTGAATGTTCTTAGATTGAACTATGCTCATTCAAATAAAATGTAAACTGTCTCGTCAACGTCATCGTTGTAAAACCAACATATGTATTAATAAACCCATGTAGTTAATATTTGTATTAACATTTTTTATCAGAGATTCAATACCTCGAAGGACATTTATATGGATATACAATGTTGGTGTTTTGTAAGATGCTAGTTGGTTGTATTAGATTTAATATAATATATCATTAATTTTATTTTTTACTTGGATCAGTGGGGGATGTATTAGTGTTAATGTGTCTTTTTAGAATTTTTCCTCCTGCTTATAGTTAGAAAGCATTGGATTACGGTACAGTATTTTGATATGTTATTTGATTATGTGTTGCATTCATTTTTATTTATGCTTATATTCTCAATAGCTCGTCTAACTTGTTCATCAGCGATGTAATTAGGAACATTATTATTACATTATATATATATATATATATATATATATATATATATATATAGTATTTACATTAGTCGGACTATTGTCCTCGTCTTTGTCGCCATATTTGTTACAACGTTTCGGCCGTTGTACGCTCCGGCCTTCTTCAGGTGGTTAATTTCGAACTGAACCCTTTATTTATTATTTTATTTATTACTGGTCGGCTCAGGAGATTTTGTGGCCTAACATATGTGCTGATTCCTTAAGTTAGGCCACAAAAATCTCCTGAGCCGACCAAACATAGAAATAAATACAATATGGGAACCAGTAATAAGGAGTGCCAGAGGAAAGCAATGATAACAAAGTTGCAATATGAACTCTGGTAAAAACATGCAAGGATAACAACAAAATTGAAATATGAGCACTGGTAAAAAATGGTTGATGAAAACATTAGGTTTATAATACCCAGAAATTCATACCCAGATGTCCTCAAGGACACATGGCACAGTGGATAAAGACAGTCGAGAGCTTTCAGAGGGAAATTTGCAGGAGATAGCTGATAACTGACATCCATCAAACGTGGCACGTGGAACTAGAACAGTCTACCTCAGTGATCAAAATAAAGGGTTCAGTTCGAAATTACAACCACCTGAAGAAGGCCGGAGCGTACAACGGCCGAAACGTTGTGACAAATATGGCGACAAAGATGAGGACAATATTCCGACTAATGTAAATACTGTACATCATACTTCATCTCAGAAATATAGACATATATATATATATATATATATATATATATATATATATATATATATATATATATATGCACATTTACATATAACCGTACAGATCCTCGAATCTTCCACTGATTCTTATATACTCATGAGAGGCACCTTGCCGTAGAGCTACGATTAGCAAGGTTATCTCGAAAATCATTACCCAGTAAGATCAATAATTGGTGGATACTTAAGAAACAATAGACAATCAGATCAGAATTATTTGCAATCTGTAGGCACAGAGATCGTTGGACAGAATTTGCATGTATTAACAGATCGCGACAACCACTAGGGAGACATGATTAAATATACTTTAATGTTTAAAAAAAAATTATTCAGTATTATTACAGGTTAGGTAATAAGCATTATAACAGCACAAATAGCTAAATTGTAGAAAAAGGAATTTTCGATAATATACGCATTACGACATTTTAGGAAAAACAACGTTCTTGTTTATATATATATATATATATATATATATATATATATATATATATATATATATATATATATATATATATATATATAGGCTTCCAAAAAGTGCTGTATAGTCAACTACCAAAATCCAAGCTTTCAGTTGGACGTCCACTCTTACGCTACAAAGACAAATTGAAAGACAACTTGAAACGTCTCAAATTTGCTCTGAAAACCTGGGAAACCCAAGCATCAAACCGAAAGGAGTGGCGTAAGACATGTTTCATTAAGTTAAAGGGTTTTGAATACAGTAAGCTGAAGCACCATTATCAGCTTCGTCAAGCTCTGAAGCAGGGAAACCATCAAAATCCTGCTTTAAAAAATTTCATCTGTCAGTGTGGCTTTGTCGCCCGCAGCAAGGCTGGGCTAGTATCAGACTTAAGAAAGCACATGAAATATGTCTTTCCCTCACCTGATTTTCTCCATAATAGCCCCTGCTAGCATACATAGGTGTAAAACGAAAGTCACCATCTAATACTAACCCGTAATTATCGTTTACAATAGAAAAGTCCATATATATATATATATATATATATATATATATATATATATATACCCGACTCTCCCGTCGAATTTGACGTATGATGATCAAACAGATCAGTTCCTAGGAAAGCGACAGCCCTACAAAAGCACACGAGATTTGATTATAGTGGTGAAATTTTCGTGCAGGACAATCCACACCTTTTGAAGGGCCGAATACAGAGACCTGGTGCAATACGTGCCACAAGGTCCGCAAACGACACTTTTAGGTTTTGAATTCAGAGTTGGCCTTCTCCTAGACCAGTTGCCATCTAATATATATATATATATATATATATATATATATATTAAAGAAAAACAGACAATTTTAAGGTACCATTGTAATAATTTATTTCACCAGAGCCCTTTTAAAGGACTCCGGATCATCAGATAGCCCTTCCAAAAATGAAATGAAACGAAAAATGAAATGAAAATTGATGGGTAGTGTAAGTTTTTGTAATTTAACAGAGAGTGTAATAGGAGTAGTTAAAGAGACATGGTAGAGTTTAGGGAGGGTTTAATTTAATATCTCTCTCAATCATACTTAGTATTGGGGGAGGAGGAGTATATATGTATGTATATATGATAAGATAAAGGACAAATAGGAAACGTTTGTTAATCTTATATGTTTCAATTTTAACTCTTCATCAGTGAATAAGATATAGAGAAAAACAAGAAAGCAATGGTATTTTTAATTTTGTGTTGTTCGATTTTCATTGGTTAATCATATTTCAAAGGCATTCGACATGGTAAATAAACGTTAGTGAATTTGTAAGTTATTTTAGATTGGCAAACGTCTCCTATTTGTTCTTTATCTTATCATTCTGTCGGATTGTTTCTTAAATATCCAGCAAGAATTAAACTGATTGGGTAATGATTTTCGAGATAACATTTCTAATCGTAGCTCTACGACAAGGCGTCTCTCATGGATATATAAGCATTTATGAACGCTACTGTGAAAGATTCGAGGATCTGTACCGTTATATATATAAGTGTGCAGCGTTCATTGTCCTCGCCTTTATAGTTGTGGGAGCGCCATGGCAGCGACGTAAGGTGCGCATGTCAAGCTTTGGAAACGAGTCGAGCAAACAAATCCGATATGTTTCATCAATTGAAAGTCAAGAGGAACATTCGTATCTACAAGAAACGTTGACTGATCCCATGCAACCTATCCTCGAATAACTTGTCAAACATTTAAACATCTATTCTAGCCTGTATTGAAGACTTAGCAGCCTTTCCTCTGACATCTCTCACCATATATATATATATATATATATATATATATTTGAAAAAAGGAGAGAAACCGCAAACGTTTGGTTATAATATGAATTTGTTTTAAGGTCACGAAACCGTAAACACGTCTAGTAGAAATATGAAGATTAAAATATAATATATTCACCAAAACAAATCCATATTGTAACCAACAAATGTGCGATTTTCTTTTTTAGATATATATTTTTCTCTCGTTTGAACAACTATAACCTTTTCCGATATATATATATATATATATATATATATATATATATATATATATATATATATATAAAGTTGCAAATTAAAAAATAATAATGTTTTTTATGAAAGTATTTATTTATTCATATATATATATTTGATATTTCCGATTGACCTCAATCTTTCTTCAGAAATAACTGTTTGTTTACAAGTAGCGTCCGTTTTATTAAAATTAAATTGAGTTAAAGTATCAAGCACTGTTTCATCTTCAAGCGAAAATTTAGTTATTTACCTAACGTGTTCTTTTCCTATTTTTTCTACATATATGCACATTATATTTTATAATATATATATATTATATGCACCAATTTTATATATATATATATATATATATATATATATATATATATATATATATATATATATATATAAGAAAATTGGTTAATGACCCTGACAGAATTATATATATTTTCGAAACATTATACTTTCATAAACGTTTTTTCCAATTGTCATTTCAGGTATAACTCTGTCGGGAATATTTACCCAAATTCTTAATGTATTGTCCACATGAAGAACGCATGGATAAAAAAGAAAAAAACAACAACATTTCTTTCATTTATTTTCTACCCGTTCTGACAGATTTCTCTCCCTAAACTCGGAAACTTAAAGCAATGAACATAAAATGTTCTTTTTTTTTTCTTTTTCTTTTAAATAAGTCACTTATTTTCTTTATTTTCTCGTCACGAGCAACGCCAACCTGGGAAACATTTACGATTTCATTATTTTAAATAAACACACAAATACATACACACGCAATTCACTTTTTCATCTTCGATCTGATGAAGTCCAAAATGGGCGAAATTTATAATAAAGTCATTCGATGATAATGCAAACAAAATTTACAATGATTTCCAGTGGAACTAATATAACATTTGCCATTGCTATCGAATATATGTTAACTCGGTATATTCAGTAATGAACAAAATTAATTGTACTAAATCTGCCAAAGAACGACAGCAAAAACTGCAAAAGTACGTTTCAAAGATTAAGAAATCAGATAAAAAAAATTATCAAGTTAGGCAAGACGGGCAATCGTTAAAAAATCGATGTGGATAAGTACCACAAATCTATTAAGAAAAAAAATTAATACGCTTTATAAAACGGCACGTAACAGTTGGGAAAAATTTACATCGGTAATCGAGCCAAAAATTAGGCACAACATTAAAAAATGATTATAAGATTTCTAAATTCTATAAAGAGCAAGCATTCATCACAATTAAAAACCATAAAACTAATTACTGACACAATCCACAATACCGATTAGTCAATCTAACTAAACGTAACACCAGTAAAATTAGTAAAAATTATCCTTGAAAGACCATGCAAGATTATTTTGTCTTTACATAAGATTTATCATTGATATTGATCATTTTAACCCATCAATATATGATATCTTAAAACTATATTTCACTATATATATATATATATATATATATATATATATATATATATATATATATATATATATATATATATTAATGCATGTTTTTTAAATAATATAGACAAGTTTTGTCTATTTATTTTAAGTAAGTTCCTTCCATATTGTCTAATAAGTTTAATCACATTATCGTTGAAAGACGAAAGGAAAACACCATAGTGATACATGTTTAAACCCAATCTAAGCTTTCGGCTTACATAAGCCATTATCTAAGATGACAATTTCAATAAATCACACAACACACGGACGAAACGATAATGATAGTCTGCCCTTGCTGCATAAAAAATTTAACGACAAACTCGTATATACGAGACGCGGAAGCAAAAATCGCGTCACACACACACACACATATACATATAAATATATATTACAACAATTGGAAAAAACGTTTATGAAAGTATGTTTTGAAAAACATAATAATAATACAAAAATGCATTTTAAAAATAAAACAGAAGTAACAGATATTAATGGCCTATACCACTTTTTAATACCACTGTTTCCCGGTTGGATTCAAATCTGACCATTAACTTTTTTATGTATTTTATATATATATATATATATATATATATATATATGGAGGAAAATCACCTGGAACGAAACCTTCTCGGAATACATGCAGCGTGGATAAACAATAATTGTTTACCGTGTAGAGTAGAAAACGAGAAAGCTAACAAATGTCTGGACAAAATATTAAGGGTAACCAATGGGTAATCCTTCACTATGCGGTGGAGTATTGGATAGCGCTTCGGTTTGTGGAATCGGAGAGCCGAGTTCGAATTCCAGTCGAATCCATTATATTTACTTACGTGCTGGATTACTGTGGAAAAAAGGTATTAATCCTCTTCTTCTTTCTCCAGCTATGGGTAAATAGCAGGACACTCTACTCAATATGAATTCAAAACCTGCGTAGGGTTGTTTTGGGTCTCTGTATTCGGCACTTCAAGAAGCGTGGGTGGTTCTGTACAAATCTTTCACCACTATAATCAAATCAAATGTGCTGGCTGCCGGTTCCTTCGAACTGAGCTGCTTGACCCTCATACATCGAATGCGACAGGAGTATATATATATAAATATATATATATATGTGTGTGTGTGTGTGTGTGAAAAGTGTATATAAATATATATATGTATAATTATTTATATATTATATGCGCGGTACTTATTAGAAAGCGCTCAATATCAGAGATAGAGCTAACATATCTATCCAACCAAATATATATATATCTATCCAACCATATATATATATATATATATATATATATATATATATATATATAAATAAAATAAATCTGAAAGAGCCAGAAACAACCTACCTGTGTTTCACATAAACGGATCTTCAGGGTAAGCCAGGTTGTTCCATGCTATTTAGGATTTATTTTATTTTTCCCTGCTCTACGTATTGAGCACTCTACGTTTTAGCTTTATTACTCGCTTGGTTTTTTTTTCTTTGGGCTAAAAACTTAGGTCACTGGACGATTTATTTTGTCCTGTTCAGATGTTTCTAGTTCTTTCTTTTATTTACCCCATTTTTTTTCCCTCGGGTACCAATTTGTTTTGATAAGCCTACAAGTGCTATCCAAGTATTATCATTAGTAGTAGTAGTAATAGTAGTATATATATATATATATATATATATATATACATATATATATATATATATATATATATATATATATATATATATATATGATGTAGGGTTGCAATTGTCTATAAAGCCGTAGACGTCCTTCAACTGAAATTTGATATCTGAGGTAATACAAGCGGGCCCAGAAGCAGCATTTTAAATTGCATGATAATATAATACCGGCTGCTGCAATTTTAAGTGCCCTGTTTTTACCAGAAGCTGTTGTTCCCTTGCTGGGCTAAAGAGCCACATTCATTCAGCGCATCAGTAGATATTCTACAAAATTATATATATATATATATATATATATATATATATATATATATATATATATATATATTACGCTATTCAGGGGATAGCAATTTATTTTACGCTAATTGAAGTATTACTCTGAAATGCACTATGCAGGCCTGTATGCTTGCAAAAATAAAAATAAAACCGACACTCACGCAGTTAAGTAACAACGATGTTCCTGAAATAACAACAGTTAAAATATCAGGTGAAGTTGGCATAGTAACAGATCTTTTTAAATATTCAATGAATTCTTTAATTTCGGAATTGTAATCCCATTTTATAATCATTTCACCCCAAGCAAAGTGACAAAGCCACTAAGACACAAGTGATTACTGAGAGTGAAATAAACTGAGGAAATATTATTGAGGAGAGAGAACAGTAGAATAACAGGATTCAAGGAGACAGAAGATTCACGTTGCATTTAAATTTCCGAAGATCGTAGCTGGCAGAAAATCAAGAAGAGTTTCACCAGCGAGAAGGGCAAGAGGACTTTTTTCTTTTTTGATAAGAATAGAAATTATGGCCTCATCTAGCAACTACAACATTAAAATAGTGAGACCTATCTACCAATCTAGTACTGCGCATAAATTCGAGAACTTGAGGTACCAAAGAGGAAAGCTTATCAGAACAAATATGCTTGATATATAGCAGAAGCACCAGACTAAATGTGGCAGCAATATTCAATCAACAGACGACTGGTAGACTTATAAACGTGTAGGATATATTCTGTCGAAAGAAATTGTCCAGCCCGACACAGTTAACCAGATTTCTTAGAAGCTAATCTAAAATGGGAAAATAACGAACTTGTTAAGTATCAACTATCACATTTATATCGAATATACATAAATTATTCTCATCCGTACTTGCAATAAGACTACGAAATACCCTCGATGAAAACCAACCACGCTGTCAGGTAGTCTGTTAGACAAGAGACCATCTAGAAACTACAGATCTTCTTCTTGATATCTGCATGATGCCTTGTGGCGCATAGGGCCTCTGATGAGGTTTCTGTAATCGAATTTTTTCGAGGTGGGGAATGATTGGCCGCAGGCCCAACTACGCAGAGCCGGGTTGAATTTCATTTGGTGTTTTCTTTCCGCTAGACGACCACGTGTTTTATACACTAAGAGTTTTCCTGGTTGCCAACCAAATCTGATAGTTTAATTTAGCTCTACTAGTTGATCCATAATGGATAACTTTTCGCGTTCTAATGAACGGTGAAGCATAAGTATCATCCGTAGCATTTAAACACAAAAGAAAATTCAGTAATAGATAGCTACGCATAGTTTTTGCCTTACCAGCTGCACCACTGATGATGATCTCAGAAAGAGATGGAAAGTACTTCGGAAATAAAAGTGATTATCACTGTTACAGTGCATTTCTTGCCTTATTCATGTATATATTTGTTGTGGAGTGGTTTCACAGTGGAGGCTTGTATTTGTACTAAGTCATTCCTAAAATAGGTTCGACGTACAAGACGTTAGGAACTTGATATAATAGATAATGACGCAGAGAAATCTAGCAGTGGTCACTGATACTTTAGTATCCGACTAACGGTCGTCCGGCATCGACTGACTGACCGACCCACTGAGCAACTGGTTACTCTTACTACCCCTACTTATTATAGGTGGGAGAGTCTATTAACTATAGAATAGGTGTGTTCCACTATGACAATAATATACAGAAAAATATTCGTGAATATGAAATTATTATGATAAAATAATCAGACATAATATTTTTAATTTATTCAGTCAGACATATATATATATATATATATGTGTGTGTGTGTGTATATATATATATATATGTATATATATATATGTGTGTGTATATATATATATATATATATATATATATATATATATATATATATATATATATATATATATATATATATATATATATATATATATGTGTGTATATATATATATATATATATATATATATATATGTGTGTGTATATATATATATATATATATATATATCTTTCTTTAATTACGACTGACAGAGTACTGTGGTTAAGTTTTTATTTAATTTGTTTCTTGTGTTTTTGGGAAAATTCTGTTTTGTATGGCCGAGTTTTTTTCGATTATTAATTTTCATTTTCCCTGAAAGTAAAAATAATAGACGAAAACGCTCGTACATAGAAAATATTTAGACAATTTCTACATAATTTACGTTCAGAGAAGAAGAAAATTATAAGAACACAAAAAATTAAATAAGAAAATTAATCGCTGTACCTTGTCGGTCGTTTTTAATGAAACTTGTTTAAAAAAGAAGGATTGCTGCGCAAACACACACACACACACACGTGCTTACACACACACACACACACACAAACACACACACACATATATATATATATATATATATATATATATACACAGTTAAAAATAAAAAAGGATAAGTGGTTGAGACAAAGGGATGCACTTTCACTTAAACTATCTAATGTAGATCTTGAAATTAACTCCCCGAAAAAATGAACTGTGAAAAAATGGGATATACAAAATAAAGAACATTTAAGCCGTCCATTTTTTTGTTGACAATATTTTAATAATATCCGATTGATCGGTTTAATTACAAGAATTACGATATTAATTACGAGATCGGATTAATTAGGTGTTACATCGTGGATAATACGATATAAGAAACTAGGTAATTCCGTGTGGAAAGATTACATTAAACACATGAATGAGGTAAAACAAATAACATGGGTTTTATTGTATGGAAAGTACAATGACTAAGAGTTCTTAATAATAATAATAATAAGAAGAAAAACGGGCGATACGTCACAGAGATCCGTAGTGTTACTACTACTACAATACTTCGTCACGTCTTTTATTTTCTCCTCATTCACATCTCTTTAGACTGACCAATTAGCAGAAAAGCAAAATGTCCTAAATAGGGTAAGTCTTTATTTAGTTTTACGAACAAGTAAGAATAAAAGAAATATTCTTTAGCAACGTTTCGAAAATTATAAAATGCATTATTAAGAACTGAAGAAAAACCAAGAATATATACTAGATGCCCATCGGAAGGTCTGAGAATTTATTTGTGTGATTTACTTTTAATACGTTCTTGTTTTAGTTGTAATAAGATGCCAAAAAAATGTTTCCGTGTTCAAGGATCAGGCCGGCAGAGTACGCTAAACAATAACTGCTACAAATGGCTTGTCACAGCTAACCGGTTGTAACGACACTCTAGACTTTAGAACAATTTGGAGGTTCCTATAAAGATTTTCCGATCTCAGTTATGTTCCACAAAGTCAAAAACAAACACACTTGAAGAAGAGAAGTGAAACAACGGCATTATTAAATTCAATGGGTTTAATGTACAGAAGACGGTATATGAACAATAGGTAAAAAGAAGGCTTGCAAATATAATTTATATTTGCGGAATTAAATGTTAGGCGAATATCCAAGGAAATTGTAGGCTCCTAGGTTTCTGTATTGCATTAACGTCAGAAAGAACGGCTCCAATAAACGTATGGTCACTACGGTCGTCGATTGAAGAAAACAGAGTTTTCCAGATCGAGTAGCCCCCAAAATGGATCCTGATTGGACAGCAGTTAGCCAATCAGAGTCCCGGATTAGTTAGGGTTTCAAGTTCAAGGTTGATCTTTGAATCTGGTAAATGGCTAGCTTTCTTTACTCTCCTTTTCAAATTTTTATACACCTAATGTAATAAAGAAAAGAAATACGCCGCAGGAAACAGTGAAATAATCTGTATTGCTTATCGGCGAACGTTTTAGCGACGACGCGGAGGAGATGAAGGAGGATGTGACGAGGGCTCTGAACATCTTCATTTTGAAATACTACACGAGAACCTTCAAGAACTGACTGAACGCTACAAGAAAACGGATTGAAGACAGAGGGTTCTAGTTTGAAAGGAGATTCAATTATTTCGAAGTAAATATGTCTCCTGAAAAATTCTCAAGATTTCCTAACTGTATTGTGTGTAATTAAGACAGGCGGTGTTATTATAGAATGACCAGAAAACTTAAATACAATTATGTAAAATAATATTGGAAAGCAGTTAGTAAAATCATAGACATAATGAAAAGCGCATTGCTTAAACTCTAACATGTATAATAAATATACGAGGGTGGGCTTAAAAGTTCTTAGGTTGACAATGAAGGAATGATCCTAGAGCTGTGAATTGTTGGGCGCGTTAATTTCAATTCTTTTTATTGTTACCTGCATTGTTTTTTTTTCCAGGTAAACTGAAATCTGACCGTTCAAAGAAGATTACGAGTTTGGGCTGAAAAGTTCATAGGTTGACAATGAAGGAATGATCCTAGAGCTGTGAAATCATTTAGTACATTAATTTCAACTTTTCTTATTGATAACTGCATTATTTCTTTCCAGGTAAACTGACATCTGACATCACAGAAGATTACGACGGTTAATCTATTCAAAAAACCGTCGCATTTTTAAAATCTTTTTTTAAACAGTCAGATGTCAGTTTACCTAGAACTTTAGTAGTTACTAAGAATAGTTGAGATTAATACATACAATATTGCACAGCTCTAGAATCACTACTTCATAGTCAGCCTATTGACATTTCAGTCGTATTTTTAAAGTCTTCTTTGAAAAGTCAGATGTCAGTTTACCTGGAAATAGACAATGCAGTTATTAATAAGAAGAATTGCAATTAATACAAGATTTCAAAGCTCTAGCATCCCTTCTTCATAATCAGCCAACGAATTTTTCAGCCTACCTTCGTATAAGGCTTATTATGACGTTCAGTCAGTTATGTGCCATGCGTGATAGACGCTTAGGCGATCATGTATCTTTCGATACATGACTGATGAGGCAGATTTTTTTCACGCAGTAGGTTTTTTTCTGCGATAGACCAGTTGCCATCCAAGGCTATAGAACTCGGTCTGCTCTGCTATTTGCCCATAGCTGTGGAGAAGAAGAGGATTCATACCTTTCCCAAGGGTATTAGCACGTAAGTGAATGTAATGGATTTGACTGGAATTCGAACTCGGTTCTCCGATTCCTTAATCCGAGCTGCTATCTATTACTTCACCTTTCAAAGGCTTACTAATTCCAAATGATAAACAAAATCTCATTTATTTGTTCTGTGTTATAAAGAGAGAAAGAGGGAGGGAGAGAGAGAGGGAGAGAGAAAGAGAGAGGAAGAGAGAGGGGGAGAGAGGGAGAAAAACAAGGCTTTAAACGCTGATTGATTTTCATTTATGCAAGTTAATATGCAACCAGTTGATTCGCTTTCTGGACTTTCCTACGACTTCTGAACACCGTAATACAATTGAGCGTCTACCCAAGTTACAAAGAGCAGTGTTATCTTCAGGCACTTCAAAGATTTCGCTAACATTGGATAAAAGATAATAGGGGAGATGTTGCATCAGTGTTAGATGTAGAAACAAAACTATGCAAAAACAAAAAAACGTATTTGCCAAAAGATATAGAATACAATTCCTAATTCATTTTCAAGGTGAATTTATTGAAGCCTAATTGTAACGCTAAAAAAATCATGCTCACTCTAAAATAGTTTATTTTTCTCTTACTGATGCCAGAAGGCGTTGTTTATGCTCAGATAAAAGGAAGGCTTTTAAACGTTGTTATTCAAAGCAAGAAAGCTCTTTGTATTTGAAGGATGACGTAACAACGTTTCTCCTTCAGCTTTACACAAGGTATTTCCATTGTTATGAAACACTTCCAAGATATTTAAATTCCTGTACTATCTTCATTTTCACACCACCAATTTATAGTTCGCAGCTTCCATAGTTCCTCTTGCTGACGGCCGAATATGATTTCTGCATACAATTAGTAGTCCTAACTTCTCCTTTTTCTTTAATACCTCGTCTAGGAATTCTTGCAGTTTTCTTTCTGTGTTTGCCATCAACGCTATGTGACCTGCGAATTTTAGCCTGTTGAGATGGTACCCTATGAGAATATGGTATTCCCAGCCTCTTTCTACGAAACCACATCTCAAGTCTCCTCTTTATCCGTGCTGACACCTCCTGCTATACGCTACCTATACAAGAACCAGATCAGGCCAACAATGAAGGACTGATGCCATATATGGGAAGGGACCACCCGTTCTTCACTTTCCAGATTTGATAAAGGCCAAAAACGACTTTGCGTCCTTGTGGGTGATGAATTATTTTCCACCTCAAAAAAAACTTTTCTCACAGTCGGTCCGTTGCAAGCCTTTTCGGTGTTCTAACGCTATTTCCATGGAAAGTGTTTAGACGAACTACATAGCTTCACTAGTTCTAACCCTCACGGCCAAGACCTTATATGCCACACCCATTATAGCGAATCAACCTCATTCCCAGTGGCGGGTTACAAATTCCCCTCGGGCAGCTTGTTTCCAAGAACAGATGCTTTGTGAAAATGCTTCCCTAAATGCTACAATCTTAACCTTAATCGAGGGTTAATCATTATCTTCCCTATATATTCTCACAAACTGGGCCTCTTACTCTGTAACCCTCTATCTTGAGTGGCTGTTGGGCCTTGCACAGGGTAAACATTATTGTAAATAAATTGTCCAGTATTCACTGATATATTGGAGGATGGATAAAAGTTGTAAAAGAAAACTTATAGAGCCAAAATAGGTAAGGTGGAGCGTAGTATTCACACGCGTCCCTTTTCTTTTAGTCTCTCCTTAGCAGCTAGTTCATTTGTAACACCGTTTCCTTACCCCACTGGACACACGCACTCTACAAGACCGGCTGTTTGTCCGGTATGGTCCAGTATTACAGGTTAGATACAAATCTTCAGTTCCCAATGTCAGTTCGAAGCCACCCTCCAGCCACGTTGTGATTGTTTTAATCCTGGAGAGTGGTCACCAGATCGTAGAAATCCGGAAGCACTTCTTTGGTCCACCTGAAAATTCGTTGTTTTTTTTTTGTTTTTTTTATATAAAAGAAAATAAAAAAAAATTCCTGTTGCACAAGGTTGAATGTTTCTTGTATGTGAACAATGACTAAACAAACACAAATACTTCGAATAATTTCGGTAAAGGCAAGATGTGGCCTTCGTTTTTAACCCTTTTTGGTCTGTTCTTAGCGAAACTACTACAACCTTCGATGTTCCCATTCTCAGTTGTTGTACTAGTTGTAGCAGAAGTAGTGATACTTAGATGATAAAAGCGGTATTTCGCTTCTTCGCCTTCAGCTTCAGCAACACACAGCGGACGCTTCCTTTTCAACCTCTAACGTCTCTCCACTCAGTTCGAATGCATTCGATGACAGACGAACCTAAAACTCTCTCTCTTCCGGTTGGCTCGCCTCTTTATGAAGAGAACCAACCTCCGTGTGCCAGATTGGTGATGTGTTTGTTTTTCTAGTGCGAGCGTACTGACATATTACCAAAGTACAACTTCAATCCACCGAGAATAAACAATTTACTTTTTCATCAATTGGTTTCCAAGGTTCACAAGACGCTATTGTTTATCACCTTGCTATTAATTACTCTGCCGCTCTTTGTAAACTACAGACATTCTTGCTTAAAAATAAATTCTAGAAAAAACATCCTTAATTATAACTTCGATTCTTATAGTGTCAAAATCCATTTCTTTTTTTAAAAGTTCCAATTTATTATCGTTCCTGTTATTTTCTATTAGTAATCTGATATCCTTTGTACACTTACAAAATGATTGTATATCGTGTTCCAAATTGACTTATTGTAACATTTACATTTCAAAGTCTTTACAGCATATTAAAATCTTGGTTATTCGAAAACGCCCCTCTTTCACTCGGTGTTTTCTGTTTTTCAGCATATTCTTCTTTATTATCATTATTATTATTTCAGGGGTGACATCGCCCCTGTCACGCATTGATACGATGCATTTCCTTTCTTAGATAAGCAAGCGGACATTTGTTTATTTTTCACGTTCTTATTATCTAGAAACGATGTTTTCTCGTCCTAGGTTCATTAAATTGCCTTCGTCTTTGTGCTCCTTTCATTTCTGCTTCATGCTTCGAAAGTTTTTTCTTTCTTCTATGGCCTTCACACATAGATCTCTTCATCCGATCTCATTACTTCGATTTACTTATCTGTTGCCTCACCCCAAGACGATATCTACTTTCATTTGTGGGTCCACAATTTAATCTGCCTATGTATCGACGTACGTCTCTATCTGATATTTTTTAGCGTGTTTCCCCAAGGCCATCACTGATTACTTTGTACGTCAGAGTTTCTTATATTTGTATACAGCCATCTCCTCCACCTTCTTCGTCTGACATTTTATTCTCTTTCTTTAACTCTATAGATACATTTAAAGATAAACAGACCAATAAATGTGAGGGGGAGACAGATATTAACAAAAAGGTTGCATATTGTTAGACATGGAGAAACGGAGATAGATAGATAGATAGATAGATAGATAGATAGATAGATAGATAGATAGATAGATAGATATCATATCCATGAACATAGATAGATAGATAGATAGATAGATAGATAGATAGATAGATATCACATCCATGAACATAGATAGATAGATAGATAGATAGATAGATAGATAGATATTAACATAGTGATATTGACAGATATGTATAAGCAAACATAGATAGATAGATAGATAGATAGATAGATAGATAGATATTAACATAGTCATATTGACAGATATGTATAAGCAAACATAGATAGATAGATAGATAGATAGATAGATATCAACAGACTGAGATAGATAGATAGATAGATAGATAGATAGATAGATATTAACATAGTGATATTGACAGATATGTATAAGCAAACATAGATAGATTGATAGATAGATATCATATCTATGAATATAGATAGATAGATAGATATCAACAGAATGAGATAGATAGATAGATAGATAGATAGATAGATAGATAGATATTAACATAGTGATGTTGACAGATATGTATACGCAAACGTAGATAGATAGATAGATAGATAGATGCGAAAGTCTCTTGTGTAGATGCGAAAGTGCATCAGTATGTAATATTCTAATAGGAAAGGCCTGCAGCACAAGTTTAACAAAAACCTCTCTAGAACCAACGCTTGAATAAAACAGATGTCTCTAAGCTCAATCTAATTCACAGATAATAAAGAAAGGAATCTGTTGAGATTCCTGATCGCATCAGCCCTGAAGTGACAGGCCATATTGAATGTATGGTACTAGCATACACTAACTGAGCAACTCCCAAGATTAAAATTCATCTAAAGTAACAAGACGAATTAGCTTGCTAATTATTGTTTTATAGCAGACGCCAAATTTATCTATAGACAAATCGATCGTATGGCACTTGTTGATTCTTCTGTATCCAAAGAAAGCCATTTTTTATTGTCAAAACTCGCAACAATCATAAAAATCGTTTATAATTCTAAAATAGCCCTTCTAAAATGTCTATAAATTCTCAGAATCCATATTATTTTACAATCATGCATACATACAGACATGCATACATACATACATACATATACTGGAAATTTGGACGTGATGTAATGGTTGGCACATGCCCACAGCCTTTTGCCACATCTAGGCTACGCTTAAAAAAATCGCACACACACACACACACGTACACACACATATATATATATTAATGCATGTTTCATTAAATAATATAGACAAGTTTTGTCTATTTATTTTAAGTAAGTTTCTTCCATATTGTCTGATAAGCTTAATCCCATTATCGTTGAAAGACGAATGAAAACACCAAGTTGATACATGTTTAAATCCAATCTAAGCTTTTGGCTTAAATAAGCCCTTATCAAAGATGACAGTCTCAATAAATCAAGCAACAACGGATGGAACAACAATGATAGTCCGCCCTTTTCTGCATGAAAATTTCTAAGTAACGACAAACTCGTATATACGAGACGCGGAAGCGAAAATCGCATCGCAGCTCGTGACGTCAAACATGACAACGCGAGAGTGAAAAACGAGAGGCATTAAGTATGGGAAGCCGTTAAGGATATTTGTGGCGATTTCATAGTTTATTTTGTTCAGGTTAGGTTTCAACTGTTTTATGTATAAAGCTTCAAGAATTTTTAATTTTTCTTTATTGTTTTCATGTTTAAGTATAGTTGTGTTTTCAACGAGGATTTTCCGGAATCGAGTACGCGGGCAAGCGTGTTGTTTTAAATGTCCAAAAATGTTAGATTTATCATTTAAATGTAGAGTCAAGCGCCGTGAAATGTCATGTTACACTCGGCATTTACATCCACACTTTTTGAAGGGCCGAATACAGAGACTTGGTGCACTACGTGCCACAAGGTCCCCAAACAACCCCACTCAGGTTTTTGAATTCAGAGTTGTCCTTCTCTTAGACCAGTTGCCATCCAAGGCTATAGAACCCAGTCTGTTCTGCTATTTAACCCATAGCTGGAGGGAGAAGCATGGTAGGGTGATGGATATCGGCTTGGATTGTGGAATCGCAGAGCCGAGTTCGAATCCAGGTTGAATCCATTACATTCACTTACGTGCTAATACTCTCATATATATATATATATATATATATATATATATATATATATATATATATATATATATATTATTCAAAAGAAGCTGTTCTTAAAGTACTTTCTTTGTGAAGTGCCCACTATGAGATGTACGCGATATATTTTCCAAAATATGACGTTCGAAAGTACTCAGTTGTCTTTTGGAAAATATATATACCAATATAATTATGAAATAAAAAATCTCATTCGGAAATATGAGAAAATACAAAAGAAAATCATCAGGACTATGTTGTCTTTGGCGTTTAATACAACGTGTTTAAAATATATATATATATGCTGTCAAAAATGGTGCGTATTTTTAGTGATTGTATTGCATTTTCTTATTTATGTTCCATACTTAATGGATATTAAGTCAAATATCTTTCTATTTAACATTGAATTATTATGATTCCTGCGCCAACAGATGTGAAATGATAAGAATGTTTGCTTTGAAAATGTTACATGCATAAATATTGCATCTATTTACGCATGTGTGGGTCTACGCGCCTCACGAGCTTGCATCTTGTGTATGATAGATATGAATTTTAATATAACAGTTAGCTCTCTTGCCGCATGTTTACGGCTTAATTTAACGCCAAGCAATTCAATATGCAGTTTGCCAGCCTTGGCTAAAACATTCGGTCTCTTAAATCATCTAAATAAATAAACGCCATTTCTTTCTGTCCGTCCGTGTGTCTGAAGACGCTATAACTCGGACCACACTTGCTCTACATAGACATATACCTTTTTCAAATCATGATGATCTCTGGATTGAGAATCTGCCCTTCATCTGTTGATGGAACATTGGGATTTACGTCCGAATTAAGAGGAAACAGATAAAAATTCAAGTAAGTGAAAAAAATTAGTATTTTTTTTTTAAGTTTTTAATTTATATTAAGATTGAAGTGAAACAGAAACTTTGTGAATTTTAAAAAAATGTTTTAAATTCAGTCTGAAATATCTAGGGCGGCTAGCCAATCCCTAAGGCAGACGCTTGCCCAGGCACATTTTTTTTTTGTTGTTTAACACCCACAGAGCCCACCTGTGGTTTATACTGCAACTATGCTGAGCAGACCCTAATTACAGTTTCTGGGAGAGAACATGTTATCTATCGTGATCAATAATATGAACAAGGCCAGAGCGCTCAAACAGTAGGTCACGATGACTTGTGACTGTAGATAGATAGATAGAGAGAGAGAGAGAGAGAAAGAGAGAGAGAGGATTTTTATATATATATATATATATATATATATATATATATATATATATATATATATATATAATAAAAAAGGCTTAAACACTAATATTCCATGGTCATAATTTATTCCATTGGAATCGTAAATACGATCCAATTCATCAGACCTACAAATTCAAAAGGAAAACAGAAAAAAAAAACAACTCCGGAAATAAAAACAGAATTTAGAGAGAGTGTAAGTATGAGGGGGATGGAGATTAAACCTTAACAGAGAGAATATTAGGAGAGGTGGGTGGAAGGGGTTTAAGTAAGGGAAAAATGAATGTTGTCGGATGTATAAAGATACATTTCGTGGTGACATGCACACACCATAGACAATTTAATGTTAGAATAAGAGGGAGGGAAAGACGAGGTGGGGGAGAGAGATGGGGCAAAGGAAAGTGAAATTGCGTTTACTTAAAGGGCCGCATTGTAATTGAGAAAATTTGACAAATTTAATATCGACTACAGGTTACAAATCAAATATAAACATAGAAAAAATAAATATAACGATTATCTAATCCAGCAAGGACCTATATTTTTATGTTAAAAACACATGCGAATACACACATACACAATAACATATACACGTTTATACACATAGGCGTGTACCCACATACACACACACACACACACACAGATATATATATATATATATATATATATATATATATATCAATTCATCATGTCTAGAAGAATGCATTTCGTCGTAATCTGGGGACTCATCAGCAGTGCGCATCCGCTACCGAGAATCGAACCTGGGCCGTTACGATACTTTATACCCACTGGACGGCCGTTTCGTCCTATATTTGTGATTCATCAGCAGCGCGCATCCACTGCCGAGAATCGAACAACCTACCTAGGTTTCACCTAAATATATTTTCAGAGTAAACTAGCCAGAGTACCCTGAAGATTTGTTTTGATGATACCTAGATAGGTTGTTCCTGGATCTTTAGGATTTATTATATATATATATATATATATATATATATATATATATATATATATATATATATATATATAAAAAAAGAGAAGAGAGGTGCCGCTAACGTTTTTGGTTGTAATGTGGATTTATTTAGAAAAAATATTATGCTTTGTTTTACATAATTTTACGACACGTGTTTCTGGTCTCGCGATCGTCTTCAGGTAAAAGTGGAGATTTCTACATATTATTAAAAATAATTAATTTTTCTTCATGTCCAATGTGAAATATTCTCGATATGAGACATTCTCTGTTTGTGTGTTGGTCGAAAGAAATTCGGATTACCAACACACAAACAGACGTTAGCGGCACCTCTCTTCTCTTCTTTTTAATATACATACTTTTCTCTCGTTGGAACCACTACATTATATTTCTTTTATATATATATATATATATATATATATATATATATACTATTTAGCACAGATAAATCCGGAATTTTTACGTGGTAACAGTGTCGTGATGTCACAGCGTAGCGAGATCTCGAGAATGACATTAGAAAGACCTACACCTTTGTAGCTGTCTTGCCACTAATGCATGAGTTGCTTAGTAATCGATAGGTCTTCAGAATATGATCATTGAGCTGCTGTTATGGAGAACCTTCGCGCCACCCACAAAGCTAAGGAAATCATTTAATGGTTTATATACACTAAAACTATAGTCTAGGACTTGCAAATGTATATTGGGACCCAGACGACAAGGACACTTTCAGGCCAGAACGCAAAACACATAAGCGCCACTAGAACGCCAGAGTTCATCTCCGAGGTTGTCAAGAGAACCCAAGCAAAAACATGAAGAAAGTGCACCAAAGAAAATGGGTACCAGCAGGTGAACAATCGTATTGAACGGCTTGAAATATAAATCTTATGTACTCAAGGGGCACCACGCTCTCACCGTACCATTGGTCGCCCGATTTAAGCCCCCACCTCCATCATTACCAGACAGCAATCTTTTCGGATATTTTGTATGAACTGCAGGCCCTACGACACCAAGTAGGGTTACAACGCAGCCATCTGGGAAGCCATGACCAACATGGACAGGGACACCGTCGCAAAGTTCTGCACCAGTTTCCCTGGGGAAAGTGGTAGCAGCCGATGATGGCCAAATCTAGTGATTTTTGTAACTTGTATATGATTTTTGTACCTTATATATGGGCCTGAGAAAGTTTCACTGAAATATATTAAATTGTAATATAAAAATGCTTTTTATTATCTAGTAATTTTTCCGGATTTATCTATGCGCCACAGTATCTATCTATCTATCTATATATATGTATATATATATATATACTTATATATATATGTGTGTGTGTGTGTGTGTGTGTGTGTGTGTGTATTAATTAATTTTGCTCTGTCTCGGACATAGAGCTCTCCTTGATTTTTATCCTCTTGGAATTTCCATGCGGATTACCATTTTAATTTACTTTATATATATATATATATATATATATATATATATATATATATATATATATATATATATTAGAAATGTGACCTGAGGAACCAGGAAAAAAACAACTTCCTGGAGAAATAAAATATAGTCAATGGACCCTTTAGGTTGTCTGTTTTCTAATTAAAATAAAAGTAATATATATATATATATATATATATATATATATATATATATATATATATATATATAATGAATTGGAATTTCTCAGACATCATGTTACACCGAGTTGACAACAGCCTAAAACTTAGTGCCCGCTTAACATCAACCAATAAAATGAGTTAATAACATCATAACAACAAAATAAAGTCCGGAATGATCATTAGATTCTATTTAAGAGCACACAGAATTTGCAGCCCTCAGTATTTACACGAAGAGGAGAAATGTATTGCAAATATTTCAATACCTTAACTATTTCATATTCAATGCGAAACAAAAGCTTCATAAAATATTCCAAAATGGAAGAGTTGTCCTTGCTGACAAATCCAACGAATCTAAAAATAAATTATTCTACGCACTAACTCTACAAACGAAAAGAATCTATCTAAACTCAACATAAAATTTGTCACAACTACATCTAATTCAATCAAAAAGATAATCAATAAAAATAAAAAAACCTAGAGCTAGAAGGAGGAATTGTCAGAATGAACACAGTGGAAAAACACCAAGAAGTTTAAACAAAAGACAATAAGAACAAAAAAGGGATATTTTACAAAATAACATACAAAACGCATTGGTTGTTGACCGTCCCGAAACAGTTTTGACATTAGGAATGCTACTCTGATTAAATAATGCACTAAGCCAAAAATCTTCAGAAAGTGCCTTGATTGCTAATTCAACCAGAGTAAATTTGCGTCCAGGCTCTTACAATATGTCATGATTCTTAGTAGATTCTTGTCTGTTGTCACAATGTGGGATAGTCAGAGACAAAGGTGATGGAGAGAAAAAGAAAAAGAATACAGATGGATTTGGCTAGACTGGAAAAAAAAACAAAACACGTGGCAACATCAGCAATGAAATCCTAACGGATGAAACCCATCACAAAAACTATTTTCCAGTTTGTCATACTATTTTGTAAACACTGTTGATGTATAAAATTATACAAAATTATATATCGTTATGTCATATATATATATGACGTCACACATTATGAAATGAACAAAGTCCGACAATTATTTTAAGATATTTTTATGTTTATACATTCTTTTTAAAGATACAAATTTACCGGCCTATCTATAAAAAGAATGTATAAACATAAAAATGTCTGAAAATATATATATATATGTGTGTGTGTGTGTGTGTGTGTGTGTGTGTGTGTGTGTGTGTGTGTGTGTGTGTGTGTGTGAAAAGTGTATATAAATATAAATAAATATATATATGTATAATTATTTATATATTATATGCGCGGTACTTATTAGAAAGCGCTCAATATCAGCTAACATATTTGGTTGGGTAGATGTGAGTTTGTGACCCTGGGTTTCACGCTTTAGCGATCGTCAGACAAACTGATTAATTTTTAAAAAAATTTTTTTAAATTAATTTTTTAAAAATTAATCAGTTTGTCTGACGATCGCTAAAGCGTGAAACCCAAGGTCTAAATCACATCTATCCAACTAAAAATATATATATATATATATATATATATGGATGGATGGATGAAAGAGAAGGATGTGAAAAGGCTAGAAATAGAGCATAGAATTTGAGTGTGCAGTCGTTAATGTCCCAGGTTCCATCCCAAGGAAGAAAAAAAAAGAAGAGTTGATTATTAGAAAGCCACTTTTCCTTCCCTCAAAACTGGTCTCCCATTTGTAAAATCATCGATACACACATGGTATAAATATCTCCTGTTTCTGGCAAGGTGTGACCAATCAAGATCTTTTTCTAGTTTACGGCGGAGACAACGACAGTGAACAATTAAAAACATGAGCGTAATTTAATCAAGGCGTGATTACAAGTAATTAGCTTATGAAAAGACAATCTTTCGGAAGAAGCGAGACATCTTCATTAGTTTCATTACAACGTACAATTTTGACGTTATTTTTATTCTTTAATTCTATTCTTTGAAACTTTTTTTTTTTAATTCTAGTATCTCTTTTTTTTTTCTTTCTTTCTGGCTGTCAATATTGGTTTTCTTTTTTTAGTATATATTTGTTTTATCTTGCTCTCCTTATTGAAACTGTTTCAGTATTTAATTCATCCAGATTTTTTTCTTTCTTTTTCTATTTCTTTCTTTCTTTCTTTTTTCTTTCTTTTCCACTTTTCAACGCTTTCTTTCCTTATATTTTTGTAGATTTTTCTAGTTTTGTTTTTCGCCGGAATCATTGGAAAATTTGACTTCTCTAAGTATTTTTTTTTTTTTTTTGCTTTGTTTGTCTGTTTTATTTTTTGTTCATTCTGTGTTTTTCTTAATTATTTAACAAAAACGTGAACAAGAAGCATAACGAATAAACAAAGATGAATATATATATATATATATATATATATATATATATATATATTAATATATGTACATATGCACACATAAATATATAGATATATCTATACATATATATTTGAACATATATATATATACGTATATGTACCTACGTGCATATATATATAGTAATAAGTAGAAATGACTTAAACCTATATATATATATATATATATATATATATATATATATATATATATATATATATACATACATATCTACTTCTATCTATCTATCTATCTATCTATCTACTTCTATTTTGATGATGGTGGTAATAGTTGTAATAACAATAACAACAACAATAATAATAATAATAATAATAATGAAGCTTTTAAAGGACGTAAATTGACTCATTAATTTTCCGAACACACACACATACACACACACGCACGCACACACACATACACACACACACACACACACACACACACACATATATATATATATATATATATATATATGGAGAGAGAGAGAGAGAGGGGGGGAGAAATATATATATGTTGTGATACCGTAACATACCTACAACATGGACTTTTCCAGGTCGAATGGCCAGGCCGAAAGGTTCGTGGACACTCTAAAAAGGGCTTTAAAAAGGCACTAGGCACACTGACAGATCAGAGCATTGCAACAGTTTCTGCAGGTGTATCGGATAACCCCTAAACCGAACACGCCTATGGGAAGCTCGCCTGCAGAAACAATGTTCGCAAGGAAAATCAAGTCTGTCTTCGACAAACTTATTCTACGGCAAGCAAAGTTCAAAGAAACCGTATCGCCTCATAAGAAATATTTCAATTCTGGCGATAAATTTTTTTTGAAGACTTACAAAAACAACATAACATTCTGGGAAGTAGGCACCATAAAACAAAGAATTGGCGAATTGGTCTATATTGTCCAAGGACCAAAAAACACTCACAAACGCCATTGGAACCAGCTCAGAAAATGCCGTTTGAAGGAATCGGAGGAATCAATACAAAATAGCTGTGAAGAGCCGATCGACAGAATTTTCGATCACTTCGATCTCGACACGCCCCAAGTCTCTCCTGAAGTGCGACGCTCAGGAAGGAAAAGGAAATTTACCCAACCACTCGACGTAAATCCCAAGAGAAAAAAGTATTAACAGTTTTATGTTTTTTTTCACTCCTTTAAAAAAAAGAAAAAAGAAAAAAAAAAGAAAACTTTAGGAAGTGGGGGGGGTGTTGTGAGACCGTAACATACCTACAACATGGACTCTTCCAGGACTATATAAAGTATGCGATATAATACTCTAAGAGAGAGAGAGAAAGAGTATATTCTAATATTGTAGTATCAGCCGCGTACGACTACCAATATTGGACACTAGCACATAGTAAGCTCCACTTACACTATCTTTGCAACCTGTCTCTTTAACATATATTTCTTACCTCTAATCCGTGTTCCGTGTTTTCCTTCCGTGGTCCCAACTTTGGGCCCACATCAATATACGTAGTGTGAGTTCGTTTGAATTACTCAGTTAAAGACCAATGTTAGGATATTTGTTGAAATGTTTTATATATTTCAGGTTATTTTCATTGTTTCCTTCATATATATATATATTTAAAGATATTTTTGTAGGTACAAAATTTAATGATCGAAATAAAAGTATAAAATTTAATATTACAAGACATATTAAAAAAAAAAAAAAAAAACAACAACAAGGAGGAAGCAACCGGTTTCGCTCCCGCTCTTCAGGCTCAACGGGAGATTTCAAATTAATACAGAAAAATGTACAATAAAAGGAATTGGGGAAAATATATATATATATATATATATATATATATATATATATATGGATAAGGGTGTTGGTTAGATCCAGTGACAGACCCAAAGATGGTGAGTTCAATACCTGGTTAAGGTAGAGGGAAAATTAGCAGGATATAACTGATAACTGACATCCATCAAACATAGCACGTGGAACTAGAACAGTCTACCCCAGTGATCGAAATAAAGGGTTCAGTTTGAAATTCCAACCACCTGAAGAAGGCCGGAGCGTACAACGGCCGAAACGTTGTGACAAATATGGCGACAAAGATGAGGACAATAGTCCGACTAATGTAAAATACATATATATATATATATATATATATATATATATATATATATATATATATATTGTATAGGGGCAGCAATCATTATTCAAACGCATATTGTTAAATATAACAGACATGGAATATCTATTACGTTTGATCATGAGCCATTCTAAGCTTCGTATAATGGCTTTAGTTTCATTTGGATATTTTCTTTTTATTATGCGGTTCATCGATCTAAGATTTTGGGTCACATGATCAGAGTTGTTATATGGACATTACAACAGAGATGTTAACCATCAAAGATGGCATCCTGTTATGTGTATATAGAAGTTTGCTATGTGACAATAATGGTTGCAGAATAGCAGACGCAGATACGTAAATACGTAATACAGTTCTATGACTTCATGTATGACCATGTGAGAGAAAGAAATCTTATCAACAGAATCATGTATTTAAATGTATTGTAATATATTTTGACTAGTTTGACATGTAATTTTGTTGAGTGTGGTTTGCTTTGATTAATGTAGATGGTCTCCAATATCTGAAGTTTTTTTTTTACCGGGTTATGTGTAAGTATTGTTGTGTTATCAATTGATGTCTGTCTAATATTACATACATGGCTATTTTTTTCTTAGAAATGTTGTTTAATTGCACTAAGATCAGAAAGTTGACAGGTAAGTCTACGGGAGAGCGTGGTTGTAGTAAGACCAATATATATGTAGTGGATAGCACTACCTCCTCAAAGTAATTGGTTAGGCCTCAGTGTTGAGTCGCTGTGGAAAGATGAATGGAGGCATAACTTCGCGATCACTAGTAAACACAACAAACACCATGATGTTGATTGGATATATCATCCAACTACTTCCGAATCGTATGCATCAAAACACTCTGAAATGTTCGTATTGTAGCTTTTGGTGCGAATGCCACGCTGTACAGTATGTCATTTGCAAATATCTGGCAGAGTTATGGTTTTCTTTTTCTCACAGATGGTGCCCAACCGACCCATTATACTGTTCAGTCGACAAAAATAAAAAGAAGCAACGCGCATGCGCGAAATTAAAAATATGAATTATTTATTAATGTAGTAACCCAAGGCACTCAAATATACACATACAGTCACATATCTGTATATTTGAACAAATGTATACATACACTTTTTGATGAGCGTCAATATCTTTCGATATTTATTTTTTATGAGAAAGAATACTCTCAAAGTCTTAGCGCTCACTCTGTCGATTCTTGCTTGGATGTATGAGATCTTTATGTTATAAAATGCGCATTGCTTTCCTCTATGTCAGAATAAACACCTATCTTTTGCACCCAGTCGTTTATTAAATCATGTCAGCCTTCAGCAATTTTTTGGAATTCATTCTTCTTTATTTGCAAGACTCCGAAGACTAAAGAAAACGAAAGCGAGACTAGTTCTAAAACATGGTGCCACAAGACATTAAACAGTATTAAATAAAATTACTAGCTTTTGTTTATCATTTCTTCGCTGGCGACCAGATTTCGATCTGTTGAAACAAACCTTCAAATATCTAGCGATGGTTTTTGCCATCCTAAATTTCTAGACTTGGTAGCGTTTAAAAAATAGCGTTCAAGCGGTAAAAAGTTTCCAGCGTTTCCCGCAGCCGAATCGTTGCTAGCTCATTGCTATTTTCATGTTATATAAGATGTTCAGACGAGCTCTCATTCGTTAGTTCCACCAGGCTAGACCTTCACAATGAGGGTCGAACTCACTACTCAATGGTAATGATATCTATCTATCTATCTATCTATCTATAGATAGATAGATAGATAGATAGATAGATAGATAGATAGATAGATATTAGAGCAAAAAAAAAAAATAACTCAACATTCTTTTCGTGGCTATCGTTCATCTCTTAGGGACTGATGATAGCCGCGCACAGAACGGCTTGATAAAGACTATCTCTATGTTGAGGTATTTTTTTTTTGTTTTTTGCTGTAAAAAATACATATAGTCTGTTAAAATAAAAACATCGAGCTCTCTGTGGATTAGATTTAATAATTAATATTACTAGGATCCAGTCGGATTATTTACCAACGGTTTTTATACCTGTACTTTATACATATATATATATATATATATATATATATATATATATATACATGAATTATTCACACAAAACTAATGCAAAGGTTAATGATTTAAATGGCGAGACATCCATCATCGCAAACAATTCAAATAGTATACAAAAACCTCCATTAGTTTTGTGTGAATAATTCATGTATTTGTAAATTGATTGCACGTTTATCGTAATTTAAATAACTGATCCAAGTGCGACTTTTGGATAATAAGTGCGACATTACTGTAATTATTGAACAATATAGTTCATGCCACTTTGACAGAAAAATTTTACCAGTAAAAAATTTGTTCATCACCATATTTGGTATAAACGCAAACACTTTAAAAATTTAAAATCAAACTCAGCGTTGCTTTGGCGCGTTCCAAAACCAATAACTCATTTTCAATAGCATTTTCGGATACAACACATATATTTTCTTTGTCCTCTTATTACTAAGAGAAAAAAACAAGAACAACATCAATTCTATACCTGAAGATGTCTGTAGGAACAGACGAAAGCTTGTAGTAAAAATAACAACTAATACGGCAGAAATTTATATAAACAAGGATCAATTCATTCATAACGGATCTGGAGGTTTTTGTATACTATTTGAATTGTTTGCGATGATGGATGTCTCGCCATTTAAATCATTAACCTTTGCATTAGTTTTGTGTGAATAATTCATGTATTTGTAAATTGATTGCACGTTTATCGTATATATATATATATATATATATATATATATATATATATATATATATATATATATATATATATATATATTTTAAATAGGGGTAATAAATAGAGTTTAACGTTGTTCTTTTTAATGTTCAATATCAAAGACAGAGCTACTAAAATGTCTGACATTGACTAATGTTATTTACAACGCTTTTCAAACGCTTAGAATCCTTTTCTTTTCAAGATTTCAGGCATAAATGCCAATTTCACGATAAACGCAATCATGAAATTCTGGAATTTTGTTTCTCATTCGTCCTCTCACTCTCTCTCTCTCTCTCTCTCTTTCTCTCTCTCTCTATCTCTTTCTCTCACCTGCTTTCTTTCTTTCTTTCGTTTACAGTTAGATTAAATGTCCGTACAAGTGAAATAGAATACGGAAGACGAGTGTTGATTTTACCATAGTTGTGTATAGTACCTGTTTGATCCTTATTATATATAACGTGGAATGTGATAGCGAAAAGAAGTCAGCCAGATATTAGGGTTTTAAAACGGCTAAAGAAATTGAGTACAGCTCATATGAAAGCGAAAGTTTTGGCTCTAGTGCTGGATTCATTCTATTACTTTATAAAATATATAACCGCATCCTTCCCACCACGTCAATTAAAGAAAGGATCGAGCTTCATTTAAAAAAAAAAGAGAGCATTGATTAAAAAAAAAAAAATAGAATAAAATTAATGAGGTTGTTCTTTTTTATATAAATCCTGTTCCACAGACTTAGAAAATCAATATTAGAAACGATATTTTTTTTTTTTTTTATGGGTTCGAACACCGTCCACGGGTACTTGAGAGAAATACCAAACGATTTTGTTCACGAGTCATCATCCTGCTAATTCACCAGTCATCTTTATCAGCTACGACTTCGTTAACTAAATAGTTTTTGCTTCCACAGCAGAATTCTACTCTTCACCTTTTAAGTCAATCTAGTCAGGACGCAGGACTAAAGAAAAAAAAAAAAAAAAAAAAACGAAACGAAAAACACCCCCCACATCAAAAAAAAAAAGAACAAGAAGAAATATTGAATTGTTAATCTGAACAATGAGGGACGACAGATACAAATCGATCTTGGCTGTGACACATTTCTTTGCCGTCAGAATCTAATAACTTTTTAATATGTTTGACTATTTTAATCACATGTTGTCTTTCATATTTCATCCATACACATGTTTAGTACACACGTACTATACAACACAAAGATAAAACACAGCAACAACAACAGCAGCAATAATAATAATAATAATGATAATAATAATAATAATAATAATAATAATAATAATAATAATAATAATAACAATAAAGCGAGAAAAATGAGGAACATATCAAGGAGATGCAAATGAGGGGGAGGAAATTTGATAATGAAAAATTTAAAAGCAAGACAGAAATTAAAGTGCACGAACAGCCATAGAAAAGATGTCCGCGAATATCGTCTGTGCTTAGAAGATAACTGAAAATAAATTATTAATTCAAGCTCAAAGAAATGAATCAGAAACTATCGTATCGAGTCGCAAGTAGACAAAAGGCAAGGAAAAAAAACTGTAGAGACTGCCAAAATTGGGGTAAAAGGCTAAGATGGTAAACTGCATCGTAAGAGATTGAAGAAATACAAAAAAGAATATACACACAAAAAAAAACAAAACAAAGTAAAGACAGTCTTAGGGCCAGGAATCAATGATTCTGGTTTTACCATCTAAACAAATGATACGAGCACAGAGGCTGATATAAAAACCACAAAAAATAAGTCATTGTGGAACTTTGATACCGAAACGTTCATTCTATTGAATCCACAACTAATCTGAAAAATAAGTGTAGTGACATTACAATTTCATGCATTGATTATTGCTAATTGTTGAAGGGATATATTTTATAAGATGAATATTTACGTGATAGTATAACGGCAGTATTGTAACAAAATACATAGACATAATATAGTGAAAGCATTGCGGGGACACCTCGGCGTGGTGTAATGTCTAGCAAGTTTGTCTCATTACAGCTGGTAAGTGAGTTCGATCCTCACTGAGAGTCCCCATACCTTCGGTTTTGTACCACATGTATGGTACGCTTGGGAAAACAGTAGAACTAGCATGGTGATGGGGTGCATAATTACGGGATAGTATAGTGGTGTGATGAATAATTACGCTATAGTGTAGCGAGTACTATGTTTTTCCACGCCATTTTATTCGTCTGCGATTGGCTAATAAATCAACCAGGACTCTGTTGATTTCTCTAACACAACACACTTTCTGATCAATTGTATTCTTGTCAGTCTTTTTTTTTTCTAATATTGATTCCTGAACATATTTCTCTCACAAGAACTTTCTTCGAACAATCAATCACAAATCAAAAATACAGTAAAAGGGGAGCAACTTCTTTTCCCTTAATCTATACATTGAATACAAATTATTGTATATTTTGTTCTTGTATGTTATTTCAATATATAATTGTTGATTCACATTTGGAGTTTCATTGTTTTCTTGAATCATTAATAATACGAAAGATATATGCGGAATGAACACGCAGACATAACAATTCTATAGCGATAATGGAGGCACGGTGAAGTAATGGATAGCGGCTCCCACTAAATCGGAATTTACTTAAATATTTGTATCTGTTAAAAGAACGTATAAACATAAAAAAAAATGTCTTAAAATAATTGTTGGACTTTCATAATGTTTAGTGGATGCCCATATTTGAGTAGACGTTCCGTTTATTTATTAAACAGCATATTTACTTATTTTCGCTTACCGGCTTGAATATTCGACGAATCTCAGATTAACGCCATTCTCCTTAAACATTTCAGAAAGTTTAAAATATGTATTAAGCACACATACTATTATACATATAATTATTAAATCCAGCGTATTCACTTTTTCTGCAATTCTTTATTTTTTCAGTGTCTGCGTTTGGATTATAAAGCAACTGACACTGAAAATCAGTCAACCGTAAGTATCATTTTCATGTATTTCGTTCGTTTTCTACAGGCAAAATAATTTTCTTTGTGTAAACTCGATTATCTCCCTTTTCGACACAAAGAACAGTCACAATGTTGTTGGTTTTTTTATGTGTCTACAATTATAAGCAAGATATATGAACGAAGAGCTAGTTAAATACTTACGGGTACATGCGCTTGATTTGAGGTGGTAATGTAGCATAAAGGTCAACGCAAGATAAAACAGTGTTCATAGTGTTTTATTTTGGTTTTATTTGGGGGTTCACTATTTAACCATAGCTAGGGCCCTAACAGATGTTTCCACCGCGGATCCGGGTGGACTTGTGAACAACAAAAATTAAGAGTTGGTTCTATGTTCGTCAAACTCTCCAATCTCCCAATCATCGGCCGTGCTGCAGGATTTAGTCTATCGTCAGACCCAAGACTATACAGTTATTTACTACAGATAGCTTAGATATGAAAAAGCGAGCATGAATCCCCATTATTGTGCTCTGACCCATCTCTATTTACCATAGCAACACATACCTTGTCTCTGGATTGATATGACGCTTACAAAGACGATAGTTTGTGATCGAGTATTTCGGTGAACACCCCTCTCCCTTAACTATCACACAGATTCTAAGAACTGTAGAAATTTTTTACATTCAATGTTAGCTGGGATTTATCGAAAGTCTTGGTTTATTTTTCTTTATAAATAAGACGGGTAAACCAATTCAGTTACCTGACACTTCCTATCGAGTCAGATCAGACTAAAAATAAAGCAATCCCACCCTATCCCAGCTGTAATTACTCAATTCTTACATTGCTGTCTTGACAGAGTTCAAAAGAGTATCCATGGCCTTGTGGGTAATGAATTATTTTTACCCTACGGCCTCTTACTCACAGACAAAACGGCGTACGCCTTTTTACAATTTCCATGGCAAATGTTCAGACGAGCTACATTCTTTAGCTTCCCCAGTCCATTTAAGACTCGCCATTGCCACATACACAGTGTCGAATCACCCTCATTCATTTTGTATTCATTTCCTTCTTATTTTGGTAGGAAAGAATTTCCACGCAGACAGCGTCTTCTCGAGAACACCTAATTTAAGGCGCAAACTCCAGGTGGGTGGGGTTCCCTGATCACGACAATCTTATTCGCAAAAATCTACGGTCAACTCTTATCTAGCCTACATTTCTTCATAATCTGAACTTACTTCCTCCTCTTACGGATGTTCAACAAACATTTGCTAACCCTCTACCTTGAGTGTCTCTTAGACATTGTATTGGGTGAGCAATTAGTCAAAAAAAGGTTTCCCGGAAAAAAAAATGAACAGTCTATCGCTAATGACTGGGATTATGTATTTTATAAATACTTTCATGGTAATTGTTCTGGTGAAATTTACTCTATCGTACATATGAATTTAAGCGCAGTACTAGATTGGCGGTAAGGTCTCATCATTTTACAGTTGAAATGGCTAGATAAGTTAAATGCTAACATTTTCCGCTCTCGCACTTCTCTTGTAGAACTCACATTCGGCTTTTGGCTTTCCAGTCAACATATTCATACTAAAATAACCTAATACAAGGCTCAAGAACAACTAAAGGTAGAGTAAGGTAAAATAATATTGATGGATGAGGTGCGTGATATGAATGAAAGGGAAAGGGATAGGAAATGAAGATTGTGAGGATAAAATTGATAGATAACGATTGACTCTTGAAGAGATTAAGTGTTTCGTAAAGTACCCATGCGCGGAGTCTGTTCCACAAAGTAGTTCTTGCGAGAGGATGAAGCTCTCTGAATTGAACTTTCTTCTTACATTTGAAAGTTGAGGAATTGGCGGCGATTCGATTCTTAGGAAGTGGCGTGGCGTGTCATTCTTGTAAAGGCATTATCGTTAGAACTAAAGCGTATTCTGAGTATTTGACTTTGAAATATCAGGTCATCTGATCTGTCCGAATTTTAACTTTTTTGTTAAAATGAACGAAATTTAAAGCGTATTTTATAATGTCTAATGGAGCTGAACATTATTTTTATGTTTAGATGCATTTAAACTGATCAAATTTTATTTCAGAGAACAATAAAATTAACTTTTTTTAAAATTAAAACCTTGCTAACATGGAAGTACCCAAGAATCATTTGAGGCACATATTGCTTTATGAGTTCAAGAAAGGAAACTCAGCAGCCGAAGCGGCTAGAAACATTCACACAGTTTATGGAGAGGAATGTGTGAATGAAAGAACTTGCAGAAGATGGTTTGCAAAATTCAGAGGTGGAGATTTCACCCTTGAAGATAAAGATCGAACCGCACGTCCAGTTGAGTTTGATGAAAAGCTTCATGAAGCAGCCCTTGAAGAAAATCCTGCTTTATCAGTTGAGGTATTGGCAGTGGTTCTCAGTTCAAACCATACAACTGTTCATCGTCATCTTCAATAAATTGGAAAAGTTCCTAAACTTGGAAAATGGGTGCCTCATGAATTGTCTGAAAACAACCTCAAATCCCGAGTTGACATCTGCTCTTCTCTCCATTCTCGCCAAATTGTTTCACCTTTTTTGGATAGACTTGTGACTAGCGATGAAAAATGGATCTTTTATCGAAATGTTAAGCGTCGTAGACAGTGACGTGGTAAAGGGGAAGGACCCCAGTCACAGCCGAGAAGGGAACTTCATGGGCAAAAGATTCTTCTTTCAATCTGGTGGGAACGCCAAGGAATAATCCACTTTGAATTCTTACCACCTAATGCAATAATTAATGCTCAAATATACTGTCAGCAATTAGAGCGTTTGAACCAAGCTTTGAGGGAAAAAAAAGACCTGCTCTAGTGAATCGAAAAGAGGTGATGTTTCATCAGGACAATGCGCGACCCCACACAGCAAGAATCACGTCACAAAAGATCGAAGAACTTGGTTGGGAGAAAATTCTTCATCCACCTTATTCTCCCGATCTTGCTCCTTCAGACTACTATTTGTTTCGTAGCTTACAGAATCATTTGGAAGAAACATCTTTTGTAACACAGGAAGAGGTTAAAACTGACATTTGTGAGTTCTTCGAATCAAAGCCAAAAGAATTTTACAGTAATGGAAATAGCAAGCTTGTTAATAGATGGAAGGAAGTCATAGATAATCAGGGAAATACATTGTTGATTGAATCTGTAATTAAATGTAACATTTGGTCACTTGTTTTCTTTATTCAAAATCTGGACAGAACTTATGGGATGACCTGATATATAGATTAGAGATAGGTTTGCGAGGTTGTGACTGTGGAGAAAGAGGCTGCAAAGTGGAAAATGTCACCCTTCACACCACTACACGACCGCATAAACGATTTCGACCTATATCAAGGCTGAAAAGCGAGGACGGGCAGCTCCAAACCAGATTTTTTTTTTAATTGGTATTCACACCATGCAAGGTAGTAAAGCCACTAAGACTCAAGTGGTTGTTGGATGTTGAAGAATTAGGAACAGAAACATTAATAATGAGCAGGAAGAGGAAAATGTAATGAAGACAAGAGTAGATAGCGACTGACGCTGAATTTTTAAATTTTAAGTTGGCTGGAAAGTTCCACAAGCGAGAAGTGCGAGAAAAGATACTGCTATCATAGAATTTACGGCTACATCTAACCAGCTCAACTGTCAAAAGATGAGACGCTGATGTCATTTTAGTACTGCGCTTAGATTAAAAAAAGTTGAGGTACCATGGCGATAAACTCATCAGAACAATTACCATGGAAGTATTTATAAAAAAAAAGTCACAGGGATGCAAAAGGAAGTCAGATCCGCCTCGGAGCGACAGAAAATATGAGATTTATTCAGGAAGCTTAGTTTTGATTCTCGGTATGGGAGCCCAGAAGAGAACTTCGACGTGTTCTAATGGTTAGCAAACTTGTGTCAGGAGATAAATTACACCTGAATAGTGAGTAGCTTAGATGTAAAACATTTAAATCACTACGTTGATAATCAGGACGTTGGTGATCATGCCTCTCCACAATTTCCTGTCCCTCGCAGCTCTTTTGTCTTTTCGCCATCTCTCCCAAACCCTGCTCCGCCATGTATTGACTCGATTTCGCCACGTAGGTGATGTTGCTTTCCTCTGTTTCTCTTACCTTCAATCCGTCTTGTGAGTTTCAATTTTTCGAAGCTTTCTTTCCTCAAAATATGTGCCGCAGAAGATTCAACTGTCTGTTACTGATATCTCTTTCTATTTTGACACATTCACTGAACTCCCTCTCTGTCCGGATGTTGTTTGTTTGTTTCCAGTAAATCACGCTAATTTACCAGCATACAGGCTGTTTGGTCCCAATAAATCCCATTTGTATAGAGAGAAGGATACAGGCCATAGGCATTAGATAGTTTCGAAAATTCCTAGATGCCGCCGGGGAAGTCCATATCAAAAAGGAAAAAAAAAAATACCCCAAAGCACAGTGAAGCGTCTCGCAAACTAAAATGATTTGGGGAGAGTCTCAAGGTGAGCAGGGATTGCCATGACAATCCTGCGAGATGACAGTGTAAGGAGGGAGGAAAAACAATGCAGGCAAAGAAAAAGATGGCGGTACAACAACCTAGAATTGACAGGCATGAGATGAAGAGATGCTCTGAGAGAGAAAAAAAAAAACAGAATAGGGTGACATGCACGGAGTTGGTTATCAAGTCATTTTAGGCGAGTCTTCGCGCCGACGAGATTTTGAGACAATAATAATAATAATAATAATAATAATAATAATAATAATAATAATAAAGAGTCCATTCAAAATTGTGATTCTTTGTCTTCTAAATCTCTTGCTTTCTCTCTCGCCCCCTCTTTCTATCACTATCTATATATCTATCTATCTATCTATCTATCTCTTTCCTTGCTTCCACTTTTTATGAACAACGCCGCTTCCACATATCTCTTTCTGCATTCACTACCGGCGTGTATGTCATTCGTATTGCATTGGATCGTTGTGACAGATTGACATTAAAGTAAGTTTATGGCATAATTGAAAGAAGTCCTTCTCACATTTCAGACACTTTATTGACTAATATGCCGAGCCGTTGGCATTTCTAGGTCAGACAAATACTGATGTCGGGTTCAGTGGGAACTAGAAGTTGACTAATAACCCGCATATTGGTTTTCTATCTTGAGTGGTTGCATTCATCTATCTATCTATCTATCTATCTATGTCAGTCTGTTCATCATCTATCTATCTATCTATCTATGTCAGTCTGTTCATCATCTATCTATCTATCTATCTATCTATCTATCTATCTATCTATCTGTGATCTTTGTTCCTACATTAAATACAATTGCTTATGAATACGCCTGTACACACGGGTACTAGAAATTTCACGGCCTGACAAAGAGGGTCTCCCTACTAAATTGTGATGTTGTGCCATTTGCCCAGATTTTTGGAATTTTTTTATCCGTTAGGATTTTCTTGGATTTCCTTTGTTGTTGTTGCCATGTCTACACACGCACACAAAACGAGAACGCTGGTATTTCCAAAATGGTTTTGAAACATTATTTTTGAAAGAATATTTTTTTGTTGATATATAAAATTATACAAAATCTCATATCGTTATATCACACACAGAGAGTATTCTTTGACTCCAGAGATTTGCAAACCTTTGCACATACCAGCCATATCTTCAGTTACAATTCAAAGTCCATGCAGACACTGTCATTTTCTTGCTCAATATGTGTTGCCCTCTCTGAATTGTCGACAGAAATGAATAATTTCAATAAAAATCAATCCCAGATTGCTATTTTTTTCTTCCGCTTCTTTTATATATTCGGACCTTTAAATTTTGTTGTTTTTAAATAAACCACGTTGTATTAGTGGTACTAATGTACATTAAGAAACATTAAAAGTGATCAATATTTGAATGAGTAAGTCTACGTAGGAAATTTAACTAGCTAACTAGACAGATATGAAAAGACAAAATATAGATAGATAGATAGATAGATAGATAGATAGATAGATAGATAGATTTTGTTTAACTTATCGATCTGTGGTTGGAGTAAATTTAGAAACGGCTTTGTTTTAAGAAGCATCGCAAAGAAAATGATTTATTTTAAATGATTGAGACAGAAGGAGTGGCAAGTAAAGGTGGTCTGCTAAATTCGAATAGACAGGACAGATTGAAACAGATAGATAGATAGATAGATAGATAGATAGATAGATAGATAGATAATTGACGTTTACTTTAGCTAGATATAATAAGAGATTATTAGGGAGACTGGATACTACTTATGAATAGAAACAGAAAAAGAAAAGAACGTTTTAAACCTAATGAAACTGAGACAGAAAGATGATTCCCTATTACTCTATCTTTCTATAGATAGATATATATATATCTCAGAACAGAGAGAGAGAGAGAGGGAGAGAGAGAGGGAGAGAGAGAGAGAAAGAAGGTGAAGTTATGAATAGAGTCAAACAGGGAAAAAACAGAAAGTAAGTTCTTTTTTACAATGATGTTCACCCTATACAAAGCTCAAGAGCCACTCGAGAAACAATAGAAATGGGTATATGCGGGAAATTTAACGGCTAACTCTTGATTTGAAGAGATTCAGATTCTTGCGATACGCGAACCATTTGGACATGTAGAGGCTGTCATATATATATATATATATATATATATATATATATATATATAATTATTTATATATTATATATGCGCGGTACTTATTAGAAAGCGCTCAATATCGGAGATAGAGCTAACATATTTGCTTTGATTAATGCGAGTTTAGGACCCTGGGTTTCACGTTTTTGCGATCGTCAGAGTTTGACGATCGCAAAGGCATGAAACCAGGGTGACAAACTCACATCAATCCAACTATATATATATATATATATATATATATATATATATATATATATATATATATATATATGTATATACAGTAGCGTCTAAAACTAAGAGACAAAATTTTAAAACCTAATATTTGTTAGAAATAACAACTGTGAAAAGCTGAAATTTTGACAACTGGTAGTCGTTATCATCCATAATAACATACTAAAATTTGAATCATTTGCAAAGGATAGAAAAAGAATTATAACAATTATTTATTAATTTTCAAAATAGGATCGTCCAAAAGTAAGGGACAAAATTGAGAAAGAACAATGTAAACAGTATGCTATATTCAAATTTTTTGATTTCCTCTAAAGAATAAGTCTTACTTAGTCATTTGTAAACGGTGCATCAGCCGGCACCATGGCGAAACGCCAAAAACTTGATTACTCTGTGAGACAAGCTATTGTGAAGCTACACAAGGAAAAGCACACCATTAGAGAGATTTCAGAGAAAGTGAAACGTATTTATTTAAAAAGAATTTATAACATAAATATGTTATAAAATCACTACAAAAATAGCCATTTTGTTTCAACACCCCCGGTGTCTTATCAAGTGATGATGTTGAATGTAAAATAAATGGTTTTAAAAGTTTCAAATTAATTAACGATCCTTCGCTAGGGGGAAACATTGTTACAAAAGCTAGATTGACCAAGCAAAATACAAGTATAGGAAAATTCAAAAAGCTTCACAACGAAGTCATGGTGTAATAGCTATTCAGATCTTTAAAATACGGGTAATATTAAAAAATAATTTATTCTAACCAATAATTATTAAATTATATGATAAAATTTAATATTAAAATTAAAAACTACCAATTTCAAAATCCAAATTTAATCGCTATTAAGTTTACAACTATAAAATTACTGAGGAGAAAAGAAGAAATACATATGTTATTCAATTTATTTCTTCATTGAAATTACGTTAGACGGTCCTTTGACAATATATATGTATACATTTTAATCCCAAGTGTGTGAATGGGGTCCTAACCTCACGCGTAAAACAACACAAACACAATCAGATTATAATACATAAGCACCCACCCACACACACACACACACACACATATATATATATATATATACACAAAAAAGTGACGAGACAAGGAACATCTCCACGGCCCTTTATGGAAAAAAAAACATGTTATAATTTTTTTTTTTTTAAATAAATAATTATATATATATATATATATATTTAGGGAGAAGGTTATTGTTTCAACGAGAGAAAAAGGAGAGAAACCGTTTTGGTTATAATATGGATTTGTTTTCGTGTATATATTATATATTTTCTTCATATATTTGCTACACGAGTTTCCGGCAAAAAATGGATCAGTTTTTAAAGGGATAAATTTTCCTTATGTTCTTTTTAATGTTTCATTGTTCGTTTTCTCTATTGTAGAGAGCCTGGATCCCATTTTAGTCCCGAATAAGAAAATAAGAGATGTGGCCAGTGGTTTCTCTTTATATATATATATATATATATATATATATATATATATATATATATAAGGCTTACTAATATTCCATGGTCATAATTTATTCCAGTGGAAGTCCCGTCTAATATTATATATATATATATATATATATATATATATATAGAGAGAGAGAGAGAGAGGGAGAGAGAGAGAGAGAGAGATGAACAGATTGAAAAGATTCTCTTAATTATGATACACATTAGATAGAAAATGAAATGAAATCAGACATTTGGTAGCAAATATAAATTGATGTGTACATTGATAAAAAGAAAAAACTGAAATGTAATTGGTAAAAAAATGATATGTTGATAAAATACAAAGAAGGGATAGATAGATAGATAGATAGATAGATAGATAGATAGATAGATAGATAGATAGATAGATAATGAACAGACTAAGATAAATAAATATGGACTGGGATAGATAGATAGATAGATAGATAGATAGATAGATAGATAGATAGATAGATAGATAGATAGATAAGATAAATAAAATGGACAGATAGAAGATAAATAAATATGGATAGATAGATAGATAGATAGATGAACAGACAAAGATAAATAAATATGGACTGGGATAGATAGATAGATAGATAGATAGATAGATAGATAGATAGATAATGTAATGAAGTCAGACATATTTAGTAGCAAATATGAATTGATGTCTTCATTGTTTGATAAAAAGAAAAACCTGAAATGTAATTGATAAACAGTGATAGCTCGATAAAATACGAAGGCGAGATAGATAGATAGATAGATAGATAGATAGATAGATAGATAGATAGATAGATAGATAGATAGATAGATCTGAGTATACAATAGATAAATCGATAGATATGGATCGATTAAATATGGAGAGACTAAGAGATAGTTCTGAATAGAATAAGACTGCGTGTGTGTCCGCCCGCGCGATCATGTGTGTGTGAGGGAAAAAGTGGGTGGGGAGAAAGAAATAGAAGAGGAAACAGAGAAAGAGAAAGAGAGAGACAGACAGACAAAACAGTGACTAGTTACAATTGAATTCATAAGGCATTATTAGAATCGCAATTCATTCAGCATTACGTGACGACGTGAAAACGTCGGTCAGTGAATAGATAAAGGAACGAATGCACTGGTCGGCCGAATAGAAAAATAAGAGTTTCGGCCAGTGATTGATTGAGAGACTGGGAGGAAACTCTAGAATAATATAAGGTCTTCTCATCTAATCGAAAAGACCTGTCGACCGCCCTTTCTCAATCCAGCACGGATATTAATCATAAACAGCATCATTAACTCAGGGCTATTGATCCGATAATGATTGAGTTGGGTCAGCCGATGCGGAGGAAAGCAAGAAAACGCTCGGTAATTTGCCCATGTGAAACGGTCCGGGGAGTTTTCCCGCACTTTCTTTTATCCATTTTTGACCACGATTTCTTTTGTTTTCGTTTCTTTTTTTTTTTTTCTTTTTGTCTCTTATTAAATACTTGTCGAGGATTTTCCCTTCAGTTTTGTTATTTTCGTTCTTTTCTTTCGGACATTTTGTCCTTATACTTTTGTAGATGTATTACTACGCAAATAGTTCCGCCACAACTCGATTTTCGCTTGAAACTGAACCCATTTATGTGTTGTTGTCTTGTTTGCACTTTTAAAAAAAAAGTGATTGATGCCCGTTGAAGGCGTAAGATTGTTTAAAGCAAGTGTTTGAGAAAAGATTTGATCAAGTAATTAGAGAAATCGCAGAAATAAAGCTGGCAAAGATGTGAATAGAGTAAGACAAGAGTGTATAATTGAGAGATATAGGTAAATAAATATCATGATAGTTATTGTCAATGGATACCCGTATTTGAATAGACGTTCCGTTTATTTTTAAGCAGCATATATTTCGTTTACCTGCCTGCGTACTCGAGTAAACTTAAAGAAAGAAAATGCGATATTTTAATCTATCTACTGTAAACTGTAAAACATTTCTGCAGTATTCATAATTAATTTTATTAAGGGTTGGTTTCAATTTTTGAATATATATAACTTCAAGAATTTTTAGTTTATGCTTATTATTTTCATGGAATTTCAACAAGAATTTTCCCAAATTGCAAATGTGGACAGATTTTCCTAAATTGCAAATGTTGAGAAATGTTAGATCCATCATTCAAATGAAAACTCAACCTTCATGAGTACGTAGTTGTAGTATGATCAACATATATCTTATTTTTTCTGTTAAAGAAGTGGCATTTAAATTTATATACAATGTTGGTTTTAGTTGTTCAGGAGGAGTCATTACGAATGATTACATTGGATATATTGTATACAGTATAGTGTATAATTAATTTAATTTTTTTACGAGGATCTGTGGTGGATATATTAGTATTTACTAGTTTTTTTTTTTTAGGACAATTAGAATATATTTATTGTTTTTAATATTTAGACATTTCAATAAATTAGTTACCTCCCTTGACGTTTGTTGATTGTTTACATCAGGAAATTTAAAAATCGTACAGTACATGAGGTTAGCGTTTTTCATTACACAATTAAAAATGTAATTTCCAGATGACCACAACAATTTTGTCTTAGAAAAAGGATGAACATAATTTTTTTGTCTTAAAAAAAAAAAAAAAGCCGCTGATGATGACATTGTGCTAATATCGAAAGTACCCGGAATAAAATGAATATGCATCAACATGGTAATTTTCTTTCTTCCTTTAATAGGGATACTAAGACGCTTGTCTGTAATTACGAGAGGATCCTATTAAAAATAAGTAGACAAAACTTGTCTGAATTATTTAATTAGACATACCTTGAAGAGAACATCCGGCTAAAATATATGCTATATATATATATATATATATATATATATAGTTTTAGCGTATGCTATATTCATGGGTTAAAGTGCTTTATATCAGGGATAGAGCGCATGTAAATATAAAAGTGGTCATATAAGTCAACACCCAGAGGTGACAGTCTGTTTCATGCCAAACGCCAAACGTTATGACCTGATGATTGCGTTTAGCATGAATCAGACTGTCGCCTATGGGTATGGATTTCAATGTACATTTTTATACACACACACATATATATATATATATATATATATATATATATATATATTTGTGCGTGTGGGTGAGAGAGTGTATCTATTGGGTGTGTGAGTGAGTGGTTAGGTGCGTGATTTTTTTGTGCACGCGTGTGTGTGTCTGCGCATGTCATTCTAATCAAAATATCGATTGACCGGCCTTTGTTTTAATCGAGAAAAGACAATTTGCTCGACATTTTGCAAAGATTTTGTTTCGATCGTAACCTCTGCTGTTTCTTTTTGTCAACAAACGAAGCAACGATAGACGGTCTGTTCTTCTGATATGAAATCGGTGGTTGGGTAGGGGCTTCATCTTCGCTTTAACTAAATTAAGAGAAGGTTACATGTTGTTGCTAGATCAATTTGTTGTGTGTTTGAATCTCATCCTCTTTCGCTCTTGTCATCCGCCAGCGGCAGAAATAAAAAAAATAGAAAAAGCAGGAAATACGCGAAATAACTACAAAAAAAAAAAAACCAAAAAAACAAAACGCACTCATTTGCGGGTATAGCACACTGGTTAAAGGTGTTGGCTAGATCCAGTGACAGGACCCAAAGAATGTGAGTTCAATACCCGGTTAAGGCAGTGGAGAACATGCAGAGGGGAATTAACAGGAGATAACTGATAACTGACATCCATTAGACATGGCACGTGGAACTAGAAGAGTCTACCCCAGCGAGCGAAATAAAGGGTTCAGTTCGACATTCCAACCACCTGAAGAAGGCCGGAGTGTACAACGGTCGAAACGTTGTAATAAATATGGCGACAAAGATGAGAACAATAGTCTGAATAATGTAAATAGTGTACATAATACCTCATCTCAGAAATATAGACAGATACTGAAAGGCCGAAACGTTGTAATAAATATGGCGACAAAGATGAAGACAATAGTCCGAATAATGTAAATAGTGTATATAATACCTCATCTCAGAAATATAGACAGATACTGAAAAGCCGAAACGTTGTAATAAATATGGCAACGAAGATGAAGACAATAGTCCGAATAATGTAAATAGTGTGCATAATACCTCATCTCAGAAATATAGACAGATACTGAAAGGCCGAAACGTTGTAATAAATATGGCTACAAAGATGAGGACAATAGTCCGAATAATGTAAATAGTGTACATAATACCTCAACTCAGAAATATAGACAGATAATGAAAGGCCGAAACGTTGTAATAAATATGGCGACAAAGATGAAGACAATAGTCCGAATAATGTAAATAGTGTACATAATACCTCATCTCAGAAATATAGACAGACTAGACTTCCTATTTGAAAATTTTCGATTTCTTCCTTCACTTGCAAGCTCTAAATAATTGTTTTTCTTGATTTAGTTGTTTTTGTTTAGCGGTATATCAACACCTTTATGGGTTATTCAATGCCAAAAAATAAATATACTGTTTACACAATTTTCATTCTTTTTTTTTTATAGATAATAATGATTTAGTGATACAAGCCTTACTAATTAACCCATAGCTGGGGGAAGAAGAGGTGGTTTCATACCTTTTGAAAGAGTATTTGCGCATAAGTGAATATAACGAATTTAACGGGAATTAGAACTCAGTTCTTCGATTAAGAATTCCATGCCATTATCCATCCGCACATCTAACCTTACAGCAGCTGGTATTCCAAAGCGGTTACACAGTTTGGTACTGAGCAGACTCGACACATATTCTGTAAATATATTCATGGCAATTCTTTTGATGAGTTTTCCGCTTTGATACCAAGACATCAGAATTTCAACGAACTACTAGATTGGCAGTTATGTCTCATCCTTTTACAGTTTGAATGGCTAGATAAAACCTCTTCTAGCAGCTTCCTCTTTCGAATTTCTCATCTGGTGAATTCTTTCCCTTCTTCTTGTTTTCCCCTCTGCTACGATTTTCAAAAATTCAAATGCAACGTCAATCGACATCATCTGTCTTCTTGAAACTGGTTCTGTTATAGTCCTCTCTCCAGAATAGTTATCTCTTTCCTTCACTCTCACTACACCCTACGTCTTAGTGGCTTTATCGTCTTACTGAAGTCAGGGTAATGATTAAAGGAACCACTAACGACCTATATGATGGTTCTTTGTTTTATTTTTTTTATTACTGTGGTCTTATTAGAGTCCAAAGACAAACGTGAGCTCTGCCATTATCCGACAAAACCTTTTGGTTTTGTGCTACATTAAGTTAAGCTTAGCGAATACGTATAAGGCAAAGGTGCTTCCCAACAGGAAAAAAAAAAAGATGGCATAGTGACAATCTATAACTCGTAAAACTTTGAGGGCGTTAAGTTATTCATACCCAGGCTTTCCTAACCCTCATAAATTCACAAAAGAAAAAAAAAACCCTCTCTTCATACTGACGGCAGACTAAAGCTTTATGATCGATCTGTCAGGAGGGTCCGTTTGTAACATGTTTCCAAAATGATCTGACTTATGATCTGGCCGGAGATTACATTCTAACCAATGAGAACTTAAATAAAGGTTATCTTCCCTTTCATATCATCCAGGAAGAAGCTATCAAAAATTTGGCTCATACCAAATGAAAGGAAGTTTGTTTTTTTCATTCTATCGACTAGTCACGTTGTTCATTGATTATTTACCCAGACCAGTTTTTTTTTTACATTTGTTTTTCGGCTATATTATTCATAGGCCAATAACAACTGTCTACGAACAAAAAGCATACAATGCACTGTAGATAGCAATAGATATCTACCTCTTAATTTCCTCTACTTTTCAGTCTTCACCATTCTTCTTTTACGAGTCGTGTCCCTTCAGCATGTTGGCAGTCATGGCTCTGCGTAACCTTGGGTGTGCGTTTGGTGTAAGGAATGGAAGCTCGGAATGAGTAACCAGAGCCGAGATGGAATACCAGTCGCCTTCATTACCTTAAATAAGTGATGGATATTTACTTATCACTTTAAACGTTATTTTTAGTGGATACTCGTATTTCAGTAAACGCTCCTTTTATTTATTAAACTGTATATTTATTTATTTTCGTCTGCCGGCCTGAATATTCGGGAAATCTTATTCTTGAAAAAAAAATGCGTTGTCCGACAGGATTCGAATCTTTTGACGATTTCCCCTGCCAAGGTGGTCGCAGTTTCGAATCCTACCGGAGTGCGCATATTTCTCTTGAATATTCAAGCCAGCAGACGAAAATAAATAAATATACTTTTTAATAAATAAACTGAACGTCTACTCAAATATGGATATCCGCAAAAAAAAATAACGTTTAAATTTTAAATTTTGAATATAAAGTTTGAATTTTGAAATTAGATGTCGGCATTAAATAGCCCATACGGGTTAATATGCCGTTAAATATAAACAACCAAACGAATTTTGTTTTTATTTGCTGTATCTTTTCAGGATAATTGTTTCTCCATATCCTCCTACCATTCATCTTAATAAGGATTGTTTCCTTTCTATCCCTCCGAGATTCTCTTCTGTCATCCATTTAAACAGATTCGTTAGTTAGATTACTCGCTGTTTCCGCTCTGCCACACTTGCTTTCTTTATGACCGTGTCAAACGTCAAAATCAGACCTTTAAACTATCGCCGATCACGATAAATGGGTGTTCCCTCAGAGAGGCACCATTGTAGCGAGCCACCCTCATACTTTCCGTATTCCACCGGTAAGAAGTAAGTTCCACTCGAACAGCTTCTTCCCACAAACCACTGCCCTGTTGAACCGACTCCCAACAGGATGTTTACCCGGTCACTACAATCTTAAGCTGTTCAAGTCAAGCGTTAATCGTCATCTTCCTTATATATAAAGTCTGTCTCTTACCCTGTAACCCCCTACCTGGAGTGTCTCGCGAGCCATGTACAGAGTGAACAGAACTGTAAAAAAAAAACAATCTTTTTTTCCTAACTATGTAGGTGAATATTCTATTTAACCATTGCGGCGATGATTTTTTCAACAAAGTTGTTTCGTTTTTTTTGTGGGGGGGTAACTACTGAGATCATCTTTATTGAAAAACCTCGCTTAAGAAGAAATTCTCTAAGCCTTCTTTCCTCATGAATTTTCTCAGATTTTTCAACTCTCATCTTTATCAGGATTCCTTCTAAGTATTTTCTCCGTAATCCTGATAATTATTTTCATCATCAATATACACACGCCAAGCCGAATTTATTATATCAATTTTTATAAAAATCCATACGCAAATAATTTAAGATCAGTCGAACTTCACCAACAACCGGTGTAACATAAATTCTTTCAATCCCACATAAAAAATCCACCAATCAGCATACGGACGTTACCAGGCAGAAATAAAAATGCCTAATAGACGTGCAAACGCACAAACGCACATACATTATCAACCAAAATCCCGCATAGAACAACTAGAATTACGACACAGAAACCCACAAGCAAAGTAGTAAAGCCACTAAGACACAAGGAGTTATTGCGTGTGGAAGAACTAAAAAACAGAAACATTACTAATGAGCGAGAACAAAAGAAGAGTAATCAGGAAGAGTAGACAGCCATTGACATTAAATTTAAATTTCTGAAAATTAAAATTGGCTGGAAAACATGGAGCCGGAAGAGCGTCCCAACAAACGAGAAGTGTCCAAAAACAAACGAGAAGTGTCCAAAAACAAACGGGAAGTGTCCAAAAACAAACGAGAAGTGCCCAAAACTAAACGTGAAGTGTCCAAAACCAAATGAGAAGTATCCGAAAAAAACAAGAAGTGTCCAAAACTGAACGTGAAGTGTCCAAAACCAAACGAGAAGTGTCAAAAAACAAACGGGAAGTGTCCAAAAACAAATGAGAAGTGTCCAAAACTAAACGTGAAGTGTCCAAAAACAAACGAGAAGTGTCCAAAAACAAACAAGAAGTATCCAAAAACAAACGAGAAGTGTCCAAAAACAAACTGATGGCATAGAATTTACATCCAGCCAACTCAAGGAGAAACTGATGAGACCTCGTAACCACTGTAGCATGGCACTCGAATCTATAAAGCCTAGGTATCATAACGAAGATCTCATTCGAACAATTACTATGAAAATTGTTATTAAAAAGACACAGGGAGTCAACGGCGGTGGGAAAGAGACTGAAGCCGAAACACCAGATCAGTATCGATAATATGGCTGATTCTTTATTGGATTTTAGCAAGGATAAATAGCAGGAACACTGGATCACATATGGAAGCAATGTACTAATAGATATGTAAGATAGATTGTATTATAACCTAGGGAAGGTTACTGAATAGAATAATCAATTGAACTTTGGTAATGAACGCTAATACTTAGGACAAGAACACCACATATAAGACTCACCAGCGGCGCATAGAATAAGTAATCAACTGCTGAAAGTGAGTCAATTGAATTCCACAATGAATCACCAATTGAAGGATATCTACCAACCGCCTCACGCGGTCAGATGTGACACAAGGCCAAGTTTAATGTGGGGTATCCGAGGCCGTAGGCTTGGAGAAAAACTCCCCGTATACCCCGTATAAAACGGGGTCAGGTAGCTGTTTCCCAAGACGAGACTCTGCCCTTTGACATAGTCTTGTCTGGGTATCCTCTCTGCCCGGTGGCAGAGAGTTTGAATGGAGACGAATCACCTACTATAGGATATCTACAAATCGCCCCACACGATTAGATGTGGCATAAGGCCAAATTTAATGTCCGGTATTCGAGCCCGTAGGCTCATGCAAAAATTCCTCATAGATCCCGTATAAAACGGGATCGGGTAGCTGTTTCCCGAGACGTGACTGCACTTTCGACATAGCCTCGTCTAGGTATCCTCTCTGTCTAGAGGCAAAGAGTTTGACCAGCACTGCTGGAGACGATTCTCCAACTGCAGACCAACATACAGTATTTACTACTGTATTAATGTGAATGGGGACATACCCATTATCGCCCGTAAGTATGCTATAACAGATTCTAGAGAGAAAAAAGTGTCTAACACAACACATGGAACCAACTTTCTTAGCAGCTAAACTAGCAATGGATTCAATGTAGTCCTTCCACTTCTTGTCAGCCGAGAATGTTAGCCAGAGAAGGCGCAACCACTTTGATTCCTGATTCTGCATTTTCCTATCCTTTGATAAAATGAAAAACTTTAAATCTTATTCTGAAACATTTTGGTTTCCATTCTAAATACCCTTTTTTTTGTATGGATTTTCACTTCGTCTTATTATCTCAATATGTCACTTTCGCATATATGACTTATATATAAGTTTTAGGAGCTAATGTTACGGGAAAACTTTCACTGAAGTTTTCTTATTTATTTTAAGAGGACAATCTTCTCGTAGATGAAAAAGAGATTCGGGAAAAAACAATGTGATTCTACAGAAGGATGCTGAGGATACCATGAACTGAACATGTGAACAACGACGAAATTTTACAGGAGATGGAAGCAAATAGTAAATTTATACTTAATATCAAGACAGCTGAAATTTCTAGGTCTCATAATGAGGAAAGGGAGCTAGGAAAATTTGATACTCACGAGACAAATTGAGAGCCAGGGCGACAGTGGAAATCCATGCATAACCTTCCTAGAGAACTTCAGTAAATATATAGCTGAATAAGGTTTAGGTTGGATAACAAAAAGATAAAATCTTTTAAGTGCTACAGATGACAGGAAATAGTGGAGAGGCATGATCGGTTAAGTCCTGATCGGACACGGCGTATAGAAGAATAAGAATGGCCGTAATGATTTTAGACGAATGGTAGAGAAATCCTTAATAGCATTGTCATACACTAAGTCCACGATTATAAATTTATTTTCCTGTTTAATTCTTAGTTTCTGCAATATGAGGGAGGATAAAAACTCTCCCACACCCTTTTAGCGACGTGAATGAGCTTTTGATTTTTTTTAATCATTTCACCCCAAGCAAGGCGGAAACGCTACTAGCACGTAGGGGCTTACAGAGAGTGAAAGGGAGAGAAAAGGTTGGCTATGGGTTTTGAAGAAAGGATAAATAATGAACAGAATTCAAGATGGAAGATGGAGATTGACGTTGCATTAACATTTTTAAGATTTTAGTTGTCAGGGAAGCAAGTAAACGGAAGGGAGTTCCACAGTACGAGAAATGAAACTGTTGGTGTAAAAGTGGCGGCTACATTTAACTATTTTAATATTAAAAGAATGGGACCTAGATGCCAATCTAGTAGCACGTCTAAATTCATGTAGTCGGGCCACCAGGGGAAAAAGCTCGTCGGAGCAGTTGCCATGAAAATATTTCTAGAAAAAAAAACAGAGGAAAACCACAAGTCAGGATCGATTACCATGCAGATATTTCTTTGGATTTTGTCAAGGACCTCGAGTTGAATAGCAGGAGCCCTAGACCAAATATGGCAGCAGTATCTAATGCATTGACGAATAGTAGATGTGAAAATGTGCAAGGTGGACTCTGACGAGCAAGATCTTCTTGCATACGACACAGTAATCCAAATTTCTTTGCAGTTGATGCAGCTATTAATTCAGTGTAGTTGATCTACTTCAGGTCAGTTGAAAACGTGAGGCCAAGAAGGCACAGTGTGTTGCTCCCCAGGAGTCTAGCGTCGTCCATGCTGATCGGAGGCATGAAAGTTTCTATATGGTGGTTAAGTGAGAGCAGTTTTTTTGTTTTGCAGGTGTGAAAATTAACAAGCCATTTCCTGCCCCAGTTAACCATTGATTGGAGGTCCTTTTCAAAAGCAGCGACCAAGTTAACTTTGTCATCTCTGACGGATTTACTATTGAGACAAAAGTAAATGGTAGTGTCATCTGCAGAAATTGCCTACTTGGGAAATGATGACACGAATACGTTGTTCTTTGATTTACGATATGGTTTGCATTATCATGTATTTTTCAAGAAAGTTATTTTTATAATCGTTATTTATAGAAGAAATACTAATGTTTTAAAATTATATTTATAGGTAAATATAAAAATTATATAAAGATCAGTTCGGCTAATTGCCAATTATTTTAAAATCCACATCGTTGTTGAATGAAACACCCCTCAAATTATTAACAAGGGACAAAAATGGTGGTAGTATGAAGGGGCTAAATAAGGAGAATATAGTGGGTGTGGCAGAACTTCCAAACCGAGCTGTTTAATTGCGTTTTTAAGTTATCTTAGCGGCGTTGTGACGAATATTGTCACACTGTATCGTTCGTTTTTTATAATTTATTCTAATATTCACTCTTTATTAATAGCTTTGTTTAATTATTCAACAATCTATTTCCCTTCATTATTTACGACCTCCTGCGAACTATCCATTAACTGTTCAATGCCTCGACGATAAAAATCACTAGGTTTTGATTCGAAAAAGGCACATTTTAAAGTCCACATCGTTGTTGAATGAAACGCCCCTCAAATTATGAAAATAGTGGTAGTCTGAAGGCAAAATATGGTGGGTGTGACAGAACTTTCAAATCGAGCCTTTTAATCGCATTTTTGGTCAGGTTAGCGACGTGGGGACGATTATTGTCATGTCGAATAATCATACTGTATGGCCGATAAGGTCTATTCAGCTGAATTGCATCTTTGAGCCTGTTTATTTGTCCAACATAAAGCTTAGCTTTGACCGTTCAGTTGTCTTGAAACATTTCATCTCCGTATAAAGCACAATTACACCGACAAACTTTTGGCAACTATGTGACCATGATCAAAAGCAAAGAGATGTCTTCTTGGCATTCTTTCTAATTTGAGATCCAAGAGTTGTCTAATTAGAAATAAACTTTCAATAACATTATACAATACTTTCAGAGGATGACTAGAATGAATTTGGTTTTCTGTTAATCCACTCCAAAATATTAATTCCCCATAAAATAAAAAGAATTTACAATTACTAAAATTAACACCAAAATACAGAAATGTCCTTAAAATTTGTTCAAAATGAATTAATTGTTATTTTTTTTGTTTTTATATCTCCAAAGGAACTCTCAGAGTCTAAGATCAGTCTCTATTATGGACTTATTCTTCATTTTGGTATTTCGCCAGGTACTTTCGATTGTTGGCATGTGAGCTGATGTATCTGGGTCAAAGAAATTCATACTGTGATTTACAGACAGATGAATATAATTGGGACCATCCTTTAAAGATGTGTATCCTTTCCAACAATCCGATGTAATTTCCTCCACATACTCTCTGTAAGAATCGAAAACGCCACTCTCCTTGTCGTTGTATTCTTGTATTAACTCCAGCAAATTCGTAGCAAGTTAAACAAATTTTGATTTAACATTTATAATTTTAAAAAAAGTGCCAAACATTTAATAAAAAAAAACAAACTTTTATTTAGAAATATATAATTTCTTGGGGTGAATTAATATTTGCGATAAGGAACTATACATTATTTGTGGTGAATTAACATTAAGATACAAGATTAAGATCCAACCAGAGTTAATTAGAAGTAAAAAATATTATGAAAGATCATTCTCCCTGATCATTCGCAGAACACCCGAAAAAAAAAAAAAAACGGTGGAATATTTGTAACAAACTTCCGCGTAACGAATTTTTCCCTTTGCATTCGATAATTTTTTTTAAGTTTTTCACGTTCTGTGCATGTCATATAACCACACGTCTTTCATTCAAAACATCTTTCTTTCTCTATAAAGGAAAAATCTGCATGAATTATTTCATTTATTTTATACTAGCAGCATGGCCCGGTGTTGCCCGTGCTTGATTCAAAAATTGTATACTCATACAGCGATCGCTATCATTTGACTTAAAATATTTTTGCCCTTCCTTGCCTTTAAAGGAGTGCCCTTTGCCGTGCTGGTGTTGCTACATGCCTTACTTCTTGCCTATCTCACACTGCGATTTTTTTCTAAGCTCTATACTAAACATTAAATCTGTTACGAAAAAAGAACTAAACAAAATGAACACAAACGATCAGCTTTAAAAAAAGGACTCGTAACTGGAAAAACCGAATGAAAAAAGAATGTTAACAGCAAATACTTTTTCATACCCAACCCAGTTCTGCGGAATCAGAATCAACGTTGAGTTTAAGCAAGAGAATGAGCCAATTAGAGTAAAGTGTCATGCAGATTTAAATTTTTCCCACTTGTGACGAATGCAGCTATCGATTTTTTTTGCATGCTAGGGAACATTCGTGTCAGTCAGCTGTTGGCTCTCAAGCTGGCCAATAGAATCTTCCTGCCTATTCGTGGCAGCCAGCTATAGGTTCTCCCTCTGGCCAGTAGAAAATGGCCGCAAACTACAAGAAAACTGTCGTAGAAGCATGACAAAATCGATTATTTCCGCTATTGATGGGCGTTGGGAAACGCAAAGTCGGTCTTGGCCTTTCCGCTAACTTGGATCATGTGCTTGTAAATTTTGGTGCAAATCCATCGAAAATTGCGGCCGCGCATTCGTTACACACACACACACACACACACACATCCTGCCTTTTATAGATAGAGATTCTCTAATAACGCCTTCAATATCCAAAGGACCGACACACATATATTTGATCTCTAACGATTCACGTATTTTCTTGTTTTTTTTTCTCTAATTTAAATGTCTTTTTTCTACGCTGAGTGGTTTTGTCGATAGCCAAATGAATCGACCATGACAGTCGCTAGAATGTTCATTGGCTCCTTAAGATGAGAAAAAATATAAAAATAAAATAAATTAAAATTATCATAACTGATCTTAATATAATTCAATTTTAAATTTAATTAATTTACGGAAGTAATGGTTTGAAAGACGTGCTTGTCGGCCACTACAGCACAGTACGGACTTCTTGATCCGTGCTATTCAATGAGCAGAGATTCAAATTTCAACTTCTGATTCTGAGGAGAACTACTTAACTATAGCAACCACGTGACAGGACAAAAATGATTGGCTATTAAAACAAACAAGCAAAAATCCGTCCTTATTAGGTTAGCATTTTCATCTGGTTCCTCCGAAAGGTCTAAATAGATTCTATTGCGTCCATAATCTCCGTATGACAAATTTAAGGAGGCGGTTCCACCTCGATAGCTTCTCCCAAGAATGGCTGTTTCGCGGAAAATGAACTCCCGCGTGGATGCTCCCCACAAACACTACAATCTTCTTCCAATCAAAGGTCAATGGTTACCTATTTTCTTTATACATATATTCTTCACTTCCTACATTCATATTATACACTTCATTCAGTAAATGGAGTGGCTCTTCTGTCTTGTATTAAATTAACATTAGTAAAAAAAATAAATGGATTTGGCCTTTGTATTTATTAAATTATAACTTAGTTGAAAATGATCACCTACATGAATGTTGAAACACGACAAATTTGAATATATTATTTACCGTTTGCAGCTTAAACACGGTGCGATAGGTAAATTGTCGCCATTTTATATTTTTAATTTCGGGCATGTGCATTGTTTTTTTGTTTTCTTTTCTTTGTTTTTTTTTTTTTTTTGCCGAACTGCACAGTATAGTAGGTTCAGTTGTGCACCGTCTGTGAAAAAAAAAAGGACCATGACGCAATTCATTCTGCCATAAATTTGGAAACGGTATACTGTACTGCTTGGCATTCGCACCGGAATTTTCAACACGAACATTTTAGAATATTTGGGTGTTAATCTGATGACAGTTCATAGAATTCGGGAAGAATTGGCTGTGTTTAATAGTGATTACGAAGGTGTTGAATTGATTGGCAACGTTATGCTACTATTCATCTCAACACGGTCCTGAGGATGTAGTGCTGCCCTGGGTCAAGAGGGTGGCTGCTGGCATACCCTATGTCTGGCACCACGCCACACAAAGAGTAGAACCCAGTCATGGCTTTCAGACAATTTCTGCGAGCGCATCACCGATTACATCTGGCCACCTAACTCCCCAGACTGCAACCTCCTTGATTATTATGTGTGATGCGCAGTTGAGCGAAAGACAAACAAAACTCCTTGCAACACCAAAGATTAACTGAAGGCAAGGATTATAGTAGCATTCGTCAACTTAAACAAGGAGACCGTCCAGAAGAGTTGCAGGAGATTCCGAAGTCATCTAGAGGTCGTGGTTGAAGCCAATGGTGATTTTATTGAATAAATCTACTCTTTAGTATTTCAAGATATTTTTGTGTAATTTTGGTAAATATATCTGTTAAAATGAGATGTCAGTGTTATTTTTGTTTTTGCGTAATTTAAACGAAAATTTATCCATACCAACGCTAATGATGGTGATAGTAATGAAAGACAGAAAATTTGGTGGTAACACCGCCAGCCATCACTGCGTTATATGATGAGAGACATGAACGTTATCTGGGCAATTATGGAAACTTCCTTACTACTAAATTCATATTTATTCAGTAAAGATATTTCAGAATGGAAGTTCGCCAACAATCTACTAATAAAGCAAAACAATTACGACGTCTGTCTCATAATAATTGTTAGATTTACATACGCTTCTTTAGTTTATTTGCAGTACTTAGAAAATTTCCTGTTATATGTACGAGCGACAAAGTCGTTTTTATTTGGTTGGGTTACTAAATATACAGGCGAACAAGGGTTTGTACTACATAAAATTATTATACATTTTTTTTTTTTTAGATTGCTTACCAGTATGCTATCCTCAGTAGTGTATGTGGGCCTTGAGGATTGTTAAATAACTTGTTGCGTTTTCGGAGTTGCTGTGTCGCAGTTGATACACTACTTTCATCAGTTTGAAGCTGAAAAGGTCCATGCAAAACTACTGGGGCAATAAAAGATGTGAGATGATAGTGTTCTTGTAGTGATAATTGGAACGAAAATATTCTCCCACCTGATCGCAAACGGCAGCGTATATGTTCCTCGTGCAAGATTTAACTACTTGACCGGAAAAAGAAAACATGGCCGCCCCCGGCAAGCTTATATTGCGAATGGTCACGTATACTCACGAGGGCAGTCTCGTAAAGCCACGAGAAGTGGATTTACGCATGCAAGTGAAGGAAGGGAAAAAAGAACATGAACAACGCGGAACGCCGGCGTCTGGGCAGTGGGAGATTTGAAGGAGTTGATGCGTTGTTTCGGTTTTACATCAGGCGGAACAGGAAAATATTGTTTTTTTTTTTTTTTTTGTTCGGTCAGACGTACCGGATTACTAAAACACCAACTTCTACAGTTCTGATAATATGCAAATTCCTAAATAGGCATATAATTACTATGAGTGTACTAATTACTAATATGCAAATTCCTACGTAAGCATCTAATTACTGTGACTGTAAAGTGTCTTTGCAATGCATTATAGTTGAATATTAGCTTGCTCTTTTGCACTAAAACTATGACGCAATTTTCTACTGAAGCTAAGACGAAGGTTATTACTTTGCAATGATTATGAGTGATAGCTAGGTGGCTGGAAATTTCCAGAAACACTGTTTAAACTGCCCAAACGACGTTTGCTACAAATGGAAGTATTTTGCGTACAAATTAAACCGGAAGATGGCAAAAATTAACAAGAAAGACTGTGAGAGTCTCGGTTTAGCAATCTAAACAGACAGACATATGAGGATTCAATGCCTGACTTAACAGTGAGGGTCCAGTTGAAAGTCTACGCAGATTACTCCGAAAAACAGCTTGAATTGACGTATAGCAACAAAAAATATTAACCAAACACATCGGAATAAAAGATTGAACTAGTCAAAGGCACTTCTAACATAGGAATCTCATTATAAAGCGTAATTTTTAGGGATGAATGCAAAACAGAGTTACACTCTAATGCAAGAGAATGTGTAAGAAAACCAGTGAGAGAAAGAAACAATGCAAGATGCATAAAAAACGGTAAAATCTGGTACTGATTACGTAATAGTTTGGATTTGCAACAAAAGCGCTGGTAGAGAAAAAATTGGTAAAAGCTGATGGAAGCCTAAACAGTGAAATTACTTTACTGCGGTCTAATCTTATGCCAGACTACAAAGATGGAGATATTTATCTGGATGATATAGCTCCTTTTTCTTGAGGATGAAGATGTTCAAATTTTGTAAAGATGGTCATTGACAGTGCCGTGATCTCAATATAATTGATTCCGTTTGGTGGGAACTAAACGAAAAAATGCTCCAATGAAAACTACACAATAACTAAGTGCATTAGTGTCAATGCCAAGAAGAATGGGTACATTCCCAATGAGAAAATCAGAACATTTTCGATTCAATGGCATATATATATATATATATATATATATATATATATATATATATATATATATATATATAAATGAAAACAGACAACTTTAAGGGTTAAAGTTGTCTGTTTTCATTGAATTTAACATTGAGCGCTCTGGATTTCATCCTCCTTGAGATTATCCATACGGATTACCAAGACCAAAATTTTCATTACTTATATATATATATATATATATATATATATATATAATTCCATGATTATGTTCTAACTTATTCAAGACGATTCTCGCTCTCTCTAACCTTCGTACTGGAGTAACAAGAGTTGGATATTTTCCAAGTGATCTCTCTAGCTCTAAGCTGAAATGATGGTCCTTCTTCCCTTTTGTGACCTCCTGATTCACATATCCACTGTTCCCTCTTTTTTTAAACTTATTCGCCGTTCTCTTGATGATTCTTGAATGGATTTTGAAGATGGGAGCCAGAGTATGAATGTTGGTACCATTACTGAAGGTCTGAATGATCTTTTTCTTCTGACCATTGCTCAGTGGAAAAGACAGTGGGTCTGAGAACAAAACAATTTTAACCTGCTGTTTTTGTAGCTGATTAACCCGAACGGGTTTTTTCTGTGATTCTTACGACAAGAGGTGCCAAGATGGCTAAACGCCTTATTTGAAAAACTGGGGGAAAAAAAAAAGATACTCAATTAGATTTGTACTTTTTTTTTGTTTTTCCTTTTTGTTTTTTAGATATCAAACATTCTGTGGGGTGAATAATTATGCTGTTACACGATTTGGACAATTTTGCTGTTACACATGATATTTTATTATTATTATTATTATTATTATTATTATTATTATTATTATTATTATTATATTATATATAATCATTATATTATATTGTATTATATTATATTATTATATGATATTATTATATTATTATAATTATATTATATTATATCATTATATTATATTATTATTAAATTATTATTATATTATATTATTATTATATTATATTATTATTATATTATTATATTATATTATTATTATATTATATATTATTATATTATATTGTATTATATTATATTATTATATGATAATATTATATTATTATTATATTATATTATATTATTATATTATATTATTATTAAATTATTATTATATTATATTATTATTATATTATATTATTATATTATATTACTATTATATTATATTATATTTATTATTATATTTATTATTATTATTATATTATATTATCATTATATTATATTATTATTATATTATAATATTATATTATTATTATATTATTATTATTATATTATTATTATTATATCATGTTATATTATTATATATGGGATACGCGCTGGCGTAATGAACAGCCAAAGTTTGAATTCCCGTTGAGTTTGTTACATTCGCTTACGCGCAAATGCCTTTGGGAAAGGGAGGAATCCATCTCTTTTCATCCTCCACCAGCTATGGGTGACGAGCAGAACAGACTAGGCCCGATAGACTTGGCTGGCAACCAATCTTGGAGAAGGAAAACTAGATTCAAAACCTGAGGTAGGCCGTATGGCGACCTCTTGGTGTCCTCGTGGGGAGGCAGAGAAATATCGTAATAGGCTGTCTAAGTAGTCTGCCACTACCTACTGGCGAGCATTGTATTTTGTTGATGTCATAAAGATTACCATCTCATTTCGAACATCCGTTTTGGTTATTCCTCATTCAGTAACCCTTCCTGGGTTACTACAGTATCTATCTATCTATCTATCTATTATAAATTAATTGATTTAAAATATGGTTTTTTCCGCTACACAGTTCTAACCATGTTTCAAAAATGGAAGCTAAAAGCAACGAATTTAATTTTGCAATTAAATTAAAGACAAATTTACATTGCGCACTATTTTGTAAAAATAAAAATATCTATAAGAATACCGGATTATATATACTGTTCTTTCTTTTTATTTAAATACATCTATATATATATATATATATATATATATATATATATATATATATATATATATATATTATTATTATTATTATTATTATTATTATTATTATTTGCACCAATTCTTCCAAAAACGTGGTTGGTTCTGAACAAGCCTTCACCATTAAAGTCATATCATATCTGGCTATTCGGTTCTAAGAGTGACTGGACACTCATACCTTGAAAATGTCGGTAGATTCCATTTATACATACATACAGACATACATACATACATACATATATATATAAGATAATGATATGTATTTTTATATATCAAGAACAATATTGCGAAAATTGTATGACGAAGTGGAAAAAGTTTACTTGTGAGGCGTTTCGTTCTTCAGGACTTCATCGGACTAAATTTGTTATGTTGCTACGACTACGCATGAACGAAGCGTGGGGATTTTAGACTTTTTTATATATAATAAAAAATGTATAAAAATATAGAATAAAAATAATATATAACAAAAAAAATATATTGGAAATCCCCAGCAACCTTCGTTCATGTGCGTGTGTTGTCGTGCCAAAATAACAAACTTAGTTCGATGAATTCCTGAAGAAGAACAAAATGTGTCACAAGGAAACGTTTTCCACTTTGTCATAAAATTATCCTATATATATATATATAAGGTCGACAATATATATATATATTTTTATTTATGTTTAACGTTATTTATTTTAAAATTTTTATAAATATGTTTTTACGTTATTATATTTATAGATATTTTTTAAGTTTATTTAAGTATTTAAGCAAATGCTCTGTTTATGATAAACAGTATTAAATAACATTTACCGGCCTGAATGTCCGAGAAATTTTCATAGAAAATATTCGTTCTTTGACAGGATATACTGTATTATTTAATACTGTTTATCATAAACAGAGCATTTGCTTAAATACTTGTATCTATAAAATAACAACGTTAAACATAATAAAAAATGTCTTTAGTAAATAAATTGTCGGACCTTGTCCATTTTTAATATATATATATATATATATATATATATATATATATATATATATATATATATATATATATATATATCGTACCTATGAACACTAATGGTTATGTCCCAATCCTCATAAATACGTTGGACAATATGCTGTCTACACTGGCAGCGTGGACCTTTTACCGTGAGAAGCTCTTGCCGTGTCGAACATTCTGATACCGGGCGGAGAGTAAGCCGGAGAAGGCTATGCCGAAGGGCAGAGTCTCATCTGGTGAGGTAGATAGATACCCGATCCCACGTATACGGTGTCTACGCGCAAGTTGCAAGTTTTGACCGAGCCTACAGGCTCGGACTCCCCCACATTAAATTTGGCCTTGTGCCGCATCCTACCTCGTGGGGGCGGGCAGTTAAATATCATCATAGGCTGCCTTAGTAGTCCACCACTACCTACTTCACGCCGCTGGCGAGTATTGCATTTTGTTGATGTCATAAAGATTACCATTTCATTTCGAACCTCCGTTTTGGTTATTCCTCATTCAGTAACCCTTTCTAGGTTACAACTATATATATATATATATATATATATATATGTGTGTGTGTGTGTGTGTGTGTGTGTGAAAAGTGTATATTAGAAAGCGCTCAATATCAGAGATAGAGCTAACATATTTGGTTGGATAGATGTGAGTTTGTGAGCCTGGGCTTCACGCTTTAGCGATCGTCAGACGTGAAACCCAGGGTCACAAACTCACATTTATCCAACCAAAATATATATATATATATATATATATATATATATATATATATATATATATATATATTATTATTATTATTATTATTGGTGCAGACAATAATGAGCAGGCAACTGATAAACAGTGAATACATAACGCTTGATCGATAGACAGCCAATCAAAGCACACCTACATTGTCACTCTTGCAAAATCATTGAAAAGATTAAGGGAAATATAAAGAAAGAATGATAGTTAGAATAGATAGTGTAAGAAATCGTCTCCTAACTGAAAATAACAAAGATTACAGAAGAAAGATACATGCATAAGGAGATGGTTATTTGGGTTAGATAGAAAATTAAGTAAATGAGATAATCTGTGGAGGGGGGATGTTCCCAGGGGCACTTGATTCAAACGGAAGAGCATTGTCCGGTCGATTCTTGCGCGGATATAATGGCATATTCAGTAAGAATTACGACGGAGATGAATAAATTAAAACAAACAGGTGAAAGAAAGAAACAGAAGAAAAGAAAGAAGATGAAAAGAAAGAAGGGGGTGAAAAGGGGGCGACGAAGAAGTTGAAGAAAAGCAGAATATGAATAATTAAACGTAAAATCTGAGAAGGGAAAAAATAACGTGACTGGTGGTGAATAAAATAGAAGGTATTTAATTAAAGGATGTCAATGTGGATAAGGGTAAAATCCGAAAACACGTAAAGCCCAAATATTATTTAGATGACGCCAGGAAGATAAAAAATATTGTTGAAGAAGAGCATAATGTAAATGAACGTAGATAAAGGAAACCAAGACAATAACGTAAAAGAAAAAAAATGCGATGACCAAGAAGAAAAAACGAATGAAATTTAGCATCCCGCTACCAACTTTTTTATCAACATCAGTTTTTGTACAAAAAGTGGATCACAGAGCTTATTCAGCTTAGTAAATATTTTCAGAAAATCTCAACTTCTGATTGGTCACTTAATATTTAAATCATGCCCGAATATCAATATCAGTTTTCGTACAAAAAGTGGATCACAGAGCTTATTCAGCTTAGTAAATATTTTCAGAAAATCTCAACTTCTGATTGGTCACTTAATATTTAAATCATGCCCGAATAGCAATATCAATTTTCGTACAAAATGTGGATCACAGAGCTTATTCAGCTTAGTAAATATTTTCAGAAAATCTCAACTTCTGATTGGTCACTTAATATTTAAATCATGCCCGAATATCAATATCAATTTTCGTACAAAAAGTGGATCACAGAGCTTATTCAGCTTAGTAAATATTTTCAGAAAATCTCAACTTCTGATTGGTCACTTAATATTTAAATCATGCCCGAATATCAATATCAATTTTCGTACAAAAAGTGGATCACAGAGCTTATTCAGCTTAATGTATATTTTCAGAAGATCTCAACTTCTAATTGGTTACTTAATATTTAAGAACATCGACCTAGTTCTTGACTTGACCGAAAAGATAATTCCGCCAAACTCTTTCAAGCTTCTGTGAGCCAAACACGTGACCAACGTTAGCAATAAAATATGAAGCGTCTTTCATCTTCGACAGTGCGCCGATCGAAATCCTTTGAACTTGTCACACAGTTCCAGGCTTTACGTTAAAGTTCCTTAACATGATTCCAACCCGAGAGAACACTCATTCGCACAGCAATATTTTATCACGAACAATCAACTCAAGTTTTCCACATTCAACTTAATACACGAATCTTTTTCATACGCTCAACGTTAATTATTGCAATTAACATAAACACAGCTTGTTAAGATCCACTTACCCCAACTAGAATATTCTCTTTGAACAAGTGAAACCAAATCAAAGAGCGACAATTCCGTAAACTTGAACTGTTTATTTTTTTCTTAAATTACAATAATACCGAAACATACTTTCTCATTATTGTACAGGCCATTCAACAAATTATAATCTATCAAAACAGAACCTTGACAATCTTTTCATCTAAACATAAAAGGAGGTTTGAACTTTTTTAAACTACCTTTTTACTCCAGTTGTTTGTACCTCTTTGTTATATAAATATTTTATTCATTGTTGTGCAAAAACTGTTGTTTCTCATATTGTCCTTATTCTATGTTTGTTGAATACTGAAATTTAATGTGAGAGGAAATTGTTAATTTCATCACGCAGCCTAATTTACTCAGCAATCTTTTATTCATATATGTTATGGGGCCTTACCCATAATAACATAATGGACTATTCCATAGGTAATAAATACTGCGTCTCAAGAGGAAGCAGGGAGTTCAGTCCGAAGTCGGGCGACCGGCTGATCGGTTGAACTCTCTGCCTTCGGGCGGGGAGGAGCCCGAACGAGGCTTCGCCGAAGGGCGGAGTCTCTTTCAGGGAGGTAAACCGAAACTGAACCCGTTTATACGGGTTTAAAAGGGCATATTTTTGGCCGAGCCCACGGGCTCGGAGATCTCACGTTAAACCGGCCTTGTGCCACATGATGCCCTCGTTTGACTAAATACAGTTCAGTCTGAAGTCTGGTGTGAAGTCCGTCAGAAGTCTGTCAGTCAGAGCGAGTGAGTCAGTCAGTCGAGTCAGAGGCAGTCCGAAACAGAGTCGCGTTCAGACAATTACTACTAAACGTGATTGTTCGTAGTAACACTTTCTACTTCTCTGTATATATTCCAGTTTGTAATATATCTGTGTTATTCCATATCCGAGTTCGAGTTCTTTTTTATTGGTTCTACATTGGACTATCACCGTGGTACAAGGAACCGGACCATAACAATATAATTTAATTAATTAACACAATCTCCACACAAAAATAAAAGAATTTCGTTATGAAAAAGATAGACAACAAGAGCAATAACAACAACAACAACAACAACAACAGCAACAAATAATAATAATAATAATAATGAAGAAGAAGACAAAGAAGTGGAAGAAGAAAAAAGAATGAGAAGAAGAAAAACGAAATTTTAATGATAGTGATGATGTAGAAAAAAACGAAAGCAAATATTGAAGAAAAAGAAAACAAAATAAAGTAAAAGCGAAAAATGATAACGAAAAGAAGAAAATGGATGTCACAAAGATAAACAGTAACAACGAATAATAATAATAATAATAATAATAATAATAATAATAATAATAATAAAATAATAATAAAAAATTTGAAAAACCCCGGCAACCTTCGTTCCTGTGCATGTGTTGTCGTACCAACATCACAAATTTAGTTCGCTGTATCCCTGAAGGACGAAACCTGTCACAAGTAAACTTTTTCCAATTTGTCATAAATAAAACAGACGATGATGGCCATGAAGAAGAAAAAGAAGAAGAAGATAATGAGTAAGAAAACGAAACAATAAGAATCAAATAACGAAAGAAAAAAGAATTTCGCGATGAAAAAGATATAAAACATCAACAACAAATTATAATAATGATAACCAACTGATTGTAATATAAATCTATATGACTATAAATGATTATTTAAATTCTTACTATTAAAAAAGAAAAAAAAACTATGATGAAAGGGAGGATGTTTCTTAAAAAAAAGTATTGGGTGCATATTAATTTGCTTATTACCGCAAATTATATTTTAAATTAATCATATTTTAATTTTAAAGACATGTTATTTATTTAGCTATTATTCAAAAGTGATGGAAGGGTTATCATTATCATTGGCATTGCTTTTGCCGTTGCCATCATTGCTATTATTGTGTTATTGATCTGTATATTATGCAATTGGTATTTACTGAAGTAATTGCATTGTTATTGTTTAATTTTGTTTTTTACACAAATCCAGCTTTGTGTGATTTTTAAGTTCTGTTTCTGTTGTTTTTATCTGTTTCTCTAAACGGCGACTTTGTTTGAATTACAAAAGCGCCTCCTAGTAACTGCCATTGAAACAAATTGCTGAAAGTTCCAAGACAGATACTGTTGATAGGAAGAAGAAATGAAATAGAATGCAATAATAATAATAATAATATAATTTTGCATATATGTGCATGTATGTATTTGAATATATGTATATGTATGTGTACTTGTGTATATATATATATATTAAAGACATTTTTTATGTTTAACGTTCTTTTTTATAGATACAAGTATTTAAGTAAATGCTCTGTTTGTAATAAACAGTATTAAATAACATTTACCGGCCTGAATGTTCGAGAAATTTTCATAGAAAATATTCGTCCTTTTGACAGGATTCGAACCTGCATCCTATACGGAACCGTCATTTACGCTGACGTGCCTTAACCGACTCGGCCACAAAGGAGCGTTCGGTAGGCAAGGTCGAATTTACTGCTTATAAACTTCAATCTTCCATGAATCTCGTACATTCATAACTGCTCTGGCGTATCAAATGTAAACAAATGACGTCATATATTAAGAAATGGACAAAGTCCGACAATTTAGTTATTAAAGACATTTCTTTTATGTTTAACGTTCTTTTTTATAGATACAAGTATTTTGATAAATGCTCTGTTTATAATAAACAGTATTAAATAACATTTACCGGCCTGAATGTCCGAGAAATTTTCATAGAAAATATTCGTCCTTTGACAGGATTCGAACCTGCATCCTATACGGAACCGTCATTTAAGCTGACATGCCTTAACCGACTCGGCCACAAAGGAGCGTCCGGTAGGCAATTGGAAGATTGAAGTTTATAAGCAGTAAATTCGACCTTGTCTATCAGAGATCGAGCGTGTGTAAATATAAAAGTGAACATAAATAACGTAAATGAACGTAAATATAAAAGTCAACACTTAGAGGCGACAGGCTGTTTCATGCTAGACACAATCGTCAGGCCTGCCTATTGCGTCTAGCATGAAACAGCATATCGCCTCTAAGTGTTGACTACAATGTTCACTTTTATATATATATATATATATACATATATATATATATATATGTGTGTGTGTGTGTGTGTGTGTAAATGTACATTGATTTGTATAAAGCTGCAAATTAAATTTTAGATCAATAATATTTTAACTTTAGAGACATGTTACTAAGTTATACTATTTGTTGACTTACCTGATATGTAATCGGTACCTACTAGTTTTATTTATTTTTGGCGCAAATTTTAATTTCTTACCTAATTTGGGCTGAGCATTGAACAGTTATTAGATTCTTATTACTGAAGACGAAAGAGAAACAAAGAGGAATGCAATAATAATAATAATAATAATAATAATAGCGGTAGTGGTGATTATGATGGTGATTGCGGTCATAGTGACTTATCGGTTATCGGTTATCCGGTGACTTATCGGTTATCGGTTATCCGGTGACTTATCGGTTATCGGTTATCAGTATTGGGAATTTTTGCAGTTCAATTGGTGCAGTTTAAGTTTAAAGTCAGCCCACCCGAAAATCAATATTATTAACAACAATTGGGTGCAACTGATGCACATCCCCAAATGGGGGGAGGGTTAAGAATTTAAATGGGGGGGGGCCTGAAAAAGGATGTTTTTGCGTTCTCATTCTTGCTGCTGATGCGCCTCACGCGCATCAGTAGCTGAAGAGTCGTTTCTCGTCAGCCCTTGAGTCCTTTGATCAGCCGTTTCAAGTATGAAAAAGTAAACTAAATTTTGCCTTTAATTTTTGTGCAAAGTGTAAAAAATCAGTTTTTTTTTTTCGCCTTCAACGTTGTATTTTTTTTTTTGAAGCCAACTTGGACTCAAAACCGCTACTGATGAATTATCTATCAAAACAAAAAAAAATTCATCAAAATCAGATGAAAACTGTGCAAACGCATAAATAACATCCGATCACAAACACACACACATACATACATACACACACACACATTTTGATAATTATAGATATCGATTTTTGAATGGTCTTTTGTTATTTATTTATTAGTAATTTATGTACATATTTTATTTTATACGCCATACAATAGAAACACTTATAACTTATTTAAAAATATCATGAGTATTTATATATATTTAGATATTTCGTATCATAACAGGATTAGGGAGATTTGAATATAGTTTCATATTATCTCTATCTATAAAAGGCAGTGTGTGTGTGTGTGTGTGTGTGCGTGTAATGAATGCACGACCGCAATTTTTGACGGATTTGCACCAAAATTTACATGCACATGCTCCGAGTTAGCGGAAAGACCAAGACCGACTTTGCATTTCCCAACTCCCATCGATAGTGGAAATAATCAAATTTACATGCTTCTACGGCAGTTTTCATGTAGTTTGCGGCCATTTTCTACTGGTCAGAGTGAGAGCCTATAGCTGGCTGCCACGAATAGGCAGGAAGATTCTATTGGCCTGCGTGAGAGCTAACAGCTGACTGACACGAATGTTAACTAGCATGCTAGCATGCAAAAAAAATCGATAGCTGCATTCGTCACGAGTGGGAAAAATTTAAATCTGCATGGCACTTTACTCCAATTGGCTCAGTCACTTGCTTAAACTCAACGTTGATTCTGATCCCGCAGAACTGGGTTGGGTGTGAAAAGTATTTGTTTTTAACATTCTTTTTTCATTCGGTTTTTCCAGTTACGAGTCCTTTTTTTTAAAGCTGATCGTTTGTGTTCATTTTGTTTAGTTCTTTTTTCGTAATAGATTTAATGTTTAGTATAGAGCTTAGAAAAAAATTCGCAATGTGAGATAGGCAAGAAGTAAGGCATGTAGCAACATCAGCACAGCAAAGGGCACTCCGTTAAAGGCAAGGAAAGACAAAAATATTTTAAGTCAAGTGATAGTGATTGCTGTATGAGACGTACGATTTTTTAATCAAGCATGAGTAACGCCGGGCCATGCTGCTAGTTGAACATAAGAGAGAAAATAGGAAAAGTCAAAAAAAGCCATTGGAAATTGAAGTCTTGTGAAGGACATCGTGACTCCTTGGGATCCAAACGCTTATAAATGAAGATTTCACTGTTGTTATTAAGAGAAGCAATACTAAAACAAAAATAGAAGGAGGAGGCTCACTATGGCATGAATATGCTCTGGTGCCCACGAACCAGCCTCCACGTATGGGTAAATACGAAGTAACTATAATGCTGACACATCGCATCGGTCGTCACGCGGATCAACAAGGACCGTGATCCTAAGTGAGGAACCAGACTGGGATCGAAAAGTCTGCAATTGGATCAAACTCTACTCAACGAGAACTAAAGGAAAACCACGCCAAGCACAGTCCTCACAGAGGCCCTCTATATTAATTAAAAGAAAATCACACAAAAGGAACAATAAATAAATGGCCTATATATGAATTATATTGAATCAAAGATATCATTTTGTACAGCTGTGATAAATCAGGCAACAACAACAACGACCAAGGCAACGATGAAGTAGACAAACAAGTAGAGGAAGATAATGACGAATATGAGAGAGAAACAGAAATTACAAAAAACATCCGTTATAAATGGGAGAATGTAAAGGACATGTCTTTCGAGGAAAAGCTAACAATTCCAAAAGTAAGAAAGAACCGTCACGTAAAGGAAACCATCAACCTCTCTAATCAAGCAATTAGAAAAATAAGGGAGGAAATGGAAAAACCGATGAACCTAACAGAAATTAATCATCTTATATATGTGGCCTCGACAACGATCGCAGAAACAGTAGGTTAAAAATTAAAAACACACAGCGAAAAAGAAAAATATCAGTCTGGAATGCAAACCGAAATAAATAGACTATGAAGACAATTGTCACTTCTATGTGAAACAGACAAGGGCACCAAAATAAAAGAAAAAAAAAGAATACAAGTGAAACGAATTCTTGACATAAAGAATAAGACTGACGTAGCAAAAGTTAAAGAGAAGCTGAAACAAATTCAAGCAAAGGCAAAGAGAATCAGGTGTTACGAAAAAAGACAGAGTCTTCTGGCAAAACAAGATCTTCAAAGAAAATGCCAGGAAATTATATCGAGAACTGGGAAAAAATTAAATAGAGATAAATGACCCACCTAATATCCAGAAAGTCGAGGAGCTCCGGTGTAAGATGTGAGGAAACTGCAAAATGCACAATGAAAGAGCTACATGGATCAAGCGACAACAGGAACAGGACACACATATATAGTGCCAAAAATGGACGGATATCAATATTACTGAACAGCTGCTGCTTACTGCACAACCAAAACTGGAAAGCACCAGGAAGAGACCAAATAGTCAATTCTTGGATAAAAGAAAAACTCTAGCATCCAGCAAGACCTGGTACGGGCATACAATGATATAATCATAAACCCATAAAAATGACCCAGATAGCTCACATGGTGAGTAATATACCTCTTACCAGAAAACAGAAAGGCAGAACCCGAAGAATTATAGACCGATAACCTGCCTACTAACAATGTACAAAATACTCATTTCTATCATAAATGAGAGGACATACACCTACCTTGAAAAAAAAACAATGTACTACCCGCAGAACAGAAGCGATGTAAACGAGGAAGTTATGGGTGCAATGACCAACTAATTATCTATAGAACAATAGTGGAAGAGGTAAAAAAAAGGAAAAGAAAATTATCGATAAGCATGGATTGACTACAGGAAGGCCTTCGACAGTGTACCACACTCATGGACAGAGAAGAGCCTAAAAATATACAGAGTATGTCCCCCACAATTCATAAATGAGAGCATGAAAAACTGGAAGACTACACTAAACCATACAAACGGGTCATTAACATCGAGACTAATCAATATCAAAAGCGTGATCTTCCAAGGAAATTCATTGTCATTACCATTCTCTTATTTTCATTAACGCCACTCAGTTGCTGACTGAACATCAGTAGCTACGGATACAAGTCACAGAATGGCAAACTGAATCACCTATTTTATATAGATGATCTTAAAATGTTGGCCAAGAATTACAACCAACAGAAAAACCTAATCATCATTATCAAAATCTTCAGCAAAGACGTTAGGAAGGTGTTCGGAATCGACAAATGTGTCGAAGCCAACATCTAAGGCGGTGAAATAACAAAAACTAAAGATTTAGGCCTTGATATCAACAACAAGATTAAGGAACTAAACCAAGATGGCACATACAGATACTTAGGAATTAATGAAGAAGATGGAATACATCATTCAATTATGAAGAAAAAGATCCGAAAAGAATATTATAGGACAGTGCGTTTGATGATAGAAAGCGAACTTAATGGGACCAATAAAATGAAGGCTATCGACATCTTAGGTATAGACATAGTAACATACAGCTTCAACATTATTAAATGGAAGTTGAATGACATTAAAAGATTGGACGCCATGACCAGAAAAATGTTTACGCAAATGAAGACGCACTATCAGAAATCAGATGTTGATAGGCTGTAAGACATTTAGAAGGCCAAGCTCTGATCCAACTTGAACTAACTGAAAACAACAAAAATTGGATTGGAAGCCTACCTCAGAAAAACCAATGACCATAAAGCACCAAATCCACTCCATAAACAAAGAGGCTGCACTCTTCAAGAAACAATATAATATACCTGAAATCCTACCAACAAAAAACGAAGCGAATACTTTCTATGCCAAATGAATAAAACAGAAAGCAAAACAACTTGGCCAGATGAAATTACATAAAAACAGGGAAGACAAGACGTTGCATGGCAATTACATAAAAAGAACGAAAGAAGCGGGAGTCGATCAACAGAAAACACATCAGTGGCTAAGGAGCACCGGGTTGGAAACTGAGACAGAAGGCCTAAGTATTGCAGCGCAGGACCAAATTCTCGCATCCAGATCCTATCACTGTCACATGATCAAGGATGGAATTAACCCGAAATGTAGAATGTGCAGAAAGTATGATGAAACTGTAGACCATATTATCTTAGGATATCTGGAACTAGCAAAAAAATGCCCACAGATAAAGACATATGTGAACTTGAAGATATGCAAGAAGCACAAAATCGAAACCACTGAGAGATGATATGACAACCAACCAAACACAGTTATTCAAAATAACGATGTAACTATCCTTTGGGACATGCCAATTCAAGCTGACTGGAAAATAAAAGCCAGCGGGCCTGATATTATGATAAAAGACGAGAAATTCAGGAAGTATATGCTTATTGTCATTAGGAGTACCATCTGAGAGAAAAACATGCATGTAAATTATCGAGAAATTGTCCAAATACAAGAACCTGGAGATCGAGATTAACAGCATGCGGGTAATGAAGACTGAGACTGTACCAAAAGTAATCGGAGCTTTGGGCGTCGTGAGAAAAGAAATGGACAGTTTTAATAACAGTGTCCCAGGGACCATCAGCATACAATTTGCCCAGAAGATCGCCCTACTAGGAACATTCCATATACTAGAAAAGTGCTATTCAATTAAATGACAATTCTCCTATAGGGCCTAAGAACCATAGTTTGGACCCAGTTCTACAAGATAGAAAGCAAAAAACATAGCATACGCAAATAATAATAATAATAAGAAGAAGAAGAAGAAGAAGAAGAAAGAAAGAAGAAAAATGAAAGAATCAGAAGAAGAAGAAGAAAGAAGAAAGAAGAAGAAGAAGAAGAAAGAAGAAGAAAGAAGAAGAATGAAAGAATCAGAAGAAGAAGAAAGAAGAAGAAGAAAGAAGAAGAAGAAAGAAGAAGAAGAAAGAAGAAGAAAGAAGAAGAAGAAAGAAGAAGAATGAAAGAATCAGAAGAAGAAGAAGAAGAAAGAAGAAGAATGAAAGAATCAGAAGAAGAAGAAAGAAGAAGAAGAAGAAGAAAGAAAGAAGAAGAATGAAAGAATCAGAAGAAGAAGAAGAAAGAAGAAGAAGAAAGAAGAAGAAGAAAGAAGAAGAATGAAAGAAGAAGAAGAAAGAAGAAGAAAGAAGAAGAATGAAAAAATCAGAAGAAGAAGAAGAAAGAAGAAGAATGAAAGAATCAGAAGAAGAAGAAGAAGAAAGAAGAAGAAGAAAGAAGAAGAAAGAAGTAGAAGAAGAAGAAAGAAGAAGAAGAAAGAAGAAGAAGAAAGAAGAAGAAAGAAGAAGAAGAAAGAAGAAGAATGAAAGAATCAGAAGAAGAAGAAGAAGAAAGAAGAAGAATGAAAGAATCAGAAGAAGAAGAAAGAAGAAGAAGAAGAAAGAAAGAAGAAGAATGAAAGAATTAGAAGAAGAAGAAGAAAGAAGAAGAAGAAAGAAGAAGAAGAAAGAAGAAGAATGAAAGAAGAAGAAGAAAGAAGAAGAAAGAAGAAGAATGAAAAAATCAGAAGAAGAAGAAGAAAGAAGAAGAATGAAAGAATCAGAAGAAGAAGAAGAATGAAAGAAGAAGAAGAACAAAGAAAGAAGAAGAAGAAAGAAGAAGAAGAAGAAAGAAGAAGAAGAAGAAAGAAGAAGAATGAAAGAAGAAGAAGAAGAAAGAAGAAGAAGAAGAAAGAAAGAAGAAGAATGAAAGAAGAAGAAGAAGAAAGAAGAAGAATGAAAGAATCAGAAGAAGAAGAAGAAAGAAGAAGAAAGAAGAAGAATGAAAGAAGAAGAAGAAGAAAGAAAGAAGAAGAATGAAAGAATCAGAAGAAGAAGAAAGAAGAAGAAGAAAGAAGAAGAATGAAAGAAGAAGAAGAAGAAGAAGAAAGAAGAAGAAGAAAGAAGAAGAATGAAAGAAGAAGAAGAAGAAGAAGAAGAAGGAAGAAGAAGAATGAAAGAAGAAGAAGAAGAAGAAGAAGAAGAAGAAATGAATGAGAAAAAAGTAAACAAAATAATGGCAGCGAAGAAGAAAAATGGATATGAAAAAAAAAGAAAAAACTTCTCTATGGATAAGAATGACGGCAAAGAGAGGAAGAAAGAAGGAACGAATGGACGAGCAACAACAACAACAACAACAACAAAAACAACACCACCACCACCAACAACAACAACAACAATAATAATAATAATAATAATAGACGGCGAAATTATCGCAATCAACTTCAGTAGATTAAATAAAGTTTCCAATTCGAAGATTACCCTCATCGACGAGCAACGAGAGAGGGCGGAAGGTACAACTTATTGAAACGTTTTGATAACAACAACGAAGATGACGATAATAGACCGAATGTAAATAATGTAACAAATGTTTTAGGCTAATTTAATTCGTGATAAATTTCATCGAACTTTTAAGTCAGTCCTTTTATATCTATGACGTTAGGCGAAACACTTTGTAAAATACATCAGTTGTATGATGTTTAAGTCGATTCTTATTTCATTTCCAGAATGTCACCAATTCCAATCAAAATGAAATAAAAACAGCTTTTTTAAAAAATGAACCAGGACGACAATAGATGTCTGTATAAGATAAACAGAAATAAACTCGGGTAACTTTTTTGAATCTTAAAGTGTCGATGAAGTAGTGATATTCGCTTCGGCACTTACCTGAGTTTAAATTTATTACACTTAGCCAAGTTAGTGTTTGTAGCATCCGGACCTAGGTTTGCTTTTGCGTTCCTTGGGATATTTCCATTTCCATTTTTATTTTTGCGTTTTTTTTTTTTTTTTTTTGTCTTGCAGGGATTAATTTATTTTATTTCGCTCCCAGCATTCATTTTCTCTGTATCCCTCTACAAATTAGTGATTTTTAAAAATTCTTTCGGGTAGAAACATTTCCCGCTCTCCAGAAAACAGTGTCAACACATTTTTTGTGGTCCTTTCGGACCAATCAAAGCGATAATGTCATTAATTTGCAACGAGTTACTGAGAATTAAAGAAAACAGGTAGGAAAATGAAAAAAAAAAACAGTAATAAAAAAGGCGGAATATGACGATTAACATACGGAATATAACGATTGATATACGGAATATAACAACTGATATACAGAATATGACGGTTGACATACGGGATATGACAAGTGACATACGGAATATAACGATTGACATACGGAATATAACGATTGACATACGGAAAATGACAACTGGCATACGGAATATGACGATTGACATTCGGAATATAACGACTGACATACGGAATATAACGACTGATATAACGATTGATATACCGAATATGACAACTGGCATACGGAATATGACGATTGACATACGGGATGTGCCGATTGACATACGCAATATGACGATTGACATACGAAATATATAATGATTAAAATAAGGAATATGACGATTGACATTGTACTTAAATTTCTAAAGATCTTAGTTGACGGAAAAGCAGGACGCCAGAAGAGATTTCTACAAGCGAGAGAAGAAACAATTAGCATATAAAACACAGTATTTAAATTGCTAGTTGTCAAGATAAGTTCTAAGCTTTTCCCTCTATATGGTCAGGAAGGATCACATACTGACCCTTTCTTTTAGCTTTTGTTTCCCAACACCGTGACGTAACTTTCCACTGTCATTTCAATAAATTTTTTCATGGAAGTAGTCCTAACCAGCTCGCTTTCTTGGTACTTTGATCGCATGCAGTATTGGATTGGCAATTATGTCCCATCATTTTAGTATGGGAATAGCTAGATGTAACCGTAATTTCTATTCTAATAATCTTTTTTGTCGCAATTCTCGTATGTGGAGCTCCCTTTCCTGTTTCCTACTTCTTTGCCACCAACGATCTTGAAAAATTTAAATGCAACGTCCATCGTCAGCTTTTGTCTTTCTGAAAAGTATTTATTGTCTTCTGTCCTTAATAATGGTATTTCTCAGAGTTTTTTTTTAATTCTCAGTAACCCTTAGTGGCTTTATTACCTTGATTGGGTGGGGGGAAAGCTTAAAGAAAAATTAAATTCTTCAAAAGCAGTCAATGCTTGTGCTAGCTCGAAAAGGTAAACACTCACCTAATTGGCAAGTGGAAACTTTTAGTCTTGGGTGGCATTTTGTCCAGAGATGGTGCCTCGATGAGTATGGCCATTCTTCAACAGCATTTTATTGTCCTTTCTCCTTTTTTCACTCCCAGTAATCCACTGCATTTTAGTGGAATTATCCCCTTGATTGTGGCGAAATAATTTTAAAAAAATATTATTTTATTTAATTTTGAAATATTTTTTTCTTTCCAGGCAATAAATTGTGAACATTTCTGAATTATTTTTATATTGTCGATCCGGTCCAATTTTTAAAAGACTTATGGTTTTATTCTAATTTGACTGGCACGATTCCCATTTTGAATGTGGAATGGTATATTTTGTGGTAAAAACCAGTCACTCTCCTTATCATAAATGGACTGATCTATTCATGATAAGTAGTCCTGGGTAATTATCTACAAAGGAGATAATACAATTACAGTGTCTTGTCTAGCTGAGTATTGAATACTACTATCCCGACTCTGTCGAATTAAGTGTTTTGTCTTGCCAGGCCGCACATCACAACAGTATAATATCTCGTACCGTATATTCATTGCTAATTCTCTCTTCAGCAATCCCTTGAGGTCTCCCAAATTAAATTCATACGTCAAGGTAGTTGACCGGCACTAGATAATTCGAAACATGATGTGCACAGCGGTTCTTTTGAGAGGTATCGATCCTTTTAGGTGGAAGGAAAAGCTTGATTTACGTCTCACACGAAACACACAATTTGCATGGCGAAACACGTAAGAGATTGGCCTTGTCTTGTTAGCCTAAATTAAGACCACTTGAAGCTGTGTTAATGGGAGTTAATGAAAGAGGCCATTCACGTTTTTGCGAGCACGCATCTTCTCTTGAATTATTAATTCGGCATTACGCATTGGGAGAAGGAAAAACTGAAAGACTTGCTAATTTCTATCCGTAGATGCATAGAGATAGCAAAAGCTGCTTTGCCGAATCTGAGCAGAGTATTAAGAGATAAGCAAATTTTGTTTGAAACAAATAAAAGAATTCACATTATTCGGACTATTGTCCTCATCTTCGTTGCCATACTCGAGGACACATGGCACAGTGGATATAGTCGTTAGTTAGATCCAGTGACAGGACTCATAGAGTGTGAGTTCAATACCTGGTTAAGGCGGTGGAGAAATTAGAGAGCGGAATTAACAGGAGATAACTGATGACTGACATCCATTAGACATGGCACATGGAACAAGAACAGTCTACCTCAACGACCGAAATAAAGAGTTCAGTTCGACAAGGCGTTGGAGAACTTGGAGGAGGGAATTAACAGGAGATAACTGATAACTGACATCCATTAGACATGGCACATGAAACAAGAACAGTCTATCCCAGCGAGCGAGATAAAGGTTTCAGATGGACATTCCAACCACCTGAAGAAAGCCGGCGCGTACAACGGCCAAAACGTTGTGATAAATATGGCATCAAAATGAGGACAATAGTCCGAATAATGTAAATAGTGTACATAATATCTCATCTCAGAAATATGGACAAATAAAAGAATGTTATGCAATATCATTCCCCTTATGAAAGGCTCCGGGGTATGACGATAAACTACATCCAACAGCAAGGCCTCTCATCGGCGAGATTTTGAAAAGCGTAGAATCATCTCTTAATTGCTGTTGTTCCCAGGTCCACCCTAACTCATGGTCGTAGCACCTGTTAGTTTTCTAGCTATAGGAAAATTATGAACCCTCCTAAAAAAAAACTCTATTAAAGTATAAAAAATACATTTTTAAGGTAAAAATACCAGCAATATATTTTTATGCAAATAAAAATAGCAATAGTACATTTTTAAAGCAACATAACTAGCAACACATTTTATCTGTAGTTGAAGGTATACAATAATGTTTAAAAAATATTTAGTTGAAGCAATAAAATTGTCCAAATTATTTACATTTCGTCATTGAATGACCCAAAGAGGTCGATATGTCGTTAAACAAAATCAAACAACCAAAATCCAAATATTTAGATTTCGGCATTAAATAACCCATAGAGGTTGATATGCCGCTAAACAAAATCAACCAACCAAAATCCAAATATTTAGATTTTGGCGTTAAATAACACATAGAGGTTGATATGCCGCTAAACAAAATCAACCAACCAAAATCCAAATATTTAGATTTTGGCGTTAAATAACACATAGAGGTTGATATGCCGCTAAACAAAATCAACCAACCAAAATCCAAATATTTAGATTTCGGCATTAAATAACACATAGAGGTTGATATGCCGCTAAACAGAATCAACCAACCAAAATTCAAATATTTAGATTTTGGCATTAAATAACCCATAGAGATTGATATGCCGCTAAACAAAATCAACCAACCAAAATCCAAATATTTAGATTTCGGCATTAAATAACCCATAGAGGTTGATATGCCGCTAAACAGAATCAACCAACCAAAATTCAAATATTTAGATTTCGGCATTAAATAAGCCATAGAGATTGATATGCCGCTAAACAAAATCAACCAACCAAAATCCAAATATTTAGATTTCGGCATTAAATAACCCATAGAGGTTGATATGCCGCTAAACAAAATCAACCAACCAAAATCCAAATATTTAGATTTCGGCATTAAATAACCCATAGAGGTTGATATGCCGCTAAACAAAATCAACCAACCAAAATCCAAATATTTAGATTTCGGCATTAAATAATTCATAGTGGTTGATATGCCGCTAAAGAAAATCAACCTGAAATGGATCGAACCAAAGTTTAACATCGATTTTTCAATGAATTTCATATTCACTGTTTAGCTATTTGTACATAGATTTATTCAACTACAGCTGTGCTTTTCCTTTCCACTATCATTTATCATCTTTCAGGCAGTTTCATGATTCCATCTTTCTGAATTTTAGCCTCTTTCTCGGTTATGAAGCCGTTAATCCTCCAGAGAATTGTAGTTTTTCTCATTATGAAAATTTTATAAGGATTTAATGAAGTACTGAGAAGTTAGGTGCAATGTTAGGCGAGTACGGCACTTCTATTAAGACTTTCTAACCAAGCGGCACCAATCTCTGTTTAGTCTGCAAAGCGACAGGTGGCCTACCATTGTCCTGATGAAGACGAAGCCCTTCCTATATGAGAATTCCGTGTGCGATTTTTGCCTTAATTCGCTCTAACAGGTCATTCTCTCTGTCTGAATTCAACGTCTGATGTTGACTTGTTTCGAACTCACAATTCCGACGTGAACCCTTTATTAAATCTACGGGTGTAGACTTTTTTTTGTTCTACTGTCTATGCCTTGGGATATTTCGCCAAGTTCTTGTTTTTGGTATTGTTCCGCTATTGCTCGCCCTGTTTCCACTTGTACACACTATCCCGCTCAGCATTTATAGATGTTCTTTTATTGTCCTCTTTCCTTAATAATGTTTTTTTTTCAGAGTTTTTTTTTTTTAATTCTCAGTAACCTCATTACGTGTTAGGGGCTTTATTACCTTGATTGGGAGGGAAAGCTTGAAGAAAAATGAAACTCTCCAAAAGCAGTCAATGGTTGTGCTAGCTCGAAAAGGTAAGCCCTCAGCTAATTGGCAGATGGAAACTTTTAGCCTTGGATGGCATTTTCTCTAGAGATGCTGTCACGGTAAATATGCCAATTCTTCAACAGCTTTTTATTGTCCTTTTTCCCCGCTAAAGTCTTCTCCTTTTTTTCACTCCCAGTAACCCTCTTCATCTTTATTTAATCTACTGGTGTAAACGTTTTTTGTTCTAATTCCCATGTGTAAGGATATTTCGCCTCGTTCTTGTTTTTGGTATTATTCAGTTATTGCTCCCCCTGTTTCCACCTAGTTCATGTACACACTATCCGGACCAGCATTTATAGAAAAAAGCACAGGGAAGCAGGCTCTCCATGATTTCCTGTCTTTTGTAACTCTTAGGAAATTTTATCATTTTGTTATCTCTCTTAACACTTGTTCTGCTATTCATTTACTCAACCTCGCTAGGTAGGGTATGCATTGTTTTCATCTGTCTCCCTTGTTTTCAATTCATCCTGTAAGTATTAGATTTTCCATGCCTTCTTTCCTCATTATGTACCCGAGAAATTTCATCTGACACTTCCTGATATGTGTTCATTTTGCTTTATTTTCTCTAAAACCTTGATGTTGCTCCCATGTTTGGTTCATGGTATCCTCAGTATCCTTCTGTAGAGCTACATTTCTGTTGCTTCAAGACTCTTCTTCATCCGTGAAGACATTATCAGCATTCACTGCCATATAGGTAGACTGATATTAAAAATTCAGTACCCTTTCTGTTTCTAAACTTCGCTGTTTCTTAATAATTTGCTTCGCAATTGATTCAATATAATCATTTCACTTCATGTCAGCGGAAACCGTTAGATGAAGAGGACGCACTTCTGGAGGTTAGCATTGGTCATCTGGCCATGCTGATCGAAGGACAAAATGGTTCTCACAGACAATTAAAAGAGAGCATCTTCATTTTGGAGGCATTAAAATTAACAAGCCATTCTTTTCTCCAGCTAACAAGAGAAATGTTGAAGCTTGGATAAGCATGGAATAATAATAACACAAAATGTACGTAAACAAAATGTATTAAAACAAGGAAAAGGTACACAATATTTACAGTTAGTTTTGGTATATTCTTGGGAAGACTGTTCTTGTAGAATGGGTTGACTTAATCGCAGTCGGGCAGAGACTCTGGATTGGATCTCTTGTTACCTCCCCGGTCTTGCCGGTACCAACCCATATTTATATGGTCGGTACTCCACTATGTAAATTAGGTGGATCGTACCACAACAAGAAAGTAGATCGTTTTTGAGATCAGCTGCCAATTTGACTATATCAAACCATTCAGACTTACTATAAGGAAAGGAATAAATGATTGCATCATCAGCATAGATACTGAGTTGAGAAATGATGCAATCAGGAATGTCGTTGATGAAAATTAGGAACATAGTTCCAAGAATCGAGCCATAGAAGACACCTGCATTAATGCAAAAAGATCTAGAAGAGTGGCCATTCAAGACAATGTTAATTTCATGGTTTGTTAAGAAAAGCTGAACCAGTTCAAAAATTTATCCAGAAATATAATAATCTTTCAACTTGTGAAGAAGACCAGTATGCCAAACCCTGTCAAATGCCTTTGAGATGTCCAAAGCAACAGCCCGAGCTACACCATTCTCATCTAAAGCTTGATAGACTCTTTCAGAAATAACTGTTAACACATCAATAGTTCACTTAGAGAAGCAAATGTCATATTGCTTATCTGAAAGAAGACACTGCGATATGAGGTGCTTAACCAATTCAGAGTTGTTTAGAGTCTCTAGAAATTTGACAAAAACAGTTAGAAATAGTGAGCAGGATCAGATTGTTTTTCTGAGTTCTTAAAGACAGGAATGACAGAAGAGGATTTCCAACTAGCGGGAAAGCAAAAATCCAGATCAATGGAAAATTATATGAAGGTAGTAGTTTTAAAAATTATCTAATATACTTATCACTTTCACCGATACAAAACACAACCCCACATACATCGCGCATCCAGATCTTTATCTCACTTTACCTGATGAAAGGTAAAAATATTTCTCTCAGACAATTAAAGAGAGCAGTTTCATTTTGGAGGCATTACAATTAACAAGCCATTCCTTGCTCTAGTTTTCAACAGATTTTGGGTCATCTTTTAGATTAGTTGCCAATTTATCCTTGTTGACCCAATCAGACTTACATAGTTGCATCATGAGCATTGATACACAGTTGTATTAACAGTATAGATAAACAGCTGTGTCATCAGCATATAACAGTTGTACAATCAGCTTAGATACACAGATGTACCATAGGCATAGATAAACTGTTGTATCATCAGTATAGATACACTGTAGTATAATCAACATAGATACACAGTTGTATCATGAGCATAGGTACCGAATTGATGTAGTTCCAAGAATAGGGTCATTGAAGACACCTGCATTAATGCAAAAAGATCTAGAAGAGTGGCCATTCAAGATAACATTAATTTCATGATTTGATAAGAAAGACTGAATCAGTTCAAACATTTATCAAGAAATACAATAGTCTTTCAACTTGTGAAGAAGACCTGTATGCCAAAGGCCTCAAAGGCTTTCAAGATGTCAAAAGCAACAGCCCGAGCTTCATCATTCTTATCGAAAGCCTGATAGACTCTTTCAGCAATTGTTTCGTCTGAATGTAAATAATGTAAACAGTAAAAACTCCTCATCCCAGAAATTCAGACAGAAAAGATTGAAAGACATTTCTTTACATTGTTATACAAATCAGGTTTCGATGATATCCGAGTATGTTTTGAATATGAGATGAGTGTTGTGCAGTCATAATGTATGTATGCGTGTAAAAAGAGTAGCATCATTTTAAATTTATGTACCTTTAAGTACTTTTGGAAAATTCTTTTGGCGTCTTCTTAGTGAAGAGAAGTGCGCAGATGGTATCAAGTTAAATGTGGGAGTCAAAGCGAGTAAAATTTTAATAGCCTGTTGGGAGATCCGAAAGGCATCGAGTAAATTTTGTTTTCATTCCTTATTAATTCAAAAAGTGTTGTTTTTTTCTTTTTTCAATCATGTGTTTTGTCTACTACTACGTCCGAATGTAAGATGATGGGATTTGTATGTTTTTACAAATTTGAAATGACGCTTAGAGTCTAAAAATCTTTGGCGCATTTTCCAGTATCTTCTCACCCCCCCCTCCACACACAAACAGACGAAACCTCTTCTTAGTTTCTATAACTCTGTGGATTCACTTTGGCATGTCCATATTGCCAGAATCAGTAATTCTGCAATTTGGGGCCGTTATCATGTAAAACTAGCGAATTGTTTATTTCCGCGGTTGACCTCGAATAACTTAAACTGCTAAAAGTAAACCCGCGGATAAAGAGTATTTAAAATCTGACATCAAGACGCAAGGGGTTAGTGAGATTGAAAGAAACGGAGAAAACTTTGACTAGAGAGAAGACATTAAAAGTGTAAGAATTCATGGAGACAGGCGACACTAAAATTTTTGAAGATCGTTGTTGACAGGAATGGAAAACGCTGGAACAGAATCCTAAAAGCGAAAAGTGCGGAAAAAAAAAAACATTAGCGCAGAAGTTACGATTCCACTTAGCAATTTCAACCGTAAAAACGATGCTATCATTCTGCAAATCTAATACTGAGCTTAAATTCTTGAAGTCAAGGTACCAAACAAAAAAGCTTGCTGAATACCATTCTATGGCAGATGCCTAATCTTTTTAAATGACAATGCTTGACGCATAGAAGAAAAGTCGTCAAATTTTGTCTGAATTTCAAGGATGATGCGTTATCATTTCTTTCTCTTTCTCTCCTGCTCTCTCTCTCTATCTCTCTCTCTCTCTCTCTCTCTCTCTCTATATATATATATATATATATATATATATATATATATATATATATATATAACAAAAGGATGTCTGGGTGTCTATCTGTGTAATACCTTTTCACACGAGATCCATCCAACCGATTTTGACCAAACCTGGCACATACATTGTACAATGTAATAGATAGGTTCTCAGCGTAAAAATGCGATAATTTTTAAAACATCAATAAAGCCGATCAAAAATCAATAAATTAAACGTTTTAGCTCCAATTTCGTTCAAACTCGGTATGTAGGTTACTTACACCATGACGAGCTCAACAATGCATCATTTTTATTTCTACGCCACTGCGTTTAGCGAAAAACCGCGAAAAGGCGATTTTGACATAAATCGATTTCAATACAAATCGATTTCAACACAAATTTTGAACTAAAAAGACCCTCAATTTTCAAGTAATCTAATACAAACTTCACTCAGTTGTAGCCAACAATAAGTTGATTGTTTAACGGTCATTTAACTTGAGAACTGAGTTCACCCATATAGTGAAAACCCACGTAAATAGCGAAAAATGGCGATTTTTACTGGTTTCTTTCTTGTTTTTCGTTGATCTTTCAACCAATTTTCATCAAACTTAACAATTGCTTTATAAATGTATCCTTTTTTACAACCCTAGTAGCACACTGACAAAGTGAATTTCAAAAACTCTAAAATAATTGTTGTGGTCTGAAGTGGGTTTTTATGTTTCCTGTTTTACCCCTTCATGTCCTCGCTAACTTTGAATAAATACAGACTACTTCTGTTCATAACAGTAACTGCATTAATTCAAAAATGTTTTTTAATGTAAGTACATTAATGTAATTGAAGAAGATAGACTCTGTTACATCTAAACATGATGCTGTTTTGCTCAATTCTAATTGAACGCTTTTTTCTGATCGGCCAGCTGGGTGTGACTGCTAGTGATTTATATAATCTACTTTTCGGTCTTAAGCAGTCTTTGTAACTACCAAAGCTTTTTGGGCCATGTGCTTTCCAACCTTTTTTTAGGTGTCTGTCGGTCTAGGTAACCTCCTGAGAATTTCGAAGTGAACGCCTTGCTTAGTGTACAGGTCTTCAGAGTTCTCGTCTGCTGTTCATGTCCCAGTGTATCTCTTTTGGTCATTACTGTTCAGTTATTGCTCGACTTGTTTCATTGAGTTTTGACAATTTGGCTAACGGACTTAACTCACAATTACAACGCCACGGAATCAGGTATCAACGCTTTAATTCGATAATCTTTAACTCATGGGTGAATAGCCTCATGGATTAAAACGTTGGTTCGGGGAACCTTTTGATACTAATTGAGAGTTCAATCCTTGGGCTGAGCAGTGCAAATTTAGACTCATTTAAAACAGAGAGCAATAACTCGGTACTAAAAAGAACAAAAGACGGCTGGAATACAATGGCCGCAACATTTTGATGATAACATCGAAGTTGACAATATTCATCTGTGGCACCTTGATAACTCACGTGACATTTCTGTTTTGAAAAGAATTTCAGTTTGATTCCCCACTCGTAGCTTAGGCTATTGGGGGATGGGCATTATTATCGATGCACCATCTCTAGGGAGAAAGCCATCGAAGGCTAGAGAGCTTCTATCTGCCAATTAAGTTAAGTGAGGGCTTGCACTTTCGAATTAGCACAATCATCGACTGCTTCTTGACAGTTTAATTTTTTTTTTAAGTGTTTCACCCCAAGCAAGGTAATAAAGTCACTAAGATGCAAGGGGTTACTGAGAATAAAAAAAATCTGAGAAACAAAAACTATTATTAAAGACAGAGAATAATAAAAGACCAGAATTCAAGGAGACAGATGACGATTGACATTGTATTTAAATTTTTGAAGATCAAATTTGGCTGGAGAGCAAGCCAGAAGAGAGTTCAACAAGCGGGAAGTGCGAGAGAATAAGAACTCTTAGCAGAGAACGTATGGTTACATCTAGAAATTCCAGCGGAAAACTGATGAGACCTAGCTGCCAAACTAGTACTGCGCTTAAAATTATAAAATTGAAGTACCAGAATAGGAAAGATCATCAGAAGAATTACCCAATTTATATTACTCGGAATATTGTCCGCATCTTTGTCGCCATATTTATTATCACGTTTCGGCCGTTGAAGAAGGCCGAAGCGTACAACGACCGAAACGTTGTAATAAATATGGCGACAAAGATGAGGACAATAGTCCGAATAATGTAAATAGTGTACATAATACCTCATCTCAGAAATATAGACAGATACAGAACAATTACCATTAAAATATTTAGAGACAAGCTACCTTACGGCGGTGGGAAAGTGATAGAGGCCGAGGTGCCAGTTTAGGACCGATAACGTTGCAGATTCTGCTTTGTATTTTGTCAAGAATCTCTAGATATATAATTTCACTCGGTACTTAATTTCACCCATAAGGCTTCGGTCAACTCGTAATTGTTTAACATGCAAATTCATATTTACATTTTTGCCTTTATGAAGTGACTCCAAAATAAAAAAAATAATTACAAGCCCTTAACTGATATTTAAGTAGAATATTTTTTTTTAATGATGAAATGAATGAAACTTCAAATACTTATATCTGTTTTCTTAGTGGCAAGAAGAGTTATTATTGTGTATTCTCGTACTTTTAAAATCGGCATTGTTAGCCCATTCAACCCAAAGACCTGATCACTTACCAATGCTCTTTCCTGGGATATAGAGGTAAATTTCACAATATCAGAAGCCTGTGTAACAGAACATGTCAGCAGGAAAGCAAAACAAATGGCCAGTGCAAAGTGGTTCATATGGACAGCCTTACTCTATGTGCCACGACAGTGGTGATCACGGCTCTCCACAACTTCCTATCTCACTATGGTTCTTAGACGTTTTTCTCCTGTTTTTATGGTCCCAGGTCCCCGTTCTCTCATTCATTCACACAAGCTTGTTGCCATTCACTCTATCGCTCTTGCTCTCAGTATGCCCTGTGAGGGTTAAGTTTTCACAAACTCCCTTCCCCAAGGAATTTCAGCTGTCTTTTCCTGAGTATAAGTGTTGCCATTTTCTTTAAAACTTCCTTGTTACTTACACACTCCGTCCATTGAATTCTCAGTATCCTTCTGTAGAACTACATTTCTGTTGCCTCTAGTTGTTTTCCTCGTCCGTGAGGAAATTGTTTAACATTCTTATTACTGTGTCGCATCCATTCCAGACATAATTAATCATGACCCTCCACAAATTCCTTTTGTCTTACGACCACCTCAGATTGAAACATTGGTTCCCGTACGATTCCCGAAGTTAAGTAATTTCAAACTTGGGCTGTACTTAGATGGGTGACCGCTTGGGAACACCAGATGTTGTAAGCTTGGATGGGCGGTTGGTGCAATGTATAATCAGTTGAAATTGCTAAACAGAGTACCAAGTTCCAATTCCAGTTGTGTTCGTTATATTCCCTTACACACAAATGCTCTTGGGAAAGGTATGACTCCACCTCTTCTCCCCCAGCTATGGGTTAATTAGTAAGATGTGTATTGCTAAACCATTATTATCTGGAAAATAAATTTCTTACAATCTAAAAATATTTTATGGCTTTAAATAACCTGTAAGTCATGAAAAACAAATCAATCAATCAAAAACAACTTCCTGTCATATATGGCAATTTCCACCCCTTTGCTATGGCCCCAGACCGCTGTTCTGCCATTCTTTCACACAAGCTCATTAGGTCAGTGGATTGCTGCTCTTCTTTCTCTCTCTTGCCCTCACTAATTCCGTGTGGGTTAAGTTTTCTAAGCACCCACTCTCTCATCATATGTCCAAGGAATTTCAGTTGTCTTTTCCTGAGTATAAGTTCTTTCTGTTGCCATTTTCTTTAAGACTTTTTTGTTGCTTACACGCTTCGTTCATGTAATTTTCTGTATCCTTCTGTAGAACCACACTTCCACTTCCTCTAGTTCCCCCCCACCCTCATCCTTGGGGAGATTGTTCAAGATTTGAATTTAAACAGAAGTAGAGATTTATCCCTTTTTTCCTGTTTAGGATTGGGTTTCTGTTTCCTTCTAAATTTTTACCATTCTTTCACTCCTTTGTGTATTAGTGGCATTACAGCCTTGCTTGGGGTGAAATGATTACAAAAAAAAATTATTACACTTATAATGGTTTGAGAGACTAGCTTATTAATCATTCCTATATGATGAGGCATACCCCAGATGTCAGGCATCAGTGCCTTGACTGCTTCAATCATCAGGGGACATAAGAGCAGAAAAAATAGGTGACCTCTTCCAGGATGATCTGTTGGTGGTGGCTCTCAGGAGTTCTGGTATTGTCATGGCTTCATCTCTTGAAACAGCATTTGCATTGCCATACCTGCTTGCATCTGCCTTCATCAGTGCCTTGCATGATGGTCTTGCAGAGGCTGTTATGCTATGTGATGTGGCCAAACCATGCCATTTTGCAACATTTAATAATGGTGAAGAGAGATTCCTGTCAGTTGATGAAACTTTTCAACTTGCTCCATACAGTCATATATGATTTGTTAATAATGTGATCGAGAGCAACAGAAAAAAAAAAAAGAAATTTAATCACAAGATCCAAAACACAATGAGAATAATGAAACTTTTATTTGACAAGCTTTATAAATCATTTACATCGTTTCAAACATTAGGTTAATACAAGAATGTATTTTGGGTTCATCGACACTATGATGAAACATACGGTTACCATACAAGTAAAATTTTGGGAAACATATAAAAAATATTTTCGTATCAACTATTTCGAATTATTTATATAAAATGCATTCTTAACTGTCAGGTTAAAATAAAAACTTTTGAAAAAATATAAGCAGAAAAGGTTATTGAATTTAAAGAGTTATTTGAATTAATATGGCTGTGTGAAAAGGTTAGAATCATTAATACATATTCACACTGATTATAAATTACTTTCCCAATTTGCATTATAATATGCAGAGTCATTTACAAAAGATAAATAATTTTAAAAATTTATTAAACACAAAGCTATTTAAGATATGGACACTTCTGTTGCATAGTCTTGTAGAGAAACTCATGTTTGATTCATAATGTGGGTACCATTAGTCACATGTCCAATTTTAGTGGCTAAAGCTATTTTAGTTTAATGCAATCCCTGGTGAGGGGTTATTCCTTGTACCTATCATGATTTGGCTGTCTAGTTGGTGATGACTTCTTGAAGCATGTTTTTTACAAGGTTGTTGCATAGCAACAGCGACTTTTGCTTAATTCAATCACACACACACACATGCACCCAATAGCCTTCTGTGCAGTAGCAGCAGGCATCATGTTTTGCTGGCCACTGATTTCTCCTCCTTAACAGAAAATCTGGCAGCTTCAAAAGCTCTACTAAAACAGTACCAAAAAGTAGGAATTTTTTTTTTTATATCAGGTTGCTGCAATAAACTTTAAGAATTGTTTTTTTTCTTTTCTTTCTTTCTTTTCTCTATAAAACAGTGCCTTGTGTCAACATCTTAAATGGTCTTGGACAAATTCAAACGAGGAGCTGAAAAGTTCCTGGCCCAACCAAGTTAGAATTTGGAATGTTTCCTCAGCCAAGAACCTCTCAGCATACACTCATAAATTTTAGAAACACTTTATTTTGTAATCAATCTGCATATTCATGTAAATATCAATCATATTTAACCGTTTAGCATTCAACCCGCCCCATAAATATCGGCTCTCAATGTTCAGCTTGCCCCATGTATTACTCTGCTTTAATATATGACAACTTAAGCATAAATAATACTGAACATCATGCAAACAGTGAGACTTTTGAGAGCTGGTATTTATGGGGTGGGTTTAGGTGTGTTGAATGATAAAGGGTTAAAAGTCAAACCACCTAATTTTTTGGCAAGAAAAGTCTGGAATTTCATTTGTGGGTAAAATTTAATCACGTTTTTTTTTTTTTTTTTTTTTTAAAGAAGAACTGTCCTAGAATCTGTAAGTGCAGAGATCCATGTTGGATGAAGATTTTTACTTAAGAAAAAAAAAAAAAAAAAAAAAAAAAAAAAGATCGACATCCAAATTAAGGTACAGTGTTATTCTGTACATAAGATATGCGACTCCAATGAGGACGGAGTTGGACTGCAAGACAAACATCCGCCAAGTGTGTATATATTAGAATATCTAATGTAGATATAGATATCGATAAACTATAGATGTATCTCACTAAGCTACTGTGAGAGGAGAAAGCATAAAAAGTGAGTAGAATTATTCGATCAACATTTGGCTTCTAATAATGCTATCGTCGCTTAGATTCATGCATAAACTAGCAACTCTACCAAAAAATATTGAAAAAGAATATTGAAAGAATAGGAAAAGGAATATTTAAAATATTAAAGGAATGCTACAATAATATTAAAATGATTAAAAATAATATTAAAAAAGAATAATTAAAAATAGAAATAAATATTTTAAAAAGTATTGAAGAATATTTAAAAGAATATTATAATATTAAAAGTATTAAAATAATATTTAAAACAAATATTAAAAGAATAAAGAATAATTAAATATTAAAAATGAGTATTTAAAAGAATATTAAAATAATACTTAAATGAATATCAAAATAATATTAGAAGAATCAAAAATAATATTAAAAGAATAATTAAAATATTAAAATGGATATTTAAAAGAATATTAAAATATTATAAGAATAATTGAGAATGATATTTAAAAAGTATATTAAAAAAAGAATATATTAAGGGAACATTACAAGAATATTAAAAAAGAATATTTAAAGAGAATATTTCAAGAATATTTAAAAAGAATATTAGAATTTCTAAGATATAAACATAGATAAACTATAGATTGACCAATGTATTTTCTATGGCTCCAGCACTTAGTTAAACTTCTTAAATACTATTTTCATAGTTTTTATAATAATAATAATAATAATAATAATAATAATAAATCTTTATCATTGTCAAATTATACAAGATACACAATAAATTTCAGTTTAAAATTCATATCTTAAAGTTAACTACACATTTATACAATGTAGTTGAGAGAGTCAGAGCAGTAAACTGATGACTAAGAAGTCCTAAGTTCAGTCCTTGAGAGAGGACTGCCAATATGACTTCTCCCAGCAGAAAGAAAAACTTTACTAAATATGAATATGACGCCCATTTTATTCGACTAAGCAGATGGCATGATAAAGAATAAAATTCCTAATCAGTTAAGTTTAATGTAAATAAGCGAATAAAGACCTCGTGAAAATGTAAATTTAAATTATTAATACCAACAATATCCACAGACAGGAACGAGGCAGAGACAGTGTTTGAGAAGTTTAGAAAAGGGACATTTTAATTAGATAAACACCAAATTATAAGGTTGGCCATTTTCCTTATTAATTTTTCATCAAGTTTTATTCTTTATTTATCATAGTTTTTTTTTTTCTTTTCGTTACTTTCATTATGATGATTTAAAGAAGCAAAAAGGAATTGGAAAAAATCTCCAAGAATACTTTCTGTCTGAATTTCTGGTATCAGAAACTATCTTTATTTACATTCAGACTATTGTCCTTATCTTTGCAATTTCTATCACGTTTCAGCCATTGTGCCCTCCGGCATTCATCAGGTGTATATCAATCTGGGTAACCTACCAGAAATTCTAAACTGAATTAGGGGTAGACTGTTCTCGTTCCATTGCCCATGGGATATCTTAGTTCTTATTTTTAGTACAGTGCAGTTATTTCTTGGCATACTGAATACACTGCCCGGTCCAGAGATTGAACTTACAATTACTATGTTACAAAATTCACGAATCAATGCTTTCATCCATTGGCTAGGCTATTGTGTCATAGGACAATTCTCTTTGGGAAACTTGGAGCCTTAAAACTAACCTTCCAGATGATTAGTGCTGCTGCCTGTTATATTTGACTGCTGTTGAAGACTTACAGTCATTTGTCTTTCTTTCTTTATTAATGGCTCCCATATTGGATTTATTTCTACACTAGGCCTACTAAGGAGATCCTCATATAGTAGACAATAGTCCAAATGTAAATAATCCAAGGATATTTGTATTCATATATCCTGGCTAGATTTGATCTCCTCTATCTGCTTCATCTGGCTGATATTTTTGATTTGATCTCAATCGAGATCACAGTCTGCAATTAATTGTATACTCAAGAACACTTTTTGTGAATGTATAACATGCATCTTGCCAGAGCTGTTCTTAGATTTGAATGAAAATCTTGTCAGAGGCTTCATTTTTATTCATGACTACCAAAGCAAGCGAATTCAAAAACAAATTTTCAGAAAAGCTGGTTCTTTCAGGAATTTTTTTTTTTTTTTCTCTCAGGGGCCCTTCTTGTACAGATGAAACGCAAACAGTTTTCTTTAGATTAGGAGATTTAAGTTTTTTCATTCCTTATTGCATTTTCTTAAATAAAACTGAAACTGTTGTCTTTAAATTTGCTGATACAAATTCAACACTATTACAAAACACCAAAATAGGAAACTTGTGATATGGGTTCATATAAAAACCAAATACGTACAGATAACCTTTCAATTCAGCATCTAAGAGTAGTATCTTGCAGATATCTGGTACGTACACAGGTAGGTGAAACCCATTATGAATTAATAATATTTAAGGAAAAATTTAATTGTAGAAGCAATGTTGGGTATATAGAAAATCATCTCACAAAATCTGGGTAAATTCTAATATCCAAACAATGCTTTTCTGGGCAAAGAAATCTGTTTTGTTTTCAAAAACAAAAAACAAAAAAAATAAAAATCACCTCTACTAATTTACCTCCCTTGGACTTCAGATGATAAATGATTTTAAATAATGATCAAGAAAAAAATTAGATTTTAATTGTTTCTACTCTAGGTGAGGTGTCAGTAAGGGAACAGAAATAATTCAAAGTTTGCTTTCATGAGAAAATTTTGCTTTTAAATACATAAAATTTAAATTTTTATACTTTTTTTTTTAAAAAAAAACAAATTTACTGATGTGAAACAAAGATATATTAGAAAAAATTGTCACTTCTGAGACAAAAATTGAAAAGGTGTAGAGGTGGCGATTAAAATTTTGAGTGGAAAGAAGACAATAAAAAGTGTTTGAAAATATAATACACATTTTAAAGCAAGGAGAATGCTATAGACTGAAAGGTCCAGAAAGTAACAACACATCTTGGAGAAGGATTAAAAAGAATTTAAATGGGTAAAGGTTGAATTCATCTGTTAAAAATATAATCATTTAAATTAACAATGACAAAAGACAACAATAAAACAAATTGTGTATCGCTTTCTCAATGAATAAATCGAGTAAAGAAGATATAAGTAAAAGAAATAAAATTATTTCAACACTTGAAGATTTCATCACTTGAACACTTCAAAATCCAACAAGTTGAAATACAGGTTCTTTTACAATCATTGAAATTAAGCAATTTTGAGCCTGGTTAGTACATAGGTTGGTGAAAGCTTAGATATGTGGGTAGTATAATGGATAACAGTTTGGAATTGGAAATTGAGCAAAGTTCCAATTCTGGTTGTGTTTTTTATATTCACTTATATGCAAATACCCTTGGGAAAGGGATTAAGCCATGTCTTCGTCCACCAACTATGGGATAATAATTGTGATTTGTATCAGTAAAATCATTATCATTTCTAAAAAATTCTTACAATTTAAAAATATTTTCTGGCTTTAAATAACCAGCAAAAAGGTTGATAAACTGTGAAAAACAAATTGATAACTCCAACAGCAGTAACAGCAAAAATAGTTTGCACATGTAACTACAAGAGAAAATAATAATATGATCAAGCTTTTGACACTACCAGAAAGAAGAGGTTTGGAAGAGAACTCCCAATTACTAGAACTACTAGAAAGAGCTATAACAGTTAGTGAACTTGATAAGTTTAATTTCCTGAAAAATTGTTTGAAGAAAAAGCTTTTATTAATTTCAACGGATAGTAACGCTAACTGTTCAGTCAATGATAGGTATATAGAAGTAGCTTATTACACCGTTACCGTGTAAGGTCTTGGTGAGCAGTCAGTGAAAGATAGAAGGGTTTTGTATATTATGAGCTTTTAGAATAAGGCAACACAATCAAAGCATATCTTTATTGTCAATGATTGAATAGAAAAAAAAAAAAGAAAGTCCAGAATCAAACAGGGCATTGTTCTTCAAAATTAGAAAGAAAATCCTACCAACATCGTCAACTCTTGTTTTATTGAGGATCAGTAGATATAATCAAATTTTTCCAACGATCATGATTTGAGGTGAATGGCTAATTCACAACCTTAGAATTCATGGGCTTACATTTATTTGCATGAAGACTATTGTTTGCATCCTGTATCACAAGCCATCCAACTCTCATCAGGTTGATCCAAGTAATCATCATTGAATTTTGAACTGAATCTTTCATTTAATCTGCTAGGGCAATGTTCTCATTCTGCTGACCCTGTCTTGAGATATCTTGTTTAGATCTCAGTTATTGCTCACCCTGTTTTCACCAAGTTTAAGTTTGCACTGTCTAGCACAGGAGGGTAAACTCAGTACGTCACTAGATTCATGAATCTGCTGCCTTAATCCACTAGGCTATTATCTGGTGGGACAATCCCGAGTATAGAAATCAAAACCTTAAACGTAATCAACCTGATGGTGAAACTGCTGTTGTTACTTGTTATATTTGGAGATATATATAATGTAAATAAAAACAGACCACTTTAAGGTTCCATGTAATAAATTATTTCACCACAGCCCTTTTAAAGGGACTGTGGGTCATCAGACTTTACTTCCAAACAAACTTTTTATTTTTATTTATTTTTTTTTGTTTGGAAGTAAAGTCTGATGATCCACAGTCCTTTTAAAAGGGCTGTGGTGAAATAATTTATTACATGGAACCTTAAAGTGGTCTGTTTTTATTTAAATTATTTGCTCTGAATTTACATTGACCTCTCTGGATTTTTATCCTCCTTAGGTTTATCCATATGGATTACCTAGTTTTTCATAAACTATATATATATATATATATATATATATATATCTTTACTACTGCTGCTATATATTGCACATGAGTAATGTTAATGCCTTTACCCAGAAATTTAGACTGAAATCCTGTTTCATGAGTCTACACCATTTCCTGGAATATTTCCTTGCAAATAGAGCTGGAAGAACAAGTTAAAAACAGGGAAATGTCTGCATGCAGACATCTTGAAGAGAAAAGAACCAAAAAATTATGATAGCTTGGTGTAAAGAATGCAAAATTCCATTTTGTATGGAATGCTTCAAAGAGTATCATACCATTGAAAATATTAAGTTTAAGAACATAATATTTGTTTTATGTCTTTGTTTTTATAATCTTAAGCAGTTAAAATATCATTTTTATAGTTTTTGTATATAACTAAATTGAAAATAATCATAAAATGAAAAAAACGATTTTCTTGGTTTTAACCTGTGTGGTGTGCAGGTTTGTACAGACATTTCCCGCTAATCAGATCAGGAAACCATGTTTTTTAAATATCAAAAAAATTTAAAAAGAAAAACCTCTAAAAAGTGTGGAAAAGATCTATCCAGTATTATTTGTTCCATTTTTCTAGAACCTCAAATTATTTCAAAGAATAAAAAATTATCTTTTACGGCAAAACATTTTTCGTATAAAGTAGATATAATTTAACATCTGTTGCATTTCAACAGTTTTTTTTCCTTCTCCAAAAGTGTGACATTCCTTGACAAATAAACTATGATAATTAGAAATTTCCCTAAGAACTCGACTTCCCTAAAAATAAAAATTATTTTCCTTGTTTTCCGTGTCACGTGCATGTTTGGGCAAACTTTCCCCACTGTTTAAGGGTTAAACAAATTAAGGGAGAATATATTTTAATGCCAAAAAAAAAAAAAAAAAAAAAAAATTTAAAAAGCAAGGAAGAGGTCTTTACATTGTTATCAAATGTATTTTTCAAGTATCTTTCAAAGAATAAAAAAAAAAAAACATCTTTTTACACAAAACATTTTTCATATAAAGTAGATATAATTTAACATCTGTTGCATATCAACAGGTTATATTCCTTCTCCAAAATGTGTGATATTCCTTGTCAAACAAAACTATTATAACTGGAAACTGCAGAGCAAACAAAAACTGCTTTCGTGGAAATCGCTGTTTAGTAGAGATCACTCTGTTGGGGTACATACACACTCGAGTTTCTCTTGTCCCAACAGTTTTCTTTGAAAAGAAAATATTAAAATGCAGAATAAGGACAATTAAACATATCCATACAAGGGATGCAAAAGTAGGTATACAGCAATCAAAAACATATGCACACAAAATATACTGTATCAATTATAGAAACATATCAACTTACTGTATACCTACTTTTGCAACCAACTGTATATAATTTTATATATATATAGATATAGAGATAGAGAGAGAGAGAGCAAGAGATAGTAGGGAGGCACTGGCATACATAAATGCACACACACACACACACACAAACAATACATAAATACATACATACATACATATATACACTTTTGTATATTTGTTTATACAGTAATCTCATTTGAGACACACGCCTAAGGAAAATCTAGGGATCAGTAAACACATTGTCATGACTTCTCATCAATAAAGACTATATTAATCTTTCAATATCGTTTGTTACCTGTCCAGGAATAATCTCCTTTCAGGTTCCTGACTCATCTAAGACTCTGGTAAAATCCATCTTTTTTTGTATTTAACTGTCTCACATGATACAGACAAAGAGGTGCTGAAAAGTTTTCATCCTGACCAGGAAAAATAGCATCAAATGATGGAACACAAATGTAATTCTACATTAACCCAGTAGTAGAACAAACTTTGGACACTGTTGCTCAAGTTTAACCCTTCTAATTTTGGGCAGTTATATATATATATATATATATATATATATATATATATATATATATATATATATATATATATAAATGTGTTTTTTTACATTTTTACTTGTTTCACCAATATATTGGGAGGAACAATTGGCAATTTATTTTATAAATGCCTGCTTCAGAAATATTATTTCTATTAGTGTTTGAAAATCTTAGTATATCCATAATGGTTTTGGAAGTGTTTGTAACTATTCTAAGATTATTTAGATGGGATAGGTTATTCTGGATAGTGGACATGACAGAGTTGGTCGGTAGTATTATGTATCTGTTTTCATGTAATTTACTACTGCGGATTATGTTATTAGTTTTGTTTCGGTTGTATATTTTGTATGCCTTTCTTCTTGCATTGTGGATGAAATGATATGGATATTGTAGATTTTTTAATGTGTTTTCTATGTATGTTTCTTCTTTAAGTAAATATTGGGGACTGCAGATTCTGACATATATATATATATATATGCATATTTTAATATATTTTCTGTTTATATGTTATTTTTATAGATGTGATTATTTAAGTAAATGCTCTGCTTATAATAAACAGTATTAATTATGTTTACCAGCCTGAACATCTGAGAAATGTTGTAGAAAATGTATCCTTCGACAGGAATCGAACCGGTAATCTACATGGATCAGTCATATAGCCTGACTTGCTATACCATTTAGCTCCAGAAGAGCGAAATGGTATAGCAAAGTCAAATTACTGTTTTTAAACAAGAAATTTCCCATGATTTTTCATGAGTGATCATATCTGCTTGAAGCATATCTTAATGTAAATAAATGAGGATATATATATATATATATATATATATTATATATATATATTACAAAATGGACTAAGTCCGACACTTATTTTGATATATTTTCTATTTATATGTTATTTTCATAGATACAGTTATTTAAGTAAATGCTCTGTTTATAATAAACAGTATTAATAACATTTACCGGTCTGAATGTCCGAGAAACTTTGTAGAAAATGTGTCCTCCAACAGGACTCAAGCCTGTATCCTACAAGTGTATTGCTGTTCCTTCACTTGAATACCACCTTTGTTTGTTTGTAACCTCTTTAAGGATACAACACAAAACAACACAAAAATAAACTATATCCTGAACAGTCAAAACATGAAAAGAAATTAACAGCTCGTAAAACCAATAGCCTAAAGAAGCGGCCAAAAGTATTTGAGACAGTGGACAATACAGATAATTTCTGCACTTATTAATTCTCACCAAATGGAAAATGTAAGAACACTGGAAAAACTGAATAAAAAATTAATTAATTTTTCCTTGTCTGTTATATCTAATGAGAGATGTTTAAAAGATATATATATATATATATAATTAATGGGTATATATATATATATTAGTACAGGTAACAAATCCCAAATCTGCTGGTATATAATCCAAGTGGATCCTAGTAATATAAAATATTAAAACTGATCCACAAAAAAGAACTCAATGTATTTATTATTACAGAGCAATATAATTAACAAACAATAAAATACAAAATCACCTCATATTTCAACAGACGAAGATATTAATGACATTGATTTGGGGTTATATGAAGAATGAAATGAAGAGGAATGAATTAGTGTTAAAATGATGACATAAAAACAAATTCAAAATTCTGTAATATAGGTTTAACTTAATTAGCTACTATATTTCCATAATATCCACTCCCCTCTAACTCTTCAAATTTCGAATATATAACTAATTTCTATATTCCCCACTCTATAACCTCTTTACACAATATTAATTATAATTTGTAAACTTTGCTCTATTCTGAGATCCCCCCAATTCTGTTTCGATTAATTCCTTAGATGCTTTTATCTATATATTTTAAAGTTATTTTTAAACCCCTTTTTTATTCCTCTTTTAATTTTAATCTAATAATTTCATTCTTCATATAATCCCAAATTAATGTCATAAGGCTTAATATTTGGGTTTAATTTTATAAAACTTCTTCCCTTTAAAACAAATACCTTCCACACTCACCTGACCCCTGTCTTGTGCCTTTCGTCTGACTGAAACAATGAAATGGATAAATTTTTTGACATTTTTTTTCTTTTTTCTTTAGCTTTCACAGTTAAATTTCTATTTCTGACACAAACTCAGTTCCCACCAAGGTTGATAAGACTGGCAACTGATATCTTTGTCTGCCGAAAAATAGGCTATTCCCTATGTGAAGTGAATTTGGATTTTGTTTATATATATATATATATATATATATATATATATATATATATATATATATATATATATACAAACATACACACACATACATACATGGATCCATACATGCACATTTATATATATATATATATATATATATATATATAAAAACATATAAACAAATATACATGACACATACATACATATTTTTCAGCAAAAAAATGGATTTTTTTAACCCAGCATTACATCTTATTACGTTTAGTTGGTACACTTGTTTGAATAGACATCCCTGTTTTTTAAACAGTGAAATTATTATCTACCGGCCTAGAGGTTGAAAGTCCTATTAAAGAAAAGGTAACTCTTGGAACAAAATTTTCTCTAGTGAGACTTTCGATCATTGGGGTGGTAGATATTAATTGAACATTTTAAAAAAATAATATTAGGGACGTCTATTAAAATTCGTGTGCCTGCAAAACACAATTCTTATCGTAATAAGAAATGTGATATGCTGCTTGCACACATTTTATATATCCTCTATCAATAAATCCATAGCCTAATAATGTAAAAAAAAAAAAACATATTTGACATGACAAATATATATTTTTCCACATAATCTCATTCATTGTCAATGCACTTAATCCAAAGAAATATTAATCACATGGATCAAATAGTGATAATTTCTGATCATAATTCAGCTAATAACTAGATATCCAGTTATTGATGCACCCTTGTATAAACATATATATCTATATATGTGTTTGTGCGTATGTGTGTGTGTGTCTGTGCGTATTCATGCAGCTGCAATTGCGTACACCATTGTAATATTTCAAGCATATGTAAATGGACGTTTATAAAAACTCTGCTGGCCATCTTCCCGTTTCCTTTCTCTGGCCCTTACTTGACGGCTGATCTGGAATCAAGCATGCGCAAAATCTATCAATCATAAATCTGTCGACCCGTGATCACCTGTCTACGGTGGTTGGAATCTAGTTTTGGAGATTAATTTGTCGCAACATCTCCTCAACCTGACGAAGCCCTACTTCATCACCATTGGCTATGCATTGTTCAGTCAGAGTTCTTGCCTCTGCGATTAATCTTTCTTTTCTCTTGAGGTCTTTCCGCTTCGTCACCACCTTTTGGACGCAGTCTACAGTCGTGCTCTTGCACTGGTCAACTATCCCCTGCGCAAAATCATGCAAGGAATGAATCACCTCCGTCTCATTCCGCTTAGCCTTAGCTATGGCTTCTTCCGCTTTATTCTGAATCATGATGCTCTGAATCATGCAGTATTTCGTCAGGCGGCTATGCATTATTTCCAGACGGGAGTTCAGCTTCTCGACTCTTTCGATATACCAAATTGAGGATTTTGACTTTGTGGAAGCAGTGCCGGCAGAGTCAGGAGCATTGGCAGCTGCTCCGCCAGTTGCCTGCCTAGATATGGCATTATTCTCTTCACTTGATGGAGAAACAACACCTGGAGGAGAAGTTGCAGCAGGAGTGAGAGATTCAAACAAGGAGGAATTCGCCTGGGATGGAGTTTCTTTCATCTCGGCTGAAGTGGCACCAGCAGAAGAACTGTGAGTAGAGCATTTTTTCTTTCTCGGAGCAGCAGCCACGGATGAGGAATTTCCACCCAAGCCGAGATAAGAACTAGAAGATTTCTTGAAATATTTGGCTTCAAATGATTCAATCACATGGATTTCCTCTTCCAAAGAAGAAAGGCGAGTTTTTAACTGTAAAAAAAAAAAAGAGAAAAAGAAAAAATATGACATTAATTTTTAAGTGGTCAGAAAACAACAGGCTATGACAACAGTTACATTTGAACCAATTCTAAGTCTACACTACCTGGCCCAAACATTGAACTTAAAATTATTGCATCACAAATTACTATGTCAGAAATAAATACAATAGGAAGATGTTTATAAACAAAGAGAAATGAAAACATAGCTTCAGAGGTAGTAAGGAAAGAAAAATATAAGTGAACCTATAAGTGTACAGTATGACAAATACTACTAATCAGTAGCACATAGATTCAAGACTTCAAAGTCTATACTCAGAATTGTCCCATGAGACAAAAGCCTAGTGATTTAAATCATTGATTAATGACATGAGAATTGTGAGTTCAATAACTGGGCCGAATAGAAAAGATTTAAACTCAGTGGAAACAGGACGATCATGACTATTTACTAAACAAGATGATCATAAAAATGCTTTTTTTTTCTTCAGTAAGGTTCACCCTGTACAAGGCCCGGGGGCCACTCAAGTTAGAGTGTTACATTCAGAGGTAGTAGATATAGATAGGAGGGGAACTTGAACAGGTTAAGGGTGCAGTGATCGGGGAAACAGAGCAGTAATTTGCAGGAAGAAGCTGATTGAGTAGAGCTTACTTCTCGGCATTGAAATACAGATGGAATGTGGGTGGTTTGCTAGAATGTAAGTGGCATGGTGGATGCTAGCTTTGAAAGTTAAACCTCACGAAAACAAAGAATGCTGTTTGTCTGAAGACTTCCCATGTTAATAGTAATAGAGCAGTGACAGACTCGCCACATCTGGCCTGTGAGAAAGAGATTGGAGGGTGGGATATAATTCTTCTCCCACAAGGACCCAGAGATGCTTTTGAAGTCTATCATGACTGGAAAGTGAGACTGGATTTACTAAGGTCTTAAAAAATGAGTTGTGGGCTGGAAACAATCTATCCTATAGATTAAATAAAGAGTTCTGTTAAAAATGAAGGTTTTAGCCAGATTAAAAGCCAGCAGGTACAACAACTGAAACATTGTAATAGCAACAATGAAGACATTACTCGGAATTTAAATAGAATAAATAATGACATCTCATCTGAGAAATTGAGGTAGAAATTAGGCTATGGCTGATTTTTAGTAAACCTGCCACAGTCTATTTTTTTTTAACATACAACGTGTGTTAGCACATGTGATACCCTGTCTTCATCAGCTGCTGACTAGGGGTGATATCATGGTTTTTGTGGCTATGGTGAGACCGCCACCCCTGGCACTACCAGCAGCATTTGCCACCAGACAGTGTATGAAAATATGCAAACTGATCGTTCCTCTTTGTAAATTCTCATAATTTGGGATAAATAAAACGATCGTTCCTCTTTGCAGCTTTTATCCATAATAAGAGTTTGATATTTCCTGAACGTGTTTGCTGTTAGTGATGCGCCCATAGAAATCGTTATAAACGACTATGCAAATATTTCATTTGAGCAAGTTAGGTTGTGATGTTGCATGCATTTTATTTGATTGTTGTTTTGATCTCGACTAAATCCAACTTGACGCATGCTGAAAACAGCACTTCAGTAATGTTTGTTCTGATCAGAACTTTCCTTTCTGGATTTGTCGTCAATTTGGTCATTTTTCCTCATTTTCTTTCTTTTCCATTATTGGTCCAAACCACTCAAAGCAAACATTGTATATTTTTCTACAAAAGGAACTGATCTGTTGCCCTATAGGACCCTTAAGATTGGTATTAAGGATAAAAGAAAAGCTCTTTGTCAAGATTTGTCCAAACAGCCTTATTGTTACCTTTGGGCCACTGGATTCTTGGTTTACTTAAGATACCTCCAGGGTGCTGCCACTCACCAATGAAATCCTGAATGCTGTGAGTGTAGTCTAGATTCATAATCCCATCACTTGATTTACATTCTCCGATAGGAGAATTACGTTGTTTGCACCAGCATGCATTATGTACATGTAAACTATGTAAACCGTTAAATCTTCTGCTGTAATCACACGTATCCGGATTTCTTCTGTTTCGCACCCGTAACACTTGTAGCCAAATCACAATTCAAACAATAATCAGTTGTAACAGTCCAACAGGCAATGTAGAAACAACAAAATGGGGTCACAAAGCCAACCTTCACTTCTCACCAGCATGTCCGTCCACCAAGCCCAGAAAAATCCTGCCCTTGTAAGCAAAAAAAAACAACGGCTTTTATTTACTGAGAGATTTTTCTGATGGGCCCTGCCATTCAGGGGAGGAAAGAACATTAGCCTAGATTCTGATACTTAAAGTAGCAGATATTTGCTAACGACTTTTGGTAATTTTTCTTTGGCAGTTCGCACACAAAACACAAACTCTTTTTCAAGGTAGCTGATTGTCTCTTTCACTACAGATTAGAATTTTAATAAGACCTGAACATATAAAAGTGAATTTATACATTTTCTTTCAGTATCTGTCCATATTTCTGAAATGAGGTATTATGTCAACTATTTACATTGTTCGGTTTATTGTCCTCATCTTTGCTGCCATATTAATCACAACGTTTCGGCCGTTGTATACTCTGGCCTTCTTCAGGTGGTTGGAATGTTGAACTGAACCCTCTATTTTGCTCGCTGGGGTAGACTGTTCTAGTTCCACGTGACATATCTAATGGATGTCAGTTATGAGTTATCTCCTGTTAATTCCCCTCTCCAAGTTCTCAACCGCCTTAACCAGGTATGGAACTCACACTCTTTGGGTCCTGTCACTTGGATCTAACTAACGCCTTTATCCATCGTGCCATGTGTCCTCAACAGCCAAAATGTTGTGATAAATATGGTAACAAAGATGAGGACGATAGTCTGAACAATGTAAATAGTGTACATTTTCTTTGTTCTTGAAACTTGACAACTATTTTTTTCACTATTTGCCTAAAATAAAAGAACCAGAACCATGTCTGACCCATTAAATGCAGATATTGGAGAGGAAATAATATTGTAATCATTTTAATGATAAAAAGTTACTATTTTCTCTCTCTCTCTCTCTCTCTCTCTTATATATATATATATATATATATATGAAATAGACTAAATCTGTCAAATATTTAAAAATATTTTCTGTTTATATGTTTTTTCTGGATGAAAATATGCATCCTCCAACAGGAATTGAACCTGTATCCTATATGGAACCATCCTTTAGCCTGACATGCTATGACCTTTCAGCCATGTATGTCAGTTCCATATAGGATACAGGTTTGGTTGGAGGATGCATATTTTCTGTGACATTTCTCATTAAAAAAAACAGTTGGAAAGATATGGGCTACTGCCATGGAGAAATGTTTAGCGAGCTTGTTTAGGCGATCCTTACTACTGAGTAGTGAGTTCAATCCTCACTGTGGAGGTCTGGACTGGTGAGACTAAAGAATGATTATCTTGTCTGAACGTCATATATATATATATCATGAAAATAGCAATAGGCTCGCAATGATTCGCCTGTGAGAAAGAGCATCTAGAGTGGAAACTTTCTGAAAAAAACGCATAACTTATCTAGTGTGCTCGAGTAAATGGATGGCAAGGCAAAGTTTAGGAGAGATAACACAAAACATAATTTATGAAGAGCTATGAGCAGGAAGTGGTGGAGAGCTATGATTGTCAATGTCCTGAAGGGACATGGCACATAGAAGAAGAAGAATATGTCTGTGTGTCTTTTCTGCCATAAGGTATGATAAACCTCTGTATATGTTTGGAGTGGGCTTTGGTTGTGCTTATGAAGATGGGAATCTAATCGAGAATAGATAAAAACTTGATACTTACCTCAGTTTCAAGGTTTTTTCTTTGCTGCGGTGTGGCGGAGGTTTTCTTTAATTGTAAACTCCTTAGGGTTATAATTAGTGGATACAAATCAGCACATTTTTTTGAGCAATGCTGCAGTCGTCTAAAGAAAATGGAAAAAAAGTTGTTGGATCAGTAAAAAAAAAAAACAATAAAAAAAACAATGTCTCCATAAACAGATAAATAAAATTATGTGGTTGTTACAAAACACAGGCAATACCCTCTAAAAGAAAATAAAAAGTTGTAGTTTAAAAATATTTTGCACAAGTAATATTATAGTATTTTTTTATATTACTCAGTAGGATTCTATATGTAGCTCTAAAAATCTGAGGCATTTGACATATTGGTTTTCTTCACAAGTTGAAAAGTTATGGTATTTCTGGTTGAATTTTTGAACTGATTCAGTTTTTCTAATCAAATCATGAATAGTTTTTGCTTTTGCTTAATTCTTACAGCAAATAAGTTTAATACGAGTTTATGCATGGAAAAATAATGGCAATATTTAAGTAATTTTGAAATTGCAAATTCATATTTTCTGCAAGAGTAACATAGAATTACTAGTATCAACAAAAGTAACATAGGATTACTAGTATCAACAAAAGTAACATAGGATTACTAGTATCTATAGAAGTGACATGATTTTGTGTGATGTAAACGAACACTCATTGCTACTTTTGCAATATCAATGATATTCATCATCACTTTCGTAATGCTTATTGTAGTAGAGACTTTGTAATCGCAGCTGCAACTATAGTAATGCTGTTGAACAATACTGGAGTCAGACACCTTCAAATATCACTTGTACTAATAGTATGTTCTCATTAATACCTGCTCAAATAATAACCACTGAATAGTAATCCATATAATGATCACTTTGACACCCCGGTAATTCCCATATATACATTTCCTTTACCATCACATGATCTACTTATTCAAAATGGGATCGCCTGTGTTTGCTCTCTGGTGAGCTGTGTTCAAGCTCAAGTGTTGGCAGTGACATTTTATTTCTATATAACAGGTTTACTCGTATCTTTTAAACAAAAAAAAGCATCTGGATTTTGTTAATTCCAAATCTTGGGATTTATTTGTGTTGTTATCCACCCCAAAATACCATAATCTTTACAGATATATATCTAAGAAGATTCTAAACAAAGAGAGTACCATATGGTTTTTAATAAGATCTCCTAAGATTAAGACAGTTGATTGCAGTGGAGAAATTAGATATATCAAAGTCAGTTTGGGGGTGGGGAGTTATTTAGAGAAGTGAGAGTGTATCAGGCCCAAAGGCAGACATAGAGACAGCACAAGAGTAAGTGGGCTTAGAGCTGCTGCCACTAAAGAACAAACCCACAATTCCCATCGGTAGAGAAGTTGATTTGGCAGTAGATAAGAAAGACATTTTATTCAACTAGTTTTTCTTTATATTCAATAAACATGATGTCAGAGTTATTAATAGTTTTGTGTATTTTATTGAAGGGGTTCTTATTCCAGCCTGATTCCAATGTTGCCCTTGGGTGAAAAGAAACAAAAGTTACCGCAGCCATAAGTTGAGAATTATTCATTCTTAACTATGGTACATAATGTACATTGAGGGGTCCACACACTAGACTTCACTGTCAATCACAATATCATAAGAATTTAGGAAACCAGAATCGACCCTCTTGAAATGACACACTGGAACCAGCTGAGGAGAGTAAAGAAAGCCAAATGATCCCTAAAGTTGGTATTATTCAGCAAGACTAGCAGAGCTGGTGACTGTAGAAGAAATGAAGAGACGGAGATGAGAAAGAGAGAGGGAGAGTGTGTGTGTGTGTGTGTGTGAAGAGGGTGTGGGGTTATACCACTACTTAATCCATTCCGACAGTCTTGATTTCAATCCAAGTAGGAATTACTGCAAAACACTTTCCTCTCCCCTTTTATAAAATATGCTGGTTCTTAGTTTCATTTGACTCGGTCCCGGTCTGTCTTGTCTTGAACTCAGAACACTGTTTGCTTGTCTGGATTTGCTTGTGTTGACACCAATTCTTAGTTTGTGAACTTTTTGTCTTATTACTGTTGCTTTGCCTTATTACTGTTAATTTGCCTTGCATATATCGTTTACTTGTTGTATATTATTTTCTGCCTCGTTTTTTTTCTTGTTATTGCCTATTGCAAACTTTGTCAATTCTTTTTGTCGGATAGTTCTGTTACTTATTTTGCATTTGGCCATGGCTACACACTTCACATTTAGATTCATGGCTACAACTTTGATATAGAACTTTTGCTCCTAACATCCAGAATTTTAAAGGCGAGGCATTTACTCTGAATTGCTAAACTTGTTTTCTCCATTCTCTGCATTGATAATCCTAAAAGGTTTTCTGGGGAAAAATTGGGAAGAACTGGAGCAAAGTGTCAAATTAAATTGGTTTATTTCATTATCATCGGTAATTCCTCCAAGATCAAAGGACCATTTTCTTTCAGAAGAATTAATATAATTAGTTGCAAAGTGCATTCTAATGCACACTGCACCTCTTGCTATTAACCACTTGTTTATTGATATATAAAACATTCTCAAATTAATATTAGTTGCAAAGTGCATTTAATATACACTTCATCTCGCACTATTAAGCACTTGATGTTTATTGATATAAAACATTTTATTTTAGAATTAATATTAGTTGTAAAGAGCATGTAATATACACTTCACCTCACACTATTAAGCAGTTGATATTTATTGATATATAAAATACTTATTGATAACTAAGGATTGGATTGAGGAATTTTATTCAGGCATCTGTCTCTTCATTCTTGTTTCAACGGTGTGCTGAGTTCAAATTCCAGTCAAATCCATTATGTTCACTTACATGCTGATACCCTGGTATGAATCCTGTTCTTCTCCCTCCAGCTAATGGGTAAGTAGCAGGACAGACTGGGTTATTCTATAGCCTTGGATGGCAACTGGTCTACTGCAGAAAGAAATGGCAACCTACTGCAGGAAAAAAAAATCTGCCTCGTCAGTCATGTATCAAAAGATACATGATCGCCTATACATGTATCAGGCATGGCACATAACTAAGTGAAGGATTTATTTGCAGAATGAAAACAATAGCAATGTAAATAGAATGAAAGCAGGTTCATCTGCAGGGGTGCAAATAATTTTCTTGAATTTTTTTCTCAGACATTATTTGAGGTTCAACGTTTTAAATGGGCTTTAAAACTGATAAATGGTGGATAAAGAGATATTTTTAATAACTTCAGAGTTTGCCAAAGATGAACTGATGTTGGAAATTTCAAAAAAATGATTGGCAGGTGCCGTGAAAATGTGAAGAAGTGACTCCAATGCAAGTCTGATGAGGGAGGAATCAAGGGTTTTGTCATGTTGATCTGTATACCAGAATAAAAAAAGAAGTTGAACAAAAAAAAAAAACACCTGACAAGCAAAGAAAATGTTAAGTTTTGTAGCAACAAGGCAGTGTTGAAAAACATGAGATTTTGGGGTCCAAAATCAAGCATTAATAGCCAAGACCAATCACAAGGCTTTTTTTTGTAAAAAGCCTCCACAAGAAAAATTAAATAAAATGGGCAACCAAATATGATGAGATCAATTTTTCAACTGTTCTTTCATCTCAATGGGACAGACGGATGGAGCAAAGGAAACTCCCTCTCACAGGTTTAGATGTCAACAAAGCAGAGGATGAGCAATATCTTTTTTTAATCATTTTTCTGCAAGAAAAGCAATAATGCTACAAGGTTTTACTTGGAGTATAAGAGAATGATAAGACTTTAATGAGAGGGAAAAAAAATCAGGGAGACATATGATGGTGATGGACATTGCATTCAGATTTTTTCAAGATTCCAGATAGCTGGGGAGCAGGTCTATAGTACACTCCAAGAGATATCAAAGTAGGCTTTGCACTATGTGTCATATCAGAGCAGCAAATCCCCTGGGTTCCTCAGAAGGCTGACCTAGACATCATAGCCACTAAGTGTAAAATCAGGCCTCAAAGAAATTCAGTGGATTTGCCAATATAAACAGGAAGTCAACACAAGTAAACTTAAAAAAAAAAAAAAAAAAAAAAGGAGACATAATTTGGAGTAAAGGAATGAAATCTGGCATGGCTGATCATGTATAAAGGGAAAAGGTTAATCATCAAACACTGTAGACTGAATTAAAAATAAAAAAAAAGAGAACAAGACTGAAGAGACAGATGCCTGAAATAGCCAGCACATATGTGAGGTGAGATAATGTGTATTTGAACTCAGGATGTGCAATAACTGATCAGTGCTAAATAAAAACTAGATGAGATATCTATAGACGTTGTCAGTGGAATTAGAACAATCTACACTAGAGTAAATAAAAGGTTCAACTGGAAATTCATGGAAGGTTACATCTGATGCAGGCCGAATAATAGCAACAAAGATGGGAACAATAGCATGCGAGTGAATAATGTATATAATTCTGTTTAATGTATGGATGTAAGCAAATATTTTTTATTGTTTAGGTATTTGTTGGTTGATTTTAATATAGGTCAACCTGTGTGTTATTTAATGTCAGAATCAGATTTGTTTTTAATCATATTCTCTTGTATGATGTTTAAATCTAGAAACATTTATTTGGTCTGGGAATAGGTAAATATTGGTTATTTGTATTTGAGATTATAAGCATTTACTTGGTTTGGAGATAAGTAAATATTGCTCATTTGTATTTGAGTTTATAATAATTTACTTGGTTTGGGGATAGGTAAAACTGTTTTAATAGGCAAAAACTTTGTAAATTTCTACTGTCATTAACATTAAATATTTAGTTAATGAATACTAAATGTTTCCTTATAAGGCAACAGCAAATATCACCATTGATAAGTGTAATATTAGCTGTTTCTTTATAAGGATAAATTTGGCATTCATTGACTGAATAAACAGTATGACATTTGGTTTAAATTAACAAAATCTTTCTCTTCAAACAATTTTTCAGGAAAGCAGCTTTCTCAAGTCCAGTAGCTGTTATAGCTCTTTCCCTTATTAATGGGCAATTTCCTTCCTAACCTTTTATTTGAAGTATTGTTGAATGTCAGCATCTTGATTATGTTATTATTTTCTCTTCTCTTTCAGTTACAATGATATCCATTTTAGTTGTTGCTGCTGTTGATAGTCCTCAAATGATGTGGTTTCAGTTATTTAGCACTGTTCTTTGTGATTCTGTAGCAGCAGTTCATAATGTTCAAGGAATGATGATCTTCAGCAAGACCCATAACCTTTTCTCTCTCAAAAACATTTTTAACCATTGATCTTAGTGTGCAGTTGTATACAGCTAACAGTTTAGATATTTCTGAACAGACTCAGCACCATGCATGTCATCCTTATAAAAGTCTCAATCTGACAAGGCTATTTAAGAACATGACTCGAGTTTTCCAGTTGATGGTCTGGTTTTGAAACAATTTCCAGTGTTGGGCAAAACTATCTCTGTCACAACCTATCTTGTAATTCAATTTCCTTTTTCACCTATACGTAATTTGTTATAGCTGATCCATGTACCAAGTCCTCAGTGCAGTAATATCATCATTGCACTGGCTACATCCTTAGCTATGGAGCCCAGTTTACTCCATTGTGCTAGACAGTTGTTAACCCTATGAAAAGGTTCATCTACCCTTTGAGAGGTTTTGAAGCTAGGTGAGGTAACTGATTTAGTCGCTGACGACCCAACTATGTGGCAAGTAATACTGAGTTAAATGCTGCCAGTAGTACTATTAGAGTAACCTAATAAAAGATGGTGAGATTAACACTTTTAAAAACATGGAGTTTGAATTAGTTTTGGCAAGGTTACACAGTTGTGCCCTGAAAAATCCAGAAAAGAATTGTCAAAGAATACAAGCATCATTGACCGACAGAATGTACGTTCTGCTGCAACAAAAGATTACTGGAACACAAGAGATTTTTTTCAAAACTGGTAAATATTTTTCATGCTGGAAAGAATTGTTCCAAGCCTTTCCAATCATGCATGAATTTGAACCTAACCAAACAGCAGATTATAACAACCCCCAATACATTTACCATGAAATTTGCTTTTAAAAACTCGACTTATGCACAAATATATTAAGTATAGTTATTGCCTATTTACATTATTCAGACTGTTATCCTCATCTTCATTGCCATATTCACAATGTTTCAGCCCTTGAATACTCTGGCCTTCTTCAGGTGATTGGAATTTCAAACCAAAACCTTTATTTTATCCACCGGGGTAGATTGTTCTAGTTCCACATGCCATGCCTCTTTTGGATGTCTCAGTTATTTCCCTTTAACTCAACTCTCCAGATTCTTTGGTTCACCACTGCTGTCGCCTGGTATTGAACTTGCAACTCTTTGCGTCTAGTCACTGGATCTAGCCAACATCCTCAAGGCCACACTGGAGAGTTGAGTTAAAGAGAAATAACTGAGATATCTGGAAGAGGCATGGCACGTGGAACTAAAACAACCTACCCTGGTGGACAAAATAAAGGGTTCGAAATTCCAATCACCTGAAGAAGGCCGGAGCGTACAATGGCCAAGACGTGAATATGGCAATGAAGATGAGGATCAAAGTCTGAATAATGTAAATAATCGTAATACCTCATCTCAGAGATACAGACAGATATAGTTATTGCTGTCAATAACAAAAAAAAAATCATTAAAATCAAACATTTGCATTGCAACTATCAAATGCATCATATTGTTAGGGTTTCTCAAAATAATTTTCACACATGAATCAAAATAGGTTTAGCTTGAAAAGCCATGGTTTGCCTGTTTTTATTATTTTTGTTCTGTTATAAATTGGCAGCTTTTCCTAAATTACATTTAATTAAAAGGAAATAGTTAATTAACTGAAAAGCAAGGGAGAGAAGCTAAATGCAAAAGAAAAGAAAAGACCAAATTATTGATATTCAATTAATTTATAAATATTTTCCCTCCTTGTAAGTTTCCTACATCAAGAAGCAATTTAATTCTTGATCACTTTGTTCATGTATGGAGAAAAGGAGTGTTCTTAGCATAATATATTGAAAAGCAATTAGCATTCTGAAGTTTACTAATTTTGGCAGAAGATAGGTCCTCAACTTTCCAGAGGTGTGTAACTGAAACCACCCTACCTCTCTCTTGTTTACTTCAAAAGAGAATATACTTCTTTGTTGCACTAAAACTAACAGGGTCACCTTGAGAGGAAGTATCTATCAACACAATGCTGAGCACTTTAGTTTCATTTGTTCTATGGCATATCGATATTTCCCCTCAGATCATTTCATTCTGAATTCAGTCAGTTTTGATAAACAATAGAGAGTTAGACAGAGGTCTGGATTGCATGAAAGTAAAAAAAAAAAAAAAAAAGACATGGTTACAGTTTGTATGAGGATCCAAAAAGTCGGCATACATCTGGTTTGCACAAGAGCCAAAAAAGTTGACATATGTCCAGTTTGCCTGAGTGTCAAAAAGGTTGACATATGTCCAGTTTGCCTGAGTGTCAAAAAGGTTGACATATGTCCAGTTTGCCTGAGAGTCAAAAAGGTTGACATATGTCCAGTTTGCCTGAGAGTCAAAAAGGTTGACATATGTCCAGTTTGCCTGAGAGTCAAAATGGTTGGCATATGTCCAGTTTGCCTGAGAGTCAAAATGGTTGACATATGTCCAGTTTGCCTGAGAGTCAAAATGGTTGACATATGTCCAGTTTGCCAAAAAAAGGTTGAAATGTCCAGTTTGCCTGAAAGTCAAAAAGGTTGACATATGTCCAGTTTGCCTGCGAGTCAAAAAGGTTGGCATATGTCCAGTTTGCCTGAGAGTCAAAAAGGTTGGCATATGTCCAGCTTACAAAAGAGTCAAAAAGTTTAGCATATGTCCAATTTGCAAGAGAGTGAAAGAGGTAGAGATATGTTCAGTTTTGTTATGGTGAAACACCTATTTTATAGTTAATATACTCTCCCACCTAATATAAGTAGGAGTAGTAAGAGAAACGAGGGTCAGTCGATGTCGGACCGCAGTAGTCGACAGTTAGTCGAATACGAAAGTAGTCAGCGACCACAAGATTACTCTGCGTAATACCTATTATATCAAGTTCCTAACGTTTTGTATGTCAAACTATTCAGGACCGATTTAGTACAAATACAAGTCTCCATTGCGAAATAACTCCACAACAAGTTTGCAAGACAAAAAGATTGACATATTTTCATAAAGGTTAGCATATGTACAGTTTGCACAAGTGTCAAAATGGTTGACACATGTCCAGTTTGCATGAGAGTCAGAAAGGTTAGAATATCACCAGTTTGTACAAGAGACAAAAAGGCTGATATATGCCCAGTTAGCATAAGAGTAAAAAATAAAAATTGACATATGTCCATTTTGCATGAGAATCAGAATGGTTAGTATAAGTCCAATTTGGGTGCAAATCAAATCGGTGGAGATATGTCCAGTTTGCAAGAGAGTAAAAATAAAGAACTGACATATTTTCAGTTTAACGAAGAGTCAAAAATGTTAACATACGTCCAGTTTGCATTAGAGTCAGAAAGTTTAGCATATCTCCAGTTTGCACAAGAGTCAAAATGGTTGACATATGTCCAGTTTTCATGAGAGTAACAAAGGTAGACATAGCTAAGTAAATAAGAAACTTGTATTTAAGGTGAGTTTTACTCCCTAGCACAGGGATAGAGTCAGTGCATTCTTGACCACACCCAACCATGTGGACAAGCTGTTAGTTGCTAGCTACTGACAATAAAACATCTTGCTCATTATGCAGGGGAGATTAAGAGATCAAATGACTGTGAACCAATCTAGGATCAAAAGTGACAAGAAACCCTTAATGTTCTGATCTTTAGCACATTACATCATTCTGCTGGTCTCTGGTAAGTTCCAGCAATGTTTTGATTTTTTTGTTGTGGTCTTACCTTTTTAATGTAAACCTTCACTTTTTAATCTCTATCTATAAAAGGCAGGATGTGTGTGTGTGTGTGTGTGTGTGAGTGTGTGTAACGAATGCACTGCTGCAATTTTCGACAGATTTGCACCAAAATTTACATGCACATGCTCCAAGTAAGCGGGAAGGCCAAGATCGACTTTGCATTTCCCAACTCCCATCGATAGTTGAAATAATTGATTTTTTCATGCTTCTACAGCAGCTTTCATGTAGTTTGCGGCCATTTTCTACTGGCCAGAGTGAGAGCCTATAGCTGGCTGCCACGAATAGGCAGGAAGATTCTATTGGCCAGCGTGAGAGCCAACAGCTGACTGACACGAATGTTAACTAGCATGCTAGCATGCAAAAAAAAAAAAAAAAAAATCAATAGCTGCATTCGTCACAAGTAGGAAAAATTTAAATTTGCATGGCACTTTACTCCAATGGGCTCATTCGCTTGCTTAAACTCAATTATAACTTCTCATCAAAAGAATATATACCCGCTATAGTTCCTTCTATCTATCTATCTATCTATCTCGGGCTGTTCCTATCTATTTGTCTCATGTTGTTCTGTTGAATTACTGCCCTCTGATTAATAGAATCTCACTGTGGCAAAAGTTTGGAATTATCACCCCCTGACGATTTACAGGCAGCGCGAGATTTGAAAGACTCAATGTCTTTCTTAGTGATTTTTCATAGCGAAAAGACGTATTATTTTCGCTCCTGCAAAATATGAGTAATTAACTACGGACACCGAAAGTTGCTTCGAACTTTTCAAATTTCATTTCATTTCTCATCTTTTCTTTTATAAAAATGTCCGGACAATATATTTGTCAATATTTTTTGTTCAAATTCTATGTCTTATTGTTCCTCTGCAAGAGTTTTAAAATTAGTATCTGTCATTAAGAAAAAAATGCAGTAAAATTTGCTATGTTATTTAGTACTTCTACTGACAAAGAGTATATGGGGGAGGCACGATGGAGTAATGGATAGTGGCTCAGATTGAGGAATCGGAGAGCCAAGTTCAAATTCCATTCGAATCCATTACATTCACTTACATGCTAATATCCTTGGGAAAGGGTATGAATCTTCTTCTCCCTCCAGCTATGGGAAAATAGCAGGACAGGCAAGGTTCTATAGCCTTGGATATCAAGTGGTCTACTGCAAAAAGAAATGGCAACCTACTGCAGGAAAAATATCAGCCTCATCAGTCATGTATTGAAAAATACATGCTGATATTCACTAACTGCCCCACGCGGTTGGATGTGGCACAAGGCCGAGTTTATTATAGGGTATCCGGGTCCATAGGCTCGGGCAAAAATTCCCCGTAGATTCTGTAAAAACGGGGTTGGGTAGCTGTCTACCACAGACGAGGCTCTGCCAAAGGGCAGAGCCTCGTCTGGGTTCCTCTCTACACAGAGGCAGAAAGTTTGACAAGCACACACACTAGCAAAGTAATTCGGAGAGTGAAAGATACATGATCACTTAAGCATGTATCATGCATGGCACATAACAGGGATTTATACGAGTCCAGCAAAAATTGTTAGCTGGCCAAATGTACCAGGAGCTTATAACTTCTCATCAAAAGAATATATACCGGCTACATCTTATATGAATTCAGCATACATTTCTTTGTTTCTAATGAAATTTTACTGCGTTTCAGTACTTTCAGCTTTTGGAATACATTTTGTGCTGATCTAATGTGCATTTGGATTTTGAGGTCACATATTTTATTCTCTGTCAAAACTCTTCCCCGGTATTTAAACTTCTGTACTTGACTGGTGTTGATATTTTCAATTTCGAATCTGCATCATTGACATTTTCTCTTGCTGACAAATGTTAAATTACATTTGCAGAGCATCAATATTTGATGAATAATCAAGAAGTAAGATTCATTTTGTTATTGCAGTATTCAAATGACATGTCTATCAATATATTCATTGTTGTAAATATTCAGTTTCTATGCAAATATACAGACATGTATATATACATATATATCTTTTTAATCAGTTCATCCCAAGCAACGTGATAATGTCACTAAGATGCAAGGGATTATGGGGGAGTGAAATAAGAATCAAAAGACTTTAGTGAGGAGAAAAGATCATAAAAGAACATGATTTAAAAACATAAGATGGTAATTGATGTTGCATTGAAATTTTGAAGATCATAGGAAGCAGAGAAACAAGAAAGCAGAGGAGAGTTCCAATGTTAAGATGTGAGAGAAAAGAAACTATTAGGATAGCATGTATGGTTACATCTACCGATAGGACCCTCCAAATCTGTGGTTAACTGGGGCAAGAAATGGCTGGTAAACTTTAATGCCTCAAAAACAAAAGTGCTCTTTTTTACCCACCACAGAGAACCCTCCCTGCCTTTAGAAAGTCAAATGCTCAACTCCATGAGAGCACATCTTTGCGACTGCTTGGTCTCACACTGTCTGCTGACCTGAGATGGAACAAATACATTGAATCAATAGCTTCATCTACTGCAAGGAAAGTTGTTTCTATATGTCATGCTAGAAAGTTTTTCCCACCTGAGTCCATCCTTCAAATCTATAAATCAATCATTCGTCCTTGCATGGAATATTGCTGCCATATATGGTCCGGAGCCCCCAATGTTCATCTCAAGGTCCTCGACAAAATCCAGAGACAGATATGCAATGTGATTGGTCCTGATCTGGCATCTCGTCTACAGTCACTTTCGCACAAATGTGCTGTCAGTTCCCTCTGTCTTTTCTACAAATACTTTCATGGTAACTGCTCTGATGAGCTACTTTCAATGGTTCCCAAATTGCATGAATTTAAGTGTGCTACAAGATTGGCATCTCAGTCCCACCCTTTCACTGTCGCAACTGTTAAATGTAGTGTAGCCATCTCTTTTACTCCACTAGCTTCATGTCTCGCACTTCCCATCTGGGGAACTCCCTTCCTCTTACTTGCTTCTCTGATAGCTATAATCTCCAACTATTCAAATGCAATGTCAACTGACATCTTCAGATGCCTTGATCTAATTCCACATCCTTTTTTTTTTATAGGTTCAAATGTAACACTGCGGAAGCTCCTCGCTCAGCATTCTTCAAAAAGGGAGCTTCCAGAGCAGCCTTCGTATTTCTAAGTGGGTACTTGCCTGCCTGGAAAGTTTTATCGCTTAAATAAACTATCAACTAATGCCAAATAGCCAGCTTTGATTCACACAGAATAACCATTACTATAACCATTATTACCATCTCTGCATGGGCATGTGGCTGAGTGGTTAGAACACTGGCATTCTGACCATGAGACTCAGGTTCAAATCTCACCATGGTCAATTTGTCTGGAAGGCGACTTTCTGATGTCATTGGACCGGAGGGGTCATTCCCAGCATGTGGCACCTTTGAAAAGTGCCTGAAAACCATACCACGGTTTGACCCAAGCCTTGTGAATGAAATTGGGTGGACAAAACCCTTAGGGGCTGTCGATAGCTGTGCTAGCACAAAGTCATAAGTCATCGTGGATGAGGGCTTGAGTGTGCTGGCCTTATTCAAATTGTTGATCACGCTAGATAACATGCTCTTTCCCAGAAATTGTAACTAATGCCTACTTAGCATGTTGCAGTATAAACCACAAGTGGGCTCTATGTGTGTTGAATAAACACAAATGAGCCTGGGCAAGCGTCTGCAATAGGGATTGGCTAGCCACCCTAGTAGACAAGTATCCTTGAATACAAGTGGCCAGCTATAGAGGATTAGCATCTCTATCAGTGGGAGTAACATAGCAAAACTCCAGTCACATTTGCAAAATTCACAGTCCAAGCCAAAGTTGAAAACAAAAACTTGGTTTGGCTATATTTCTGAGATGAGGTATTGTAACTATTTACACTATTTACCAGTTGTCCTCAGCTTTATTATCATATGTACGATGTTTTGGCTATTGTACACTCTGGAACTTCAGGTGATATACGTTGGAATTTCGAACCTAACTCTTAAAGGGAATTAACCGAAACTGAGGTATACAGAAAGGACATACCACATGGAACTAGAACAATCTACTCAGGTGGATGAAATAAATGGTTTGGTTCAAAATTCCAACGTATATCATGTGAAGAAGGCTGGAATGTCGTGAATATGACAATAAAGGTGAGGACAATAATCCGAACAATGTAAATAGTGCAAATAATATATTTGGTTCCTGCAAGTTCTGAAATATCACAAACAAGATACTCAACTTTGGCAAATTGCTAGTGTTTTCTATTAAAGTTCGCTCTGTGACTATCAAGGTGAGGTAGCCACAGAGTCAGGTAAGGCTAAGACATTTGCAAGGGACTCTGCCTCCAACTCTGTATTAGCTGTGTAACAGCCATTCTGAACCAGAACTAGAGTCAAATAGCAGAAATGGTGACCAAGTGTTGCCTTATTCCTGACGAAAAAGAGTTTGTCTGGCATATAAGACTTTAATTTGAAAGAAGGCGAGTATGTCGTTCCATCAAAAGAGACCCTTCTTTGTTGTCCCACAAGAAATTGGGGCATTAGCAACTTTACATAATATTAGCATAGTTGAATGGAATCGAGGAGGGACGTTCAGGTGTATTAGGGCTCTATTCTGAGGTGCCTGTATGTCTAGTTTGTTGGGCAAGTGATTGGTGACTCGTGATTATTAGCAGACTGTCATCGAGATGAGAGGTGTCTTCCATCGGGGTACATCATACGATGTGTGCAGTTGTGGTAGGAGGAAGGAAGGAATGAAGGAAGGAAGGAACAAACGAACGACAAAGCAGATACAGGGAAGACAACAACGATAAATACTAAGAAACTGATGTAGAGGGAAGCAATGACTCGTCTGAAATTTCGTCCCAAAACAGAGTTGCTAATTTCTTTTGACAAGGGTCATCATGTCAGAGACTTCCTCCCTTATCACTGAGCACAAACTCTCTGACATATCCACCTCAACTTAGGAACTTTCAAAACCCGTGACTCAACAAAGGCTACTGATCTGTGGTTGTTTTATTTTTTTTTATATTAATGTTCATATGAGTTTCTCAAGGTAGAGCATTATTATGTAGTATTTTATGAGCATAAGAAAAGGCAAAAAGTGAATTTCATGAGGTTATGCAGAAAAGATGAAAGTTAGTTTGCTTTTTTAGAGGCTTATCAACTCCTTATTTAATGCTGAAATTTAATTTTCTTGGCAGCAAACAGTATAAGCTTTACTCCTCTAGGTCCACTGCTGATGTCTTCAGTCATTACACATTAACAAAGTTTGGTAAAGAGGACAGCTATATTAATTCTCTAGCTATAACATATCTGGAAGAGTTTTCTCAACTATTGTCTTTCATATCTTAATTGCTGTTGTTTCCAGGTCCACATGACCACAGGGTACTAGCACTTGCTAGGGTCCCAGCTATGGGCAAATAGTGACCCCCGCAAACAAAAACAAAACACTATGAAAATATAAAAATACATTTTTATATAAAGAATACTATTAATACATATTTATGGTAAATATAGTTGAAACCATAAAATTGTGTTCAAAATCTTTAGATTTCGGCATTGAATAAGCCATTGAAGTTGCTAGGCTGCTAAACTAAATCATTCAACCAATATGAAAGAACTCTTTCATGACATTAATCCATATAATATTCTATAATTTCTTAAAGAAATCAAACTGTATTCCAAAATATAATTTCTACAACATAAAACACACATATCACTGTCACTAGAAATTATGTCAAAGACCCCCAAGAAAATTAATTTTTGGCATTAAATGACTTATAATGAGTTGATATGCTGTTAAATAAACAGATCAATCAATCCTTGACTTGAAAGACTACTGAGACCAAAGATTACTCCAGACCGCAAGTGAAACTCATATGTACAATGCATGGGAAAAGATTCTGGAAAAATGGTTGCTTCCCTGTATTGCTCCAGATAGTGGCTGACGCCTCTTACCATTCTTTATTTTTACAAGAGCCAGATCAGACCAAAAATGGAGTATTGCTGCGGTATCAGTGCTTCAGCTTGTGGGAAAATGAAATAAAATAATGAATAATAAAAAATCTTACGGTTAAATCTAGCTATTTCAACAAGAAAATGATGAGACCTAGCAGCCAAACTAGTAGTACGCTTAAATCCACATGTTTGAGATACCAATGAGGAATGCTTATGAGAAAAACAGCTATGAAAATATTTACAGAATTGTCAGAGAGAACATTTGTGAGAAGAAGTTAGGAGAAAGAACAATAAAAGAAGAAGTTTCAAGAAGACAGAATATGTAATTGCCATTGCTTTTAAATTTTTGAAGAGTGTAGCAAGAAGTGTGAGAAAAACTATTAGAATAAAACTGACGGTTACATCTAGCTAATTCAACAGTAAAATGGTGAGACCTAGTTGCCATTTGAGTAGCATATTAAGATTCATGCAGTCGAGGGACAAAGGAGAACAGCTCATCAAAACAATTACCATGTAAATATCTGGAGAAAAGACAGAGGGAAGCCATATCACAGCAGCAAAAAAATTGACTGAAGCTGAGATGCCAGGTCAGGACTGATAACGTTACAGACCCTTCTTTCGATTTTGTTGAGAATCTAGAGATACATAGCTAGAGCATGCTGCGACGTCGTCCCCCAGTCGCAGCGCCAACTGTGACGTTCTATCCTGATCTACCACGGTGCCAGTTGTGACTATGGCACCTTGCATTTATTGGAAATATTCATAGAAATATGAGTTAATTTTTCTTATTCAGTTTATTAAACAGGTTGTTAATTTTTTTAAAAACGGAAAATAACTGAGTTGAAAATAATTCTAAGAATGTACTAGACGATCCTAAGGAAAGAAGAAGGAAAGAAAAGAAAAAGGAAGGAAGGGAAAAAAAGAAAGAAAGAGAAACTATGACCCAGTTGATGGTAGAGATAGGTCTGCGATGTGGTCGACTTTATTTTTTTTAAAACAAAGGGAAGAATAGAATTGGAAATAATAAAAGAGAAAGAAAGGGAAAAAGACATGATATCGACCAGATGTGGGTCAGAGGCCTCTGACCGACTCAGGAAAACCCTTATCAATTTGGAGTGAAGAGAAATTTTTTTTTTTTTTTTTTGAACAATAGAAACGAAATTTGTGATCTGAGAGAAAGTGTCTCTGGGTTGAGGGGAGTGACCAGTGAAACGATATAACGGAATTGACCTGTTAAGAATTGGACACCCGTTAAGAAACAGCACCTAGATAATTAAGATTTTCGACTATCAGGTAAAACAAAGAAGTAAAAAGAGGGACAATTGCTTTTGGCTCACAGAGGGCGCCAAGAAGGCGGAAAAGAACCTTTTCTAAAGTCAAGACTAATTAGCAGCGGGCTGTTTGACAAAGTCCAGGTGAAAGAAAGCTAAAGATTGTCATTTCGCGGCGTGCAAAAAGGTGCGAAATCGGATTTTTGTTTTTTTAAAACCAGCACGAGGTAACCACACCCGCCAACAAAAGGGAGAGGGTGTTCGGGTCAATAACAATTGGTCGAATACAATCACGTGACTGCTGGAAGAAGAAGGAAAAAAACCATCAATAACTGTTGGACGAGGCGGTCACGTCGACTCGGAAAAGAAGAGAAAGAAAGGTTCGATGGGAACGATTGGTTGAGGCGATCACCTGACATGAGAGAGACTAAGAGAAATAGATATCACCCACAAAGAGCTCTGTGAGAAAGTAGGGGGTGAAAACAATAACGATAATGGAAAGTCAGGGTACGACTTTTGAATTATCGAGAAAACCCTGACGGACAGACCCACCCCAGTTTGTTGCGCGTCAATATAAGCAGGACCCCTTGTCGACAGAAATCAGTTTGAGTTGGAGATGCAGCCGGAGTTGGGCTGAGTTGCAGCAGGACCGCGGGCAGGGGAAGATCCTGAACGCGGACATAAGACCCATTCACTCGCCCCCTTCTTGGGCAAAAGTTCAGACAGAAGGACTTCCAGCCCAAGTCGAAGACACAGAAGAACTTCAGCCCAAGTTGAAGACAAGAAATCTTCCAATCAATTGAAGCAAGAAATCTTCTCCACTGAATCAAGCAAGAAATCTTCCACTGAATCGAAGCAAGAAATCTTCCACTGAATCGAAGCAAGAAATCTTCCACTGGGTTGAAACAGGAAATCTACCAGTCTAAACAGAAGAAGAAGAAGAAATACAACTCAAGTCGGAGAGAAGAATCTCGAATGATCGTCTGAACTGAACCACACTCCGACATACATACATGATTCTAGAAAGTAGGTAATTGACATTTTCCTATTGTCTTGGTGCCATAGTCACAGAGCGGTCGGGAATTGAGAACAATTTTGTTTTTATGTAACGGACTTTAAGATATAAAAGGTTGTTACCCTTTTATCAGCAATTTTGTTTGGTGTCGTGAGTTTTATTTTATTTGTGTTTTGCCACCCCGTGGGACTCAACTTGTATCGCCCCTTTATCCCTGCTGGTCCCGTCTGTCTCAAGATCTAAACACAGCGTGGGTAGACAGACCGGGAGATCGGTATAGTTGCTTTAGTGACCAGGTACAGGCTGGTGATCATCTGACCAAAGGGTTGGAGCGGCACGCTTGGACCCAGGAGGAACGACCAGGAGGAGCGACGTCACCGAAAACTCAAAGGATCCCGACACTGGGCCAGGTGTGTAACCGTCACATGACGTGGCCGTTCAGTGTCCTATCCAGTCACGACACCAGTTGTGATGTCCCTAAACAGCACCAAAAGCTGCTCCAAACGTGACGTTCGTCTGTCGTGTCAGTCGTGTTGTCTCGTACTGTGAACCAACTGGCTTGGTATCGGTCGCGGCACCAAAATGTGACGTTCTAACCTTTTTGGTGATGCGGGTGGGAATCTGGTTAGATTTGATATCAGCCTCACTGTTTCCCAACTCGCTTCAACGCCTGGTTACCAAGGTAACTGCACTGATCTCCAGTCTGCCTACCCACGTTGTGAATTGATCTTAGACAGACGAGATCAAACAAGGGGTAATGCAAATTGAGTTCAACGTGGGTGAAAACACAAATATGCATAAAAGAAAAGAAAATGAAAACTCAAAAAGTTCAAAGTATCAAAGAAAAAGGTAACAAACTTTTATGTCGATACATAAGACTGCATCTATCTCCCGACCCGTTCTGTGGATTGTGACACGTTTTTTTCATGAGGCAAGTTTTAACGCTTCAAGTTGTTTGCTCTCTAAGGAATTTGTGTTTGGGTGTGTCTTTGGACGAAAGTCGAAAAACTTATTTTGGTGGTCTGGTTCTAAGTCGCTCTTCAAAATAATTGTTCTTGGTTGAAGAGGAGTCCGAAATTTTGCGTGAATCTTGGTCAGCTATCTTGGTCTATCACCTCTGCCGCCAGGGCCTGAACTGATTTCTGCCTGTTGGGGCCTGGCTTTTATTGACACCGACAAAAACTGGGTTGGGTCTGTTGGTGTCGGGGAGTTCCTCGATAATTCTAAATAGATATCCACCTCTTTTATTTCTGGTTAGGGATTTTCCACTCTTCCATTTTTGGTAACTTTTTTCACTCCCACTTTCTCACCATGCTTCTGATGGGCGTGAACTGCCCTCCCCACTTCTTCATAGCAGCTTCTCATACTTATACTCTGGATGGGGGCGTTGACAGCCTTCTTCGTGCGTCACGTGATCACTCTCGGCCAATGAGGTCTTTGTCGGGTATCTTTCCTTCTCCTTCGTGCGTCACATGATCACCACTTGACCAATGACGTCTTAGTCGGGCGTGAACAATCCGCGGCTTTGTTTCGGAAAAAAAAATACCTTGCTTAACTAAAAAAATAATTATCTCTTCTCTTTCCTTTTTCTTCCTTTCAAATCGCCGTTATCATGAACGGATAATATGACAACTCTTTGTTCAACACGTGGCGTTTGTCAAGTAGCTTATCGCTAATTCATCAGATGGTTGGTTTTCCGACATGGCCTCAGAAAAGAATTTTCCCCAAGTTTTCAGTCAGTCTGACGTCTCCAAGGAAGAAAGAAAAACATTTCTGGTTCTATTCATTTTCCTTCGGTTCATGTGTCTGATAACAAAATTTTATTATCGCAGGGCAACGATGTTTTGTTGAAAAGAATTTAGTTAGCTTAGACTGCTTGTGTGGGATTTTTAATTTTCCATATCTAACTAAGGCTCTGTAGCTACACCTGTGTCTTGTCAATTATCAAAATTAACGTTTTCAAGTGGACTTTCTTTGGCTTAACATTTCTTGATAACACAATTCCATTCACAAGAGGCCAAGTAGGAAAATCGGTCAACGATTACTCGTAGGTGGCCTTTAATTTTCATATCTGTCCAAAGTCTTTTTTAGTGGCCTGTTTCTCGTTATTTATCGAAATAGCTTTTTTACTTGAATTTTCCTGGGCCAGTGGTCTAGCCATTCGTTTACGCACCTAGATAACATAGCCTTTATCAAAAACACATCTGGTTCCTTCTTTCTTTTTCCTTTTTTTTTTTTACTCAGAAATTCCTGTCATTCTAATGACACACTTTTTCACTTGTTACTTATCAATATTTTCATTGTCTCTTAGGCCATGTGTGTGGTTATTTTATCACCTATGATCCGTCTCGCATTTCTTTCTGCCTTCTTTTCTTTCTCTTTCTTTCTCCGCCTCGTAAATGGTGCCACAATGTGACCAGATATGGCAGCAATAATCAATGAACAGAAGAACGATAGATTAATAAATGCACAAGATGGATTCTGATGAGAAAAACTGTTTGGCAGTAAAACAAACTTCTTCTTAGCAGACTTGGGAATTGATTCAATATAATCGCTACACTTCATGCCAGTAGAAAACATAAGACATTGAGGTTTGCTTCAGCCATGAAGGACAAAAATCATTCTCTATGGTGTTTAAAGGATAGCAGGTTCATTTTGGAGGCGTTAAAATTTACAAGCCATTTCTTGTTCCAGTTAACAATTGATTGTAAATCATTTTTGACCTAGCTGCCAGTTTTACTTTGTTAGACCGACCATTAAAACAAGAGTAAATAGCTCTGTCATCAGTATCAATAAGTAGTTGGGAACTGAACTCATCAGGAAGATTGTTGAAGAAGATATTAAACAACATAGTTCCAATGATAGAATTCTAGGTTAACCCTGCATTAATATGAAAGGGTCTAGAAGTGCAGATGTTCAACATGTGGTAAATATTCAGATGAGTTACATTTCTTAATACCACCAGTTCAACCTTTTAAAGGTAACATCTGCCATACCATGTACACAAGGTTGACTCAATCTCTTTTCCTTCCTTTTCCATTAGTAAGGAAGATGTTCAAACCAGACAGGTTCTTCCCAAAAACTGTTAGTTTATGGAACAGATTCTTGAGGAGGTGCTTCCCCGATCACAATGACCTTAACCTTATGAAGTCTAGGATAAACTTTTATCAGTCCTTCATCTATATATTAAATGTGAATGTCAGTGTGACACTGTGTCTCACTTTTTCAGCTTTACTTCTAGAGGCCCCTGCTTGACATATCATACCATTTTGGAATCAGGCTGACTCCATGAGTAAATTAAAAACATTCTCGGCCAGATCCGGAACTGCAATCCTGAAATTTTGGATTTTTGGATTTCCAAGTTTTCATTAATGCAATTGTTTTTGGATTTTGCCATCTTGGATTCTTGGCTTCTATTGATAAAAGCAATTCAAGTGACACAACTCTCCAACTTTCAATAGAGTGTGTTAACTGAAATTTTGTATTCCCAAGTTTTCATTACTGCAATTGTTTTCAGCGATATTTTTACTTGACTTTTTGTGACAAAATTTTGTATGGTAACAGTTTTTATAACTTGGAAATAAATTTGGCAATAACAGAAATTAATTGCGAAATCCAGCAAAAGTCACCCATGAAAGAAAAATAATTATTTGTATGGAAAGTAAAGACATACACATATGATGTAATAGTTAAATGCAGTGATCAATTTTGAGTTCTCTGGTTGCCTATTGTTGCCTATTGCATATGGCAGCTGTATGCATCACAAAAAGAAATCTCCACCAGCGGATCAGCTTGCAATCAAAAGAGACAAGGCTGCAGTGATGAAAAAGAAAGTCACAGGCAAATGAAAACTCAGATCAAACAGCAGCCAGGAGAGCTTCCAAAGCTGAGAATATGCAAAGACTTAGGAACTCTCAAACTTCTGAACAAACTGAAGGCCCATTCAAGAGCCCTCAACAGAAGCTAGCTTAAATGTCACATTTAGCTTTTAAGCTAGTATCTGCAAAATAACCACTTTGTACTGCTTCCTCTTTAGCCCTATAGAAACTGAAGATTATCTCTCCTTCTCTCTCTCTATATATATATATATATATATATATATATATATATATAGTCTGAAGATTATGTTAAAGAATGAAACAGTGAAACAGACTATCACTACTTAGTGTTGACCTAAGTATACACTTTATATTCATATTTATGTATATGCATATATATATATATATATATATATATATATATTAGTCCCTTTCAAAATATTGGAATTGCAAGGTCAATTTCTTTGTTTTTGTTCACTTAAGACATTTGGGTTTAAGATCAAAAGATGAATATGAGACAAGAGTTCAGAATTTCAGCTTTTATTTCCTGCTATTTACATTTAGATGAATTAAACAACTTAGGACATGCCACCTTTTGTTTGAACGCACCCATTTTTCAAGTGAGCCAAACTACTGGAACACATGCCTGATGGGCCTTACTTGTTGCTCAGGTGTTGCCTTTTAGGTTAGTTGTTTAAACATTAAATAATTCTGAATGTCTACTCTTGGTTTTAGCTTTGGGTTTCACCTGTAAAACTGTATTTTTTGTTAAAGATAATAAACCAACATGAAAATGGGACAGGCTCATTCATATTTATTGATGATGTAACTCATGATGGTAACAGCAGAATGAATTCAGAAGTCTACAGAAACATTTTGTCTGCCGAGTTACAGAGAAGTGCATCCAAACTAATCAGGAGGAAGTCTATCATGCAGCAGGACAATAACCCAAAACATATTGCGAATACAGAAAAAAGAACTTCATCAGGGGAAAGAAGTGGACAGTTTTAGAGTGGCCAAGTCAATCACCAAACCATAATGCAATAGAGCATGTATTTCATCTCCTGAAGAGGAGACTAAAAGAAGAAACCATCTGAAACAAACAAGAACTGAAAGAGGTTGTGTTAAATATCTGGAAAAACATAATAAATTAAGAATGCAACAGTTTGGTGATGTCAATGGTTCACAAGCTTGATTCAGTTATTGCAAGCAAGTTTTATGCAACCATATATTAAATGTTATTTACTTTATGACTATCTGTCCCTTTACTTTTTGTTCACTAGAATATTGGGTTATCTGATACAAAAAGTGGTATGTCCTAAAATCTTACAAATCTAAATATAAATACCAGGAAATAAAAGCCAAAATTCTGAACTCTTGTCTTATATTCATCTTTTGATCTTAAACCCAAGTCTTTGGTAAACAACAAAGGAATGGTCTTGCTGTTCCAATACATTTGGAGGGAACTGTAAATAATGCCTCTTGGAATTAATGACATCTTAATTTTACAAATACCTAGAAAATCGCTCTTACCTCAAGTGATCTTTTTAGTGGACAACCATATTTGAAATAGTTGCCCTTTTTTTATTTTCACTAGTGTGATTTTCAATCTATCAACTGGCACACGAAAGAAATCTTAATAAAGATGTACTTCTTGGCATGAGGCACGGTGCAGTAATTGATAGCGTCTCGGATTGAGGAATCGGAGAGCCAAGTTTGAAATTCAGTTGAATTCATTACATTCACTAATGTGCTAATACCCTTGGGAAAGGTATGAATCCTCTTCTTCTCCCTGCAGCTAGGGGTAAATAGCAGGACAGACCAGGTTCTTTAGCCTTGCATGGCAAATGGTCTACCACAGAATGAATTGGCAACCTACTGTGGGAAAAAAAAATCTGCCTTGTCAGTCATGTATCAAAAGATACATGATTGCCTAAGCGTGTATCACGCATGGCACATAATTGACTGACTTCCTGGCAAAGTTCAAACCTGTGTCCCCCTTTATAGAAGAAACCACTGTTTAGATTCAATGTACTTTAGACGGCGTGGCCACAAAGATTGAACAGCCCAGCAAGGTTCTATTTCCTCTTTTAAGGAAAGCACATCTCCTTGCTTAGATTATCTTTTTCAAAAGCCCATATCGGGTCAGTTTCACATCCAAAATGTTAACAACAAGGTTATTTCTAAAGAATTAGTGGATTTATTTTCAGTCCATTATTTTTAGACCTTGCTATAACAACATGTAAAATAATTTTTTTTTATATAATTCGACCAATCAGCAAGGTAGATTGTAAAAAAAACTTTCACCATGATTGTTTTCTCTTTCTTATTCAGCGATCAGGTGATTGGAACGAAACCTGGTTGTTAAGATAGGAGTTGCTGTACAAGAAAACAATTAAAGGCCAATAAAAAATTGCTTGTCAGATGTGGATATTGGCTTTCTGAAGAAAACTTGTCGTCAATTATTCTAATGGAACCTTCCAAAGTGACATGTCAGTGACTATATCATCATTTTTATTTATTTATTTTCACTTTTGCCCGATACCTCAAACAAGGAAGCCATAGTTACCATTTTTTTCTTTTCATTCTTGGAAGCTATGTTTCTGCTGATAATGGCTTGATGCAAAACGCACTACATGACTAGCATATCAGAAATAGCAGTCTAGTATAGCATTTCATTTAGCGACGGCTCATTGGAATGGAACTTGGTCATTAAGTGAAGATTGTCTTCTGGCTAGACAGTGTTAAGCTTACCAAATATAGTACAACAGTGTACTGAACAGTAAATGAAATAAAATACATATTTAAAAAAAAAATAATAAAATTTTATTGGAACCTAATTACATACAATAATGAATCATAGTCAATATAAGTGAACAAATCAACTAGAAAAATTGAAAAAAAAATACATTACATAATGCATCTGAACACAAATTGGAGACATAAATTATTCCATTTTAAATAAATCAACTATATTTTTCAGCTATTTTTAACTTGAGATTTTTCTTGTTAAAAAAGTAAACAATTTTAATACAATCAACATTATGGATAAAAAAAATGGTGTTTTTTTTCAAGGAATTGGAGGGAACAAAATTTTTTAAAAATACCCCCAGAATAACATCAAAACTGCAAAAATTTTTTAATCTGTTAATAGTCAGTTGTGCTTAGTTTAATTTGCAACATATACAAATGTGAGTAGAAAAAAGGAAATTTTGGTGAGAAAGCGAGGGTCACAATGTACTGCCTGGGGCCCTCAATCAGGCAAGCCTTCCCCCCTGGTTGGGGAGGTGTATTTCTGGAGTAGTTCACATCAACCATGTGTAGCTGACACACTGTAAACATCACTTTAGTTCGATGAAGTTCAAAAGGATAAAATGTGTCACATGAAAACTCTTTCCACTTTATCTTAGTTTTTTCCCTAAAATTCTTCTTGATTTATAAAAAGATATGTATTGTTTTTTCATATATATATATATATATATATATATATATATATATACACACACACACACACACAAAAAGAGACTTGTACCCACAGAAACAGAACACAGACTTAAACAAAATTGATGTCATTTTCTACTTTAGGATCTTTTCAACCAACACTTTTTCAAAAGCAATTGTTGGGGAAACATAAAACAATCAAGACACAGCAATAATAATGAAAGACGAGAGAAAGTTGAACTGCAATTAAAATAAGTTTTAATTATAAATAATTAATAAAATCATTAACAAGTTCGACAAGAGTATAAAATGTTGAAAGAAGCTCACAGTCCCTTGATCAATTGTAAGGAGCACATAAATATGCTCCTTTTGCCTACACAGCCTCAAGAACTGTTTAGCATATATATATATATATATATATATATATATATATATATATATATATATATATATCAGGCACAATCAGTGTGTGTGTGTATATATATATATATATATATATATATTTATGAATAAAAATGACAATGGGAAAACTAGTAATTGCTGACGTGTTTCGTCCAATGTGGACTTTATCAAAGAAAAATACAAAATGAAATTAATTGAACAAGGTAATTAATAAAACAAACAATAAACATGTGCATATAAGACGCTAGTAGCGAAAATCGCCCCGCAGCACATGACCACGCGAGAGTGAATACGACAAGTATTAAGCATGGGAAGCCGTTGGTATAAACCAATGGCTTCTGTTACCAGTTATAGACATTTAAGGATATTTATATATGATGAACACTCCCGTCATTTTCAAAATATGAGTGTCTTTCAGTTCAGTTTTTATGTTTATATCTTGTGAGACAACAATATTGCACGGGATTTGCAAACAAGTCCATGCGATGGACATGCTGAAGGGTTGACAGTAATATGGGGTGATGTATTTGCCTGAGATTTAGTGTAGGTTCTTAATTCTCTCATATGGTTGAGACGACTCTTTTCAAAGTTAGTCATACCTCAGTGACAGGTGTTTTTCTAGTTTGCTTGGTTTTCAACAGCAACTTCGAACTCCTCTATAGGGATATTTGCAGCATTTAAATTGTATTTGAGTTTGTCCTTGAAGCATTATGAAGGACAGCCTACATGAGGATTTTCGGCATCTGACCATCACTCATTCTGATGACATGACCAGCCCATCTGAATTGTGACTGCATCAGAAAGGATTCAATACCATTGACACCACATTTGATGAAAAGATCAGTTAGAGATTTTGTCCTGCCATGTATGTATAACCGCATATTGAACAAAGAAAGTGTTTATGAAAAGCATCAAGGTGACTGATATGCGTCCTGTATGGCGCCCACAATTTTGATCCATAAAGAAATGTGGTGAGAATGACTGCTCGATAGACACTGATGTTCATTTTCAGTGAAATCCCATGAAAATCCCACAGGTGATGCTTAAGCTTCCCAAAGGCATTAGTTTCCTTCGATATTCAGTAAACTATTTTGTCATCCAAAGAGGCACTTGAATTGACTTTACATCCTAAGTACTGGAACGATTTCACATACTTCTGGTTGTTGTTGACAACAGTAATGGGAACGATTGGAAAGGTATGGGCAGGTAGGTTTTGTTTTACACCCTTGACCTACTTATGTGTAGGCCTTGGCTGATGGACAACTTCCATTTTCTTTATGATTGTAGTTAGTCCGAACGCATTGCAAGCGATGGAAAAACGGTTGACGAGAGCTTGGGTTTTTTCAATTGAGGTGACCACATCAGCAAACAAAAGATCATGAATTAAAACATGGTGTAGTATGACCGTAAAGAAGGGAATGAAAAGTACAGGAGTCATGACCCAACTTTTTTGTGCCATTTGTTACATTGAAGTCTTCTGAAAATTCTACATAGATGCTTTCATTCCTTCAAGAAACGAGATGATGACTTTTAGCATACTGTCAGCTATGCTAAACTTTTTGAGTACTTTCCAGAGGGCAGAGTGTTAAACGTTTTGGTCAGATTGATAAAGATGGTATAGAGTTCATGGTTCTTGCAAACTTTCTCATCAACATGAAAAATCATATCAATTGTTCTGAAATCTGATCGAATGCTACACCGAGATTCGGGATAGACATTATCAATGAGATATTTGATAATTCTGTTGAGAATAACCAGTGCAAGAATTTTGCCAGCGATAAACTATAAAATCACCATTGGCTTCAACTGCAGCCCTCAGAAAACTTTGGAATCTCCTGCAAGAAGTGAAATGCCACAGGAATTATAACACACAACATTTCTGCCTTTGTTCTTGAACAGATATTTTATGCATCTTGATAGTCTTGTGGAACAGAACCAACTTTTCATTAAAAGCTCAAGGAGTTCCATAACCAATGTCTTCCCACCATATTTAAAAATTTATGGGGGGAATAGCATCTTTTCCAGGGGCTTTATTTATATATATATATATATATATATATGGCCTGACGATTGCATCTAGCATGAAACAGACTGTTGCCTCTAAGTGTTGACTTCCATGTTCACTTTTATATTTACACACACTATCTCTGATATTGAGCACTTTATCCCATAAATATAGCACATCTTAAGAGTATATTTTTACATATATATATATATATATATATATATATATATATATATATATATATATAGTAGTCAGCACATGCTCCCATCCAGGCATCATTATCCTCTTTTCTTATTCCCTTTCTCCTTTCTGGTGCTGGTGACAGAGATGGATGCAAAGATTCAGACTACTCCTGAAGAGTCACGAGCAGGAGCCACATAAGAATGCAGGTGGTGGATGCGGCCAGGCAAGTCGGGACTTCCTGACAGCATGTCGCAGATTCTCTTTGTGTTGATGGTTCAACTCATAAGTCAAGGTTGCCCTCAGATGGTCTTACACCAGAAAGGCTGATTTACATACATATATATGTATGTAGCAGAAGGAGAAATACGACATGCACAGTTAGAATTTAACATTGAGAAATGATGACAATACAGGAATGCCGAGTTTTAAATCTATAATTTAAATATACAGGGTGCGATGGATAAATTGTCATCTAAATTATGCAAAAATTAAAATAACACTGACATCTCATTTTAACAGATATATTTACCAAAATTACACAAAAATATCTTGATATACTAAAGAGTAAATTTCAGCAATAAAATCACCATTGGCTTCAACTTCAGAAAACTTTGGAATCTCCTGTAACTCTTCTGGATGGTTTCCTTGTTTAAGTTGGTGAATGTTGCCATAATCCTTATCTTCAGTTCATATTTGGTGTTACAAGGAGTTTTGTGGGTCTCTCGCTCAACTGCGCCTCTGTGGCGGACATGAGACAGAACCTGGGACGTAGCACAACTGGTCGCGACTTGCCTTGTCCCCGCCAAAAAAGAGCCCGTATTTGCTTAGCATGTAAAGCTACTGCAGTTGAAATGAGGGGAGAAAAAAAGCACTTACCGCTCTGCCGTAATCCATCCTCGGCCAGATAATGTAAAAAGAATGAGGGGACTGGCATCGCATTTTTATGCAATACCGATGCAATGCATTATGGGACATGGACACAATGAATTATGGGATCACATGAAGACGCAAGGGATTATGGGTACATGAACAACTATAAAAACAACTACTTTTTTCCGAGGGGGGAGTTCTTGAGGGACGTTCACGGTTGTATGGCTAGAACGGGCAGTTAGTGTGATTTGGAGAAAGAACTCAAGAAAGAACGACTCAAGTTGAAATACCAGCTGGGAGAGCTTGAATTTACTCGCGGGTTACTGTTTTCTTCATTCGCCTCAGCCCCACACATAATAATCAAGGGGGTTGCAGCCTGGGGAGTTAGGTGGCCAGATGTAAGGGTGAAGAAATTGTCTAACAGCCATGACAGTGTTCTCCTGTTTGTGTGGCATGGTGCAGAGTCTTGGTGCCAGACATAGGGTCTTCCAGAAGCCACCCTCTTAACTCAGGGTAACACTACATTCTCAACACACTTGATGTGGGCGTCTGTCTTGAGTCTGAGTCCCTGTGGAATGATGAATGGAGGTATGACATCGTCATTACTAGTGATCACACCAAACATCTTCCTGATCACCATTAGACTCATCCAAATCTTTCTGAATCCTCTGCACTGTCCTCAGACTGACACCTAAACACTCTGAAATGTTGATATTGGAGCTTCTGGCATGAATGCCAAGCAGTACAGCATGTTGTTTACAAATTTCTGGCAGAGTGAATTGTGTGATGATGCTCTTCTTCTCACAGATGGTACAAAGTGTCTAAGAGCCAAGATGGGGTTCTACTGCTTGCATGGCATGATGTAGAGCCTTGTTGCCAGACAGTGTCTTGCAGTACCTACCCTCTTAACCCAGGGCAGCACTAAGAAACCTTGTTGAGTCTGAGGCCCTCCCCAATAAATTCAGGGGTTCTTTTCTTATCAGAACAATCTGCTGTACCTTTGGAATCACTATTAAACTCATCTAACTCTTTCTGTATCATCTGCAATATCCTCAGATTGACAATCAAACACTCTGAAATGTTTGTATAGAAGCTTTCGGTGCGAATGCCAAGCAGTACAGTATACTGTTTCCAAATTTCTGGCAAAGTGAATTGCATCATGTTGCACTTTTTTCTTATAGATGGTGCCCAACTGACCCTACTATACTGTGTAGTTGACAAAATCAAGAACAAATAACACATATGCGTGAAATTAAAAATAAAAAATGGTGACAATTTACGTATTGCACCCTCACTCTCATATTCAAATAATTTATATTAAAAATAAGATTATATTTAAAAATAAGTATTTAATATAAAATCAATAGGTTAAAGAATAAAAATACATTTAATAATAAAAATAGAATGAAATAAATAAATAAATAAATAAAAAAATATTACTTTAAAGATAAGTTAAATCTAAAATCAAGTTATATTTAAAATTATAGTTATGCTTAAAAATACAAAGTTATATTAAAAAACAACCCTAAAATATATATAGATAAAGAAGTGTAAGTGATAAAAGGAAAGAGAGTTCATAGAACAGGGGACAATTATAAGATATAATTAATATGGTGTAAAAACAGAAATATAGTAATTAGAATTAGTTATACATTCAACATTTGAAGAGTTAAAGAAATATAGTAGCTAATAAAAAAAAAACAAAAAACCTATATTATGGAAATTTGAATTTGTTTTTATGACGACATTTTCATTATTTTTCATCAGTTGAAATAAGCTTCTTCCCCATATGAGGTGATTTGGGATTTTATTGTGTATTAATCAATTAATTATATATATATTATATACCCAATCCAGTTTATTTAGATTGGACCAGTAATGTCTGTCTATTTAATTTTGTATGTTCAGCATCAGGTTCGAGATTATGAATATACTGGCCATGGTTTCTTTTATTTTGTTAATTTAAAACAATCATCTAAGTCATTTTCAAGAACTGGATACTCTCAGTGATAGACAAGATTTTATTAGTTATGTCTTGGTATTTTTTTGGCATGCTGGGATTCAAATTAAACCAAAGTGATGTCATGTGCGAAATGCTTATTGCAAGATAAACTACATCGGCAAAGAGTGCATCAAATATTCATAGGTGTTATTATTACATTGCACACAGGTTAGATATTTTATACACAAATTTTAAGATACAGTCTCCTATCGTAAAATATATTTTATTTAATGTGGCATATTTCTTCAAGTATTTTCTTTGTATAATAATAGCTTCTTTGTTTAGCAGTAAGTGCTGTGTAGCCTTTCTGGCATTATCTACTAATATTTGTTTGTTGTATTTTTGACTGGTTGTTATGATCAATAAATGCACAGATTACATTAAATTTGAATAAGTGACAAGTTAATCTACAAGAGAGTGTGGTGCATGTGTGGCCAATGTAAAAATTTAATGTGTTTTGATTAGTGCAATTTTTCAAAAAGACATGAGAATTCATAAACAGCATTGATTTTTCTTGTGTATTTGTTTGCATATATATATATATATATATATATATATATATATATATATATATATATATCTTTCTGTATTATAGGTTATTACATTCAAACACATATTTCCAAAATATGGATGTTCGAATGTAATAACCTATACTAAAGAATTATAGCTCTACTTTTGTTTTGAACCCTTTTTTAAATTAATGTTATGAACATTTGAACTTATATTTGATTTGTTCTTATTGCATTTGGAGATATATATATATATATATATATATATATATACACACACATGTATGTGTGTGCGTAAATATTCCTAGATGGAGTGTATCTGTAGAGACAAAAGGAATAAAAAGAGATGAGAGGAAAACTATTCTTAGCCGAGACGTTTCCTCCTCTGAGGAATTTTATGAAGGCAATATAGGATTTATTATGCTGCACGTGTTTATATACAAAAGGTGAGGATGCCACTAGTTTATCAAGGCTTATAAATTTGAGAACATTTATGAATGTTCATCACATGACTGAAAGGTCAGTCAAAACATATGGAGGACACAAAATGTCATAATTCAAAGTCTGGCAAAAAATAAAGTGAGCAAGTAATATTCAATATTTCTTTTTCAAATGAATATTGTTTAGATTGTGATTAGAGTGTTGTGATATGAGATGGATGTCTGTGTTGTACATCTTCAAAGGCTGAAGAGATGGATTTAACTGTTTTCTTTTGATTTTTCAACATGTTTGAGGTTCTGTCTATATTTCTGAGATGAGGTATTATGTACACTATTTACATTATTTGGACTATTGTCAAGGACACATGGCACAGTGGATAAAGGTGTTGGTTAGATCCAGTGACAGACCCAAAGAGTGTGAGTTCAATACCCGGTTAAGGCAGTGGAGAACTTTCAGAGGGAAAATTAACAGGAGATAACTGATAACTGACATCCATCAAACATGGCACGTGGAACTAGAACAGTCTACCCCAGTGATCGAAATAAAGGGTTCGAAATTCCAACCACCTGAAGAATGCCGGAGTGTACAACGGCTGAAATGTTGTGATAAATATGGCGACAAAGATGAGGACAATAGTCTGAATAATGTAAATAATGTTTGAGGTTGTGTATGCTGGCTTGAGAAATTAGAAATTCTTTCAGGAAAGGTGAAATTGCGGGTAAAAAACGGGGCATAGTTTTATATTATGATAATCTTCAATAGCCAGCACTGTATAAACATGTTGGCAGAATCCTAGTTCTTGAGTATAGCCAGTGATTGAGACATATAATTTATTTCTTCTTTGAGCAACATGGACCTAATATTTCAGGGAGATATGGGCCTGAAAAGTAACATTTGCACGGAACCTAACTAGTGTTCAAAAGTCTGTGGTAATGTGTCAACCTGTACTAGAAAAGCCGTATGTGTCCCTCTGTCAGATATTTAAATTATTTTAAAGTATCGCTAATTCTATTTTCTGCATTAGTAATTTATGATTTCTATCTGTACAATGATATTGTTTCAGGCAAGGAAGAATTCTACATTTCAAATCCAAATGAAAACATTCAAAGAATGTTAGCACTAGTAAAAGAGATAAAAAAAAAATTATTAGCATCCTGGTAACCCCACCTTAAAAACAAAAACTTCTGTTGTTATCATAACACAAGGTATGTTTACTTATTGGGATTAAGTAATGCCAGCTTTAAACAGTAGAATATCTCATTAGAACGAAGGGGAGACCAGGCAGCATGCCGTGTATATAAAGTTACATCGTACTTTATATAACATATGGCTTCCTATTCTCCAAGTCTATCGCTGATGTTTTATCAGCTATAACTAAATTTTTCTATCAGGCTTTAGATAAGAATGGCAAAGTGCAGGCTGTAGACATCTCAAAGGTGTTGAACAGGTCTTGGCATGCTGGCCTTCTCCACATGCTCTATGGCTATAGTTTATCTGAATGAATATTTGGCTTAACTCAGTTGTTCTTATCGAATCACATTGAACGGACACACTTTTTGTTTATTTCATGTTAATGCAGGGGTACCTCAGGGATCTACCTTTGGATTTATATTGTTTCTTATCTTAATCAAGGACCTTCCCAATATTATCAGTTCCCATCTAGAAGGTATTTATGTTGATGACACAAAAATTTACTATTAGTAATCCTTTAGGTCTGACTGGGTAAAATTCGTAACTGCTCATGAAAAAGACCTCCACACAGACGTAAGCTAGGGCAAAGAATGGCTTGTAAATTTTAATGACTCCTAAACAAAAGTGCTTCCATTTAATGACCAGAGAGAAACTTTTCTGCCTGACATTGGCTGGATTTAATAATACTTTTTCTTGTTATTTTATATATATATATATATATACATCTATCTATCTATCTATCTTATATATATATATATATATATATATATTATATAGAAGTTGTCAAAAAAACAAATGTTAGCGACATATGGCAGTTTTTATATACACAAAACCCTTTCAGAAAAAAATAAAAAATAAAATAAAAAATAAATAAATCTCCATAGACACTTAACCAGACTAGACAATATCATCTTCCGCTTTAAATTTAGACACCCCAACCTTACCCTGACTTGACGTCTTTGAATGTAACTGAGATATTGATACAAATTACTAACCTTTACGCCCCTTTTCTTTAAACAATTGCTCTAGCTGTTACCATAGTAATCTTAATTTCAATAATGAATATGCTTATAAAACGCATAAATTTCTGGAATAAGTTATTCAAAAATAAATTTTGCTTGAAGATGGAACAGAGCTTGGTATGTAATTCAATTTAATTCTAAGAATTATGAAGTTTTCAGCTCTTGTTTTGAAACATGAGAACTCTTAATTTAATCATATTTTAAATAAATAATTATATATATATATATATATATTTATATATATATATATATATATCTTGTTTTGCACTCTCTTTTAAATTTTCAAAAAAATTCAACCATGCTCCAGAATTTCTTACAGTTAACAATAACACATTTTAAAAAACATATTTCGATTCACATCTAATCTTTTCGTTGTTGGTTATTACCTGGATATTTAAAAAAAAAACAAATCATTCTATTCTGATGATGTCTGTTGAACAGATGAAAGTACTTGCAAAAAAGACTTTTATACAAGTTGAATTTAATAAATTTCATCTAGAGGTTTGTGGGTTAATGTAATTTTAATAAATTTGTTTGTGAAGATGTATTCTCGCCATTTATATCATTAACTTCACTAATCTTTTTTGGTATGAATGATTCATGTAATATATATATATATATATATATATATATATATATATATATATATGTGTGTTAGGATATGTAACAGAGCAGATATGTCAATTTTGAGAATTTGAAAAATGAGTGTTTGAAAGCACGGTTCGGGCTTTGTTTGATCAGGAGGTGCCGCAGGGCCGAGTTAGTCAGATCTAATGATGGTTTATCCTAAGGGACACAGGTTCAAATTCTGTTGGAAGACATGTATTTTTCTAACAAGATTTCCAAAACATTCAGGCTGGTAGATGTAAATAAATATACACACACACACACATATACACACACACACACTGTAATTCCCCATGTATAATATGCATTGAAAAATTAAGGGTATTATGCACAGCTAAAAAAAAAATCATTAAAAAATTGCTGTTTCATAGGTCGATTTCAGTTGTGAATTAACTATTCACATATGACAATTTGACACTAACATTCGGTGATTATGACCCCCATAAAGATGTCAAATACAATCATATGTACTTGACAATATTTAACAAATTTAAAATGAAATAAGAATTATCATAAAACTAAATTAAAATAATATTCTATGTTTAAAACCATTTTTTGTCAAAAACTACATACAGATTCGTTAGATTGCACATTTTATCGAACAAAAACAGGTTTAGAAAGTGACAATCGGAAATTTTCATAAATATCTTTAATGACATCCTGAATAAGAGAAAAAAACATTGGCCGTAATTAAACTGGAGAGGTACAATTTATTGTGTTTGGTTACCAAACAATGGATGCGTATTATGCTTGAGTAGAAGCATTTTCCCTACACTTTCAGCACAATTTTATAATATGCATGTATAATACACCTTCATTTTTTATGGATGAAGGCATATTATACATGAAAAATTACAGTGTGTATGTTTGTACATTATATATATATATATATATATATATATATATATATATATATATATATATATATATATAGTTAAGCTATGAAAAACTTGGTAATCTGTATGGGTAGTCCCAAGGAGGATGAAATCCTGAGAGCTCAATGTAAATTCAGAGCTAATAATTTAAAAAAAAACAGACCACTTTAAGGTTCCTTTATAATAATTTATTTCACCAAAGCCCTTTTAAAGGATGCTGGAACATTAGCGCCCCTTAAAAGGGCTCTGGTAAAATAAATTATTATAATGGAACCTTAAAGTGGTATGTTTTTCTTTAAAAAAAATATATATATATATATATATATATATATATATAAGAATTGTAACCACAATATTGCAATATTCAGGCTGGAAGGTTGTGTTGAAGCATGAAACAGACACTTGCCACTTGCAGTTCTCATTAGTGTCCAAACATCTTATATTTCTTCTTGTAGTGATCGGGATGGCATCCTTTTGGGATTCAGTTCCACAGAACAGTGGTATGTGGGAAGAAGCTGCTTGAGGGAAATTTCATTTTACCAATGTAATACGAAGGGAATGGGGGTGATTCACTACAATGTGTGTGGCATGGCGGGTCTTAGCTGTGAAGGTTAGTATGGGTGAAACTAAGGAATGCAGTCCGTCTGAACACTTTCCATGGAAAGAGTGATGATATATATATATATATATATATATATATATATATATAGTTGAATGAATAAGTATTTGTGACCATCAGATCCACAGTTATGCGATCCTCAGACAATATATGTTAGCTCTATCACTGATATTGAGTGCTTTCCAATAAGCACCACACATATATAAAATATATATAGAACTTATATCTATAAATATATTACAATGAAGCAGTCATACAAAGAATAAATCAGTAAGGTTAATGTAATAAATGGCAAGATTGCTTAGCTAACAAATTTAAAAAGTAATAACCCACTGACCACTCATTGAATGATGTGGTCCTTGTTTTTTGATGCTCCATAAATATAATAGTACTTTTGATAGGTCATCCTATCATCAACGAGGATGGACATTATTTTCCTTTTTTTTTTTCTTTTTTTTTTTAAATTTTACCTAAAATTTTTATTTATTTTTCTTTTTAGGTAAAATTAAAAAAAAAAAGAAAAATAATATCCATGACCGATGAAGATAGGATGACTTATCCAAAGTATGAACATATTTATGGAACATACGGAATATCTAAAAACATTGATTGCATCATTCAACGAGTGCTTAGTGGGTTAATACTTTTAAATTTGTTAGCAAAGTGAATTTGACATTTATTACATTAACGTTACTAATTTATTCTTTGTATGACTGTTCATTGTAATATTAATTATACTGCACCATTCATAAATATATGTTTTTTTAAAAATATATTATCATCGCAACACCGAAATTCCCATGTTTCAAAACTGAAACTTCAATTCAAATTCAATTGTAAAAATTATACTTAAAATACAAAGTCCCATTCCATTTTCAAGCGATGCTAAGAATAAAAAGAAAACATTATTCTTAGCATCGCTTGATAATGGAACAGAACTTTGTATTTTAAATTTAATTTTTATGACTGAATTTGATTTGAAGTTTCAGTTTTGAAACATGGAAATTTCAGTGTTGCAATGATAATATAATTTTAAAAAAACAATTATAATATTATGCTCTACTGTTGTATCGAGCACTGTTTTTGAAAAATAAAAATAAATTCTAAGATCTCTGAATTATAAATCTCATTGTTTTTCCTTTTATATATATATATATATATATATATATATATATATATATATATATATATATATACAAGAATAATCACATAGAATTAATCAAGTATCAATGCGATTATTGGCGACATCCATCGCTAGAAAACATAATATATGCATTAAAATCCTGTTCATCCATAGTGCGAGTTTTGATCCTTGACGAAAAACTTGTTGTCTGTAGTTTTTCAGTTTATTTGATGTTAAAATGCTAGTACTTACGGACAGTCTTCCATCCATCATCAGGCATGTGTTTTTTTTTTCCTTATAAAATCAAAACTTGAGAATATACCTGTATAATCGACGAAAGATGTTTTTTAAATATCTGCTATTATTGACGGTTGTAAGATATCGGAACATGCAAAACTTAACGCTAAGTTTTTCAAATTTTTTAATACACTTGTAAAAATAGAATACATGGATTTAACACATCACAAGAAATATTTAAATAAAATTCTCACTTAAAAATTATAGCAGATATTTAAAAAACATCTTTCTCAGGTATATCGTCTCAAGTTTTTTGATTTTATAAGGAAAAAACACATGCCTGATGATGGATGGAAGACTGTCCGTAAGTACTAGCATTTTAACATCAAATAAACTGAAAAACTACAGACAAGTTTTTCTTCAAGGATCAAAACTCGCACTATGGATGAACAGGATTTTAATGCATATATTATGTTTTCTAGCGATGGATGTCGCCAATAATCGCATTGATACTTCTGATTAATTCTATGTGTGATTATTCTTTGTATGTAAATCATATGCTGCCTAATGTTTTATGTTTATATATATATATATATATATATATATATATATATATATATATAAGCAATTAATGGAATTTTTAATCTGACCTTATTTCTTCTTAACTATAGATGTTATTTTTAGTGAGTATATATGTTTGAGTTGATACTGATTTTATTTTTAAACAATGAAATTATTGTTAAGCTCAAGAAGAACGTATTTCCTGAATTGAAACTTGCTTTATCATGAAGGATTCCTATGGGTTAAATAGTGGATTGAGACATGCTTCAGTTAAATGAGAGCTTTTTCTGGACAACGAGAATACAGGCTTAGTTCCAGTAATTTTTTTTTTCCTGACTGGCTCTTTTTGACCTAGGACATTCTATATTAAGTTCACTGTTTAAAAATAACAGGGGTGTCAAGTCAAACACCTGTACTCATCAAAGAAATATGTTAAAATAAAAAAAATTCCCTTTCTCCACTGATGTCAAATCAGTTGGATTTCAATCCCGGCTTGAAGCAATTGCATGTCTAGCCACACTGATGAGTTGTGATAGAGTGAAACAGTCTGTCAGTAGATGACTATATATATATATATATATATATATATATATATATAATAATAATAATCGACTCACCCATCAAGATTCGACGTATGCGTGTCAAGCAGATCAGTTTCCAGGAAACCGATAGCCCGACACCGGCACATGAGATTTGATTATAGTGGTGAAGGCCTTGTGCAGGACCATCCACACTTTTTTGAAGGGATGAATACAGAGACCTGGTGCACCGAATGCCACAAGGTTCTCAAACGACCCTCCACAGGTTTTGAATTCAGAGTTGTCCTTCTCCAAACCAGTTGCCACCCAAGGCTATAGAACCCAGTCTGTCCTGCTATTTGACCCATAGCTGGAGGGAGAAGAAGAGGATTCACACCTTTCCCAAGGGTATTAGCATGTAAGTGAATGTAATGGATTCGACTGGAATTCGAACTTGGCTCTGCAATTCCTCAATCCAAGCCGCTATCCATTAGTCCACTGTGCCTATATATACACACACACACAGAGGGTACGATGGGTAAGCTGTCATCACTTTATATTCTTAATTTCGTGCAGGCGCGTTGTTTGTTTTTGACTTTGTTGACAGCACAGTATAGTAGGGTCAGTTTGGTACCGTCTGTAAGAAAAAGAGCATCATGATGCAATTCACGCTGCCAGAAATTTGGAAACAACATGCTCTACTGCTTGCCAGAAGCTTCAATATGATGATTTCAGAGTTTTTAGGCGTCAATCTGAGGAGAGTGCAGAGAATTTGGAAAGAGTTGGATAATATATCTAGTCAACATTATGATGAATTAATTTAAATTAAATTAGCTAAACAAATTTCATCAAAGGTTCGCTGTGGTTTTTTCTCTGCTGAAGTTCGGATTATTTTTCAAACTTGGCCTATGTTTCGAGCTGCGTGTAAAGACGTTCTCCCTCCCCACCAAATTAATTCAATTATTTACAAATATGTTTTTTAGTTATGGAGCCAACTACATAGGGAGAACAACTCATCGCTTAGACATGAGAATAAAGCAGCACGTTCCTACTAAAATTAGAAACCACACCCTGCCTTTGAATGGACTCGTCCCTAACACCCTACAGTTCCATTTATATGCGAACATCTTTTAAATAGCAGAGATTGTGCAGCCAAATTTAGT
>CAHIKZ030001324.1:702500-787500 GCA_903632075.3 Acanthosepion pharaonis
GCGCTCAATGTAAATTTACAGAGCATTAATATTATAAATTAATTGATTTAAAACATGGTTTTTTCACTATATATATATATATATATATCTTGGGCATAGAAATCAACACAACATGGTGACTTTCAGCTTTATACCTTCAGGAATTATCAGACCATGTGTCACTATTCTTTCTATATGCTCAAGATATAGACCCCTGAAGGGCTGTATGTGAATTGAAGGAAATGTGAACCCTGGTTTCACAAATTTGGGGTTTAATACTAATATTTTTATAATGTCTATAATCCTAAATTTCTTTATTTTATTTATTTTTATTTTATTTTTATTTATTTGTATTTTACTTATTTATTTATCATTTAGATTTATTTAATTTATTTTATCTTATTATCTAAAATAAATCTTAATAGATATAAGTCATACATTCTTATCTGTTTAACCTTTTTAAGCGTGATGTGGCTGTATGTAGCATAGTAGATATTACCTTGTTTAAAATTTGGTATTCATGGAAAAAGAATGCTTACTGTTAGGTTAAGAGTGATTAACAATGAAATCAAAATTGTATGATGATCACCTAAAATGTGAAACTGCCAATCACCATGCAGTGTTGATTCTTATATCTGCACTAATACTTGAACATGTTTCCTGCTGCACAGATTCACCATAAATAATGAGATTTCGTTACAAGGTGCCCACAGCTGTAGGTAAGAGCTAGTAAATAGTCATTTACAATTTTGTACAGGTATTGATGTGTGCACAAGCTTGGGATTTTGAAGCACACTAAAATAAATGTCAAGTGGACCTAGTCATGTGTTCATGTTTGGAACCACTTTGTTATTTTTTCTGCTGAAATTTATTGTAAACAAAGTTCTGTTTCATAAAATTTGTACTTAATATACCAGGAGAAAAAAATAGAAGTTTTTTCTACAATTTAAATTTAAACTGTTTATTTAATTTTTTTTTTTCAAGACTCTACTTCCTGCTGTTATTTTAAAATATATGATGTAACCTTCGTCTCTGATAATAACTACATATCGATAAGAGGGCAAATCTGCAGTTAAAATTATTTTGGTTTGTCATTTTTTAAAAATATTTTTTAAATTGTTTTGTTATGATTTTTAAAAAAATCAGTTATTTATTAAAACAAAAAAAAAATCATCTCAAGGTTAGTTTGATACCTACATTTTTTTTTGTTTGTAATTTTTTGATAAAACATTTACTGCGATATTAAAACAACATATTATGATTTTTTAAACTACTTTTATTTTCTCTGGTGTAATTGCCTTGATAGATCAATGATTCAATTACCACAGAGTAAAGAGAAAGAGTTCGACTCTCAATGAATGCTCCCTGCTTTCGGCCTTGTGCCACATCTGTGCTATGCTTTAGTAAATCACTATTTCATCAATTCTGTTTTTAACACGCAGTAAAATAAAATAAATAATAAAAACGTAAAGATGTATTTTAAACTTTAACGCCATTTCTGTTTTAAACATTAATCTCTAGTTGAAACCCAGAAATTCATAATAATAATAATAATAAATAAATAAATAGAGTTTCTAAAACTAAAGTAATGTCAATTACAAGGTAAAATAGAAAAAAAAAGGTTTAAAGTTTCTCTTTCCTGATGTTGTACCTTAGCTGGGGTTTCGTTTTAGTCGAAATTTAACTCTAAAAAAACTTTTGTATTCCTCTAATTCCTTTGTACCTAAAACCCCAATTTAGTTAGGGTTTCCTTAAATGTTTATTGACGTAAAAAGGATGGCGTCATATTTTTGCAAACAGCTGCGTGGGATGTGATATAAACAATGCCGGAAACAGAAATACAAACAAGAAAGGACATGATCTTTGTTTAAATCTTAAATAGATTAATTAAAAATAGTCATTCTATTCTACTAACTTGGCAAAGATTTATTAAAAGGAATGGTTTTACTTTTATAATAAAAATAAAAGAAGTAAAAAAAAAAAAAAAAAAAGAATTGATTTAAAAATAAAATATACGCACTGCGATAAAACAGAGATCCGAGAAGACATCTGTTCGTCTTCTTTTGGATAATCCTCATCTTTCAGTTCTAAAGCAGACATTGCTTTATCCCCGGCAGATTTCCATGCAGCATCCAGTAGGTCTCCCTGGGGTAAGGTTTCGGGAAAACCGGGGTCGCTGATTTTAACAACACCATTACCGTCGGGTTTCATCAGCACCTCGTGAGCACCACATTTACTACAGGTGATCACATATGCGTCGGAACGTTCTCCTTTCTTGCCGACGTTTCGACCCAGGCATTTCTTACAATAAATCGGAAGTGATGATTGATATAAAGGCGATAAATGGGCAGAAGCGCCTTCACCGGAATTATTATTATCATTATTATTAATATTGGAAGACGTAGCGCTAGCCGTTTCCGATTTCTTCTTCTTAGGCTTCTTAACCTTCTTCTTCGTCGGGTTACTGCTGGCTTGTTGTATTTCCACTGTCTTATTCACCACATTACTCGCAGATTGGCGATCTTTTTCACCCGACATGGACACATCAAGATTATCCAAATTACTATTCTCACATGTTGTAGAATTCTGTTCGATCGAAGTTGGTGACTGTAAACATTTTTCAGCGATGGATTTGGAGTCTGTCATAGTGCCGTCTTCGTCGTCGAATCGAAAAGGAAGCGTGAACTGCAACAAGTGACTACGGCGGCACAATAATGTAATAATTGTATATAAAACGCTGATAAAAAAATCGACTTTAACAGTATTTTTAATATCTATATTATCTCCCTTAAAAAAATAGCTCTTTTTTTTCGATTAAAAATTTTACAAATATATAATAATTTTAAATTCTATTCACTTTAAAATAAGAATAATTTTAAAGCCTGTTCAGTGTTCATTTAAATTCAATACGTTCACTTATTGCCAAGCACACATTTTAGAATATTCTGGATTAAATTTAAAAGATATCTCTTTTAATAATATATCATTCAGTTTTATTTAAATATCTATCATGGTTTAGCATTCACTTTTACGACATTTTTTTATATAGCCTGAATTATTTTATTATTCTTATAAACAATTTAAAAATATTTGCACATTTTTTTCGAAACATCCAATCGAATTATTTCCTTTCTGAGCATCCATACATTTTCTTATTACGTGATTGCTTTCATTTTCATTTTTTATGAAATCCTGTAAAAAGTGAAGATAAAATAAATGTTTATTTAACGTGACTTTTTAAGTAAAACCTTATAAAATAATAATAATAATAAAAAAAACTTTAAAAGCCTGATTTTATAAATACCAAGAATTCATATTTATCGGTTTCAAAAGTTTGAATTAAACATTCTCTTGTTTACTTCGCGATGTTTTGGAATTGCAGATTCATCTCAAGTATTACAGAAAAGTTATTTGAAAAGAACAATGTTCGGAAATTCCCTTAAAACGGGTAACTAAATAATTTAATAAAAAAAATAAAATAAAAATAAAGATTGATGGCTCTTTTCTATAGAATAATCAAATTAAGGAATAAATAAGAAATATCATTTTTGTAATCATTTTTAGTTTTAATTTTACAATAAATGTGCTTTTCTTTTCTTTGTTTACGAAGGGAAAATCCCCAACTTTACAGAGAAAGTAATTACGCATGTTGCTTTCATCTTCTTTTTAATATTTTTTTTTTTTTACATAGAAAAAAAATTATAATAACTTTTTCGGGCAATCATATTTTTTTATCTGTTGGACAATCGTTGTATTTTTTTATATGTAATTATTTATTTATCAATTTTTTTTTATAACCATAATTTTTTAATTTGTAATTTTAGTTTAGTTTAAAATTAAAAATAAAAGTCTGTTTTGTTTTAAAATTGTTCAATCTTTTGAAAAGTGTTAGCAATTTTTGTGTTTGTCTGTTTTTAATTATGTGATTTAAAAAAAAAATAATAGTAGTAATAAAAAATATTCACATTTTTTGTTTTATAAAAAAAAATACATTTTTTTAATTTAAAGTGAGTATTAATTATTTTCTATACTACATCATACCTAGACAAATAAAATTACCAAAAATAGCTACTGTTTTTTGTTTTTATTATTATGAATTTCTTCTTCATAATTATTTACATGAAGATTTTCAGATTTTAAGAGTAAAAATCAAAACAAAACAAAAAAAAAAAAAAAAAACTCAAGTTATTATGCATGATAGGGAGATAAGCCCCATTTTCAAATATTTTTTAACATCTGGCCAAAGAAGCCCCACTAATTGTAGTACTTTTTTTAAGATAACGAACCGCACGTTTACCTCGATCGGAATGATACAAGGTCGAGTTGAAAGTGGGTTGGGATCCCACGTATAAGTAGAACAAAAATTGATCATGACGCCCCCACCCAAACACATCACCCCCCCATCCCTGGAAACTTCCCCTTTTGTGGACGTCATGTTAATGCAGAAAAAGAGCTGAAGCTCCAGCACATATTTTTGATCCCCTTAGAAACAACATGTTTTTAACAAATTTATTTGATGACCTTGTAAACTTTTACGTCCATATATTTCTGATTTAAATATGTTATGTCAATAAATTATTAGCTTAATAATTTATTTGTAATTATTTGTTTTAATTTTAATTTTTACATTCGCTTTTTTTTTTTTTTTTTAGTTTTGTTTTAGGTGGATTTTTGCTTTTCATTTATCGTAATTCTTTTTTATTTCTTATTTGGAAATATTCATCGTATTTTTAACTTCAATTTTTAAAAATGAAACAATTTTTTTTTTATCCTGATAAACAACATTTAAGTCTTTTTAATTTAATTAACAATATAAAAAAATACTTCTTTATAATTAAAAAAAAATAATAATTAATTAGTTTCCGTTATGAAATGAGAACTCAAAAATCTGGGTGGATTTCACATTTCAGTAGATAAAAACAAAATTAAATAATCGAAAGGCAAGCAAGAAGAATAATTTTCCAAAGATTATTTATGACGCAACTTTTCATAAAAGTGTGCGTGCAATATTGCAAACGCTTGATGGTGCTTATTGTAACGTATTTCTCTTGACCACAATTTCACAGCGGACTTGAAACGAATGAAGTCTATATTCTTAACTATTTGAAATGTTTTTTTTTTTCTGTGTCACTTGAAATGTCATATTCATTTGATTTCGGAAAACACTTCCTGCGTTGCTAAGGCAAATAATTTACTTACTTTAGGTTTATTGTAATTAACGCTATGTGGGGATAAAATAAAAACACGAAATAAAATAAAAACACAAAATTAAATAAAATAAAATAAACATTTAAAATCTCCCAGGAGTCCTCTGACAGGAAAGACAATTTACACATGTGCAAAAAAAAAAAAAAAAAAAAAAGAGAGAGATATTTCCTGGCGCCAAAAATAAACTAGAAGAATCTATCTCTTTCTCTGTTGGACCTTTGACTGGTGGATACGTGTCAACTGTTCGGGAAGGAAATTCCCCAACAAGAGGTCGTTAGAATCCAAAAGAAGGAAATAAAATCAGTGTCCTAAACTGTCCCCGTATCCTTCCGTCTTTTCTTTATCTATTTATTTCAGCGACAAATGCAATTCTACAAGTTTTGGATGTTTAGGTGAAAGAATCAACCCAGCAGTAATAGCCATAACATCCATAGCTATTCAAGGGCTTGTCACAGTTTTTTTTTTTTTTTTATCTTCTACGGTTGACGAGATAACTCGCAAGACATTTTACTTTTCTCGCTCTTAATCATACAGTGCAATAAGTAAAAGAATTAGTTATCCTGGAGCAGTTGACGAGATATTTAAATGATATGGCGTCATACAAAAATATTCTGATCTGAAGTGGTTAATTAAGTAAATTCCGTCTCGGTGTGTGTGGGGGGGTAGTGTTGCGGCGTTAAGCAGGTACTGTTAAACCCCGCAAGCACAAAAATTACGTAGGGTAAAATACGATCGAAGCAAGGACAACAAAGGCGAGGATTTCAAAATTTAAGCCATATTTTATTTAATAATTTGGCAAAAGTATGTACAGAAAATTTGGAGTTGTTCAGACGTGAAATCGGAGAGTGCCAGTCGAAGGATCGTTTGTTTTGGGTTCAGGGCGGCAGTTCAGAAGCAGGCAGATGGAAAATGCTGTATCCGAGGTCCAGATTGATCCTCAGATCCGAGGTCCGCGTTAGCGTTCACGAAGTGAGATTGATCCTCAGGATGTTCACCCCGGAAGAGGACCGCGTCGAAGTAGTCCTTAGAAGTTCACGGAACGCTTTTAGACGTTTGTAGCCGACAGTAACTTCCGGCCGGGTGCGATAGTAGGTCGAGACCAACCTGTTCGTTTTTAAGTAGATTTGAAGAATTATTTTGTGATAGAGGATGTGGCGGGTTTGGTTAACTCCTCCTTTAGTCCTTTCACCAGGGTATATATTCCTTAACGGCTATTCAGGCCTGTTTTCGGCGGTGACGCTTTTTAGACGTTTGACACCTTGAGGTAAATCTCTCTTTTACCTCAGGTAATCAACCCGAAATGGCCGGGATGCGATAGTAGTGACACGCACGCACATACAGAACCAACAAAAACTAAAGATTGATTGATCAGTCTTTTTTTACGGCTTCTTCTTTAGATTTCAAAGAAGAATTTTTTGGGCTTGGCAGGAGGACGGTTTCTTCTTCAATGGTGGCGGTGATGAGTATGTATTGTAGAAGACATGTGGGGAGAATTTCCTGCTAGCCAGTCCAACTACATGGGAAAGTTGGACTTTAATTAAGTCCAAAGAAAAACAAAGAAAACAAACAAGACCGATAAATATATGTAAACAAATATATGTATTAATAACAAGTTAAAGGTTACAAATTACATGGACAGTTATATGGACAGAGTGCGTGTGGTGAATATTATGTATGTGTGTGTTGTGGTGAATGTTCGTACGTACGTGTATTGTTCTTCGCGTATACCCAGAATTTGGGAAACGCTGTATCTGTGAGAGCTCACGTCTACGAGGTGGTATAAAGCCCAAGGCCTGAGGAAAAAAGAGATCGAGGCGAAGAGTCAGCTAGTATTTATAGGCATGGGAGAGAGACCCCTGGTGAAGGATTAAGGAACTGAGGAGGAGCTAACTCCGACAAGATAATAATTATTTAATGATACTAGTTCTACTAATTAATCCAGGGCTGGGTGGGTGGTGGTAGAATAAGTGGATTCATGCCTTTCCCAAGGGTATTTGTACATAAGTGAATATAAGGGACCCGACTGGAATAGGAACCCGATGCTCTCATTTCACATTCCGAGTCATTATTTATTACACCACCTGCATATCCAATCTTACAGCACACATTTCTAAATGGTATAGGATTTTAACGACTTCCACCTCAAATCGGGCAGATAACAAAGAAGAGACAATTGGACAGTTTAAAGATATTTTATAAATAACTATAACATATACATCAATGACAAGAAATTTGTAGTGGACCGTGACGGTGATGATATAATGAACACATGTGGGTTAAAATTTCCTGCTAGCCGGTTCAGCTGCATGAGAATGTTGGACTTTAATTAAGTCCAAAAAAGAAACAAAAAACCCCAAAAAAACAATAAACAAAAAAAAAAAAAAAACAAGACCGATAATTATAAACAAACAAATATATGTATTAATAATAAGTTACAAGCATATGGGCAGTTACATTGAGTTTGTGTGGTGAATATTATGTGTGTGTATTGTGGTGAGTGTTCGTACGTACGTGTATTGTTCTTAGCGTGTTCCCAGAATTTGGGAAACGCTGTATTGGTGAGAGCTCATATATTGATATTAGCTGAAATGAAGAGAAAAGAATTACCTCACCTCATCAACGCGAGGTGGTATAAGGTCCAAGGCCTGAGGGAAAAGAGAGATCGAGGCAAAAGGTCACCCAGTATTTATAACCAGGGGAGAGAGACTCCTGGTGAAGGATTAAGGAACTAAGGAGGAGCTAACTCCGACAAATTATTAGAATTTAATTTGAGAACCACAAATACAATATTTTACAAGATCACGTTCTAGCCTCTTTTCCAATCCTCACCCCAACATTTTCCCCTGCTTTCAAAACCGGCTCCCAAAGCCTTGATTCTTATCAGCGATAAAGATATATTTTCTGACAAACGAGAGAGCTGGAAAATATAAAAGAAAATTCGGCCACCATTATTCTATCCATGGTGCCATAAAGTCTCGGGGAAAAGCTTACAGCTTGTCGGACCTTTCCTTCCAAAGCAGCTCCCAAAACCTTGATTCTTATCAGAGATAAGAATATATTTTCTAACCAATGAAGGGGCCAGGAAATTTGTATAAAAAATTTGGAGGGAAATGTCCCCAATATTTCTGAACCTCACAAATTTCTATAAATACGGATAATTTACGCCTGTTTGGCAGTGAGTATTCGACCACCGTCCGTGAGGTCGTCGACAGAAAGGCAGCCATCTTCATGAAAGAACTACCTGCTATAAGCAGTCTAGAAAGAACATCGGCCCACTACTAAAAAACAACTGCCTCCTTGCACTGAGAAGATATCTGTCGCCGGCCTTCGAACTCATTCAACTACGAAATTCATATCATCAGACAGTTTCTACCTCTACAAGAACTCTGAACAAATCTATGAGTGCTTTAACCCTTAACAACAATCTACTCGCTAAAAGAACATTTTTTTAGGCGCGCAGAGAAATATTTTGAGCAAGCATTGGTTCTTTTATGAACGCCTTTTCTTCCTTTAATGTTAACGGAATTTACTTCTCCCTTTCTTTCTCCCGTATTTGTGTTTATCCATTTACCCCCTTTTTTTTGTACATGTAAATAAACCTTTTCTTCTTTTATTGTTACACACCGAGCAGAAGTTTGAGTCTTTCTTTGTTCGTCCGCTTAAAAGAGAGAGTGTGTACGTTCTAATCGTTCAAACCGTAGCTGCTTGTCTATTTTCAATTTTGTCGCATTTTAACCTCAAGCCTTCCATGTGGGAAAGCATAGGACAAATTTCCCATAAAATGAGAGAGTTGCTAAAAAACGTGTTTTTAGCGGGCGTAGCCAAACAATAGGGTAGATTCCAATACATTTCAGTAAAAAAAATAGTTTGATACACTTATCTGTCATTCAAACAAATCCTGTTTGTCTTGGGGTCATCTGGAATGTTCAAACACTTCTTCTTTTGAGAAGAGGACCTTCACAGTCGTTACTGACTCGGGTACCATTCTCCAGAATCAGTTCCTAGTAATCTCCTTCGAGATCTTGGCTGCATTAATCGTAACGTTCGTAGTTACGCGCCAGATCTTATTTACCACTAAAACAGGGTTATACTATTAAAAAAAGACAATAGAATCTTCCAATAGCAACAAGAGCAAGGGGAGATAACCTATTTTTTTTTTATTATGGTCACCTATCGAGGTACTGACCAGACTCAACGTTAATTAACTTCGGTGATCGTACAAAATATGGCCATGAGAAGAAAAAACAAACAAAACAACCCCCCCACCAAAAAAAAGAAAAAAAAAGAGAAATAGGAATATACATAAATAAATGCGAGATGGGTGGGATTTTTAAAAAATCAATTCACCTCAATAAGACTGTAAGAGACAATAATTGTCTTCTCTTGTATTGGGGGCGGGGATTCTGATATCACGTGTTTGTTGGTCACGTGTAAATTCAGTCCTTTTTACAAGACCGTTTTTTTTAGGAGTTCTTTTGCTTTCGTTCTTTGAAAGGTTAACGTCTTCCCAATTTCCTGAAGACCACACACGTGAAAACGGACATTATGTTCACTGCTTTTGGCTGAGGGGAAAAGAGACCTTCTTGGATCTCCAGCTTTGGTGTGGCACTTTATTTCACCTTGCCAAGAAAGCCAGACAATGTAAGACATTTGTGCTTAATTTTGTTTATGTATTTGTTCAGACATGCTTGTTCTTAGGACAATATGTATATTCATTTGTTTTTTGGGGGACACGTGCGACATTTTTGTATAATATAATGCATATTTATTAATTGTTTTATTTTGTCTTTCTTCTCCGTTTATTCAGTGTTATTGTACTAATAGATATACTAATGCCGATATTAGTAACTGGCGCGCGGGAAACGATTAAATATCTTTCCTCGCACCAGATTACCGGTAAATTATGATTGGCAAATTCTTTCTTTTTCTTATGTGCAATGTCCTTTTAGGAAGCAGGCGATCATGGCTCTCAACCACCCTCTATCCCTTGCTACTCTCAACAAGTTCCTTCCCTCCCACGTTCTATCATCCATTTGCTGAAGTCTGCTAGGTATATCACGTTTTCCCTTGTCTCTCTTTCCCTCTATTCGACCCGTGAGTATCAGATTCTCTAGGTCCTTCTTCCTCATTATGCGTATCAGAAACTTCAGCTGCCTCTTCCTAATATTAAGTATAAGCCTCCTCCTTGTTTGCAACCTCTATAAGATCTCATCGTTGCTCACATGCTCGGTCCAGGATATATCCTTCTGTAGAGCATCTCTGTCGCCTCGTCTTTTCTTCATCTTTAGGAACCACATTCTCTGCCGTAAAGAAGGACAGATGTCTTTCTTCATCTTTGTTATCAAAGATATCCTCGTCCACTCCATCCACTTTTTTTAGACCTCATCCCAATACGTTATGAGGACTTATTTCCAAACTAAACTTTCAGTGTTGGAGATCGCATGGTTTAACGATTCTGTCTTCTTGTAGTTTTTATCGTTATTTCCAGTTATCTGTGTAATTTCTTTGTGTTTGTTGTGTCATCTGCATATCTTATAGTTAATAATTTGCTATTCATATTCATAGGTTCTCTGTGTAATACCCTTTTGTTTTTTCTATACTGAACTCGTTAAATCTTGTTAACTATTCTACTGATTTCAATAAAATTATAAATTTAGTGACGTTTCGAAACACCTGACGGACGATAGGTTTCTCAGGTTTAAAAAACGCTTTCCATCAGATCATTAAAATTTTTTTTTTTTTTTATTTTGGGCTAAAAAGTGAAATTTGACTCTATACGCGAAAAATAAAAGCTTGCTACTTAACTATAATCAGTGATAAGTCGGTCCTAAAATAGGTTTACAAAACTTGTTTATGACGTGTTGTTGGAATCAACGACATTTTATTGTCACACCCACCACGAGAGCATCGTGACAAGGCCGGGGTATACCGTCGGCAAAAAAAAATTTAACGATCTCCTGAAAGAGAATCCGCCCTTCCGGTATCTTCTCCGAAGGCAGAGAGTTCAAAACAATATCTGGCGGACTCCTGGGAGAGTCTATTAACTATAGAATAGGTGGGCTATAAAAATTAGAAATAAAAGAATGGATTTTAAACAAACAACAATTTAATGTGTATTAACGGCTCTCAAAAAAGCTTATCTCATAAATTTGAGAGTTGTTCATCGTACCGTAGACCGGCAGCATGAACTCTTCTTATGCACCTCTGATCTGGGCGATCACGCAAGTCATCCAAGACCCATATATAAAGATAATTTGGGCTGCCGGACGATTCTTCTGCATTTCTGGAGAAACCATATTTATATTTCACCAACATGGATTCGAACAGACTATGTCACTAACAAGGGATTATTTCTCTATGCAAGCCGGAGACTGTTTCTGCATATGGTAAGTATATATTCCCAAAGGAAACTTCCTGATTTAGCGAGGCTAGATCTAGCCTCGCGCCCAGGCTGGGCAGATTAACTTCCGCCCGTACTAAAAAAAAAAACAAACAAAAAAAAAACGCTCGGTTTATCTTTTATCATCTCTTCAGTAAATTGCGTCAAAATATTTTTCTGTCCTTCGGCAAACACTTTTTCAATTCTCTTTCTCTATTTGGCTGTTAAATGGGTAATTAGTACAGTTTCTGTTTTTTTCGCTTCATAAGTTATCGCCTAGTCCGTTTGAGCGAACGTGACTTGGCACTAACTGAAAGGTGATATAATCCAGATCCCTGGGGAGGACAGCAGAGTGGAGTAATGGTTAACGAGCTAGTCTTTATCGTTATTTCCAGTTATCTGTGTTGCTTTGTTAAGTATAGTTAATAATTTGCTATTCATATTCATATTCTCTGTGTAATATTCGCTACTGCATAAATCTTGGGAGGACGTTTCAGTGAAACGCTTTCCATCAGATCATTATTTTTTTTTTCTTCTATTTTAAAGTGAAATTTGACTCTATAATCTACCAATCAGTGATCACTTGCAAAACCGTTTATGACGTGTTGTTGGAATCAACACTTTTATTGCGTGACGCAGGGGGTATACCGTAAAAATTTAACGACTTCCGGTATATTTCTCCCGCAAACAATATCTGGCGGACTCCTGAGAGTCCGGGCAAAAATAGAAATAAAAGAATGGATTTTAAACAAACAACAATTTAATGTGTGTATTAACAAAAAAATAAATTTGAGAGTTGTCATGGTGCCTACCTAGACCGGCAGAATGAACTCTTCCTAACGCTATATATACGACGCCTCTCAAGAGAGACGAACGGTATTGGATTTGTAATATTGTGACCTTGTTGCGTCTCTGTCCTTGGACACATCTTCAAAGGATTCTCGTGAAGAATGCCCAGTAGCTGCTCGAGGCCGCGCCCACCCATTGCACGGCCAGCGCAACCGACGGTTGCGACCCTGCCTGAGTGTACGCTCGGGACCCCACATTAATCCGACCTTGTGTCACATCTTATTCTCGTGAGGGAATGAGTAAACACCGCGTATTGGACGGTACTGAATCGAGTCGAGCTGATAGTAGTTCACTCCAAACCAGTCTGACAGCCATACTAACACCTTCCACTTCTTGTATTATTTTTTGTGTAATATATTTTTTGTTATTTCTACTCTGGTGTTTCGTGTTGTTCTTCAATGGTCCTAAACTTGGACCATAACAAGAGCTGAAAAGGAATAAAAGATATTAAAATCTTAGCTATTAACTACTATGCGTGATACATGTGTGTGTGTGTCTGTGTGTGTGTGTGTGTGTGTGTGAGAGAGAGAGAGAGAGGGAGAGAGAGAGAGAGAGAGAGTTCAGTTATCAGTCGTCAGTCATTCGGGGAAAGGAATGTTACCCAGAGGGGATGCCTTCACCTACGTTCTGACACATCTTGGAGCAAAAGAAGGAAAGAGAAAGAGGGAGGAAAAGGTGTATCTTTTTAATGAAGCGCCACCTGACGATCGTTTTGGCTAAGCCAGTTGGGGTGATCCACAGATGCTTATATCGTTAACGGTGCCTGATTTGTCAGCTATTATAAAACCTTTCATGGTTTTTAATTTCTACATTGTTGGATTTTTCCGAATCCATTTGCACCCTTTTCGCCTTTGCAAAACTATATTCATAAATGTTATTTTGTGTCTCTTTGAACAGCTAACTAAACTCGCTCTTACGACTCAACGGGGGAAAAAAAAACACTGTCTTGTAATTTTCAATACTTCAAAACCCAAACTAGTATCACCGATCAGACCCTGTGTTTTCCCATGTCACAAAAAAAGAAGAAGAAGAAAAAAAAAAAGGATTCCACATCTCAATAAGCCTTCACGCTTGGAACGTCTGTTGGGTCTGAAATTAGCTCCATACAGTTTGTCTTAATCATTTCCCGCAGAGCAAGGCAATAAAGCAACTCCTACGCAAGGAGTTATATTATGTAAAAAATATGAGAAAAAGTAAAAAACATGATTAAAGAGAGAGAGAGAGAGAGAGAGAGAGAGAGAGAGAGAGAGAGAGATCAATAAAAGAAACAAAAGATAACGATTGATATTGCATTTACATTTTTTAAAATCAAAGTTGACTAGAATCAAGCGACCAGAAGAGAGTTCCACAAGAAACTATTAGCATAGAACCTATGGTGACATCTAGCAAATTAAGCAGTAAAAGGATGTGACCTAACTGCCAATCTAGTATTGCGCTTAAACTCGTAAAGTCGAAGTACCAAAACGAAAAGCTCACCAGAACAATTACCATGAAAATATTTATAGAAAATACTGCGTTTATGCAGTTGAAAAGTGAGTGAATCCGAAATACCAGGTCAAGACTGATAATGTTGCAGATTCTTTGTATTTCATCAAGAATCTCTAAATATATAGCAGAAGCACCAAATCAGGTGTGACAGCCAATGCAATGCATTGACTAATGGGGGGCGACTTATAAATGTATAAGATAGATTCTGACGAGAAAAATTGTCTCGCCCGATACAGTGAACCAACTTTCCTAACAGCAGATATAGCAATTGATTAAATATAATCGTTCCTTTTCTTTTGTCTTCTTAGTTGCTGTTCTTTTATTGTTCTTTCTTTTCTTCAAATCAGCGGAAAACATTAACCCGAGATGGCGTAATGCATCTCTTCGAGATCAAAAAGGTAACCTTAAACGATTAAAAGAGAGCAGTTTCGTTTTGAAGGCATTAAAATTAACAAGCCATTTCTTGCCCCAGTAAACAACAAATTGTAATTCATGTTTTAGATCAACTGCCATTTTGACCTTATCGAACCGATCATACTTCCCATTGCAAAGATTACGAGTTGAGAACTAATGACCCCAGGAAGGTGTTTGATGAAAACTAGGAACAGCGTAGGTCCAAGGAAGATCATTAAGTTCCACCTGTATTAAAGCAAAAATATCTCGAAGATTAGTCGTTCAATACAACTTTCATTTCGGGATTTGATAAGAAAGATTGAATCAGATAAAACATTCGTCCATTAATACCTTTCATTTCGTGAAGAGAATACGAATCCTTATCAAACGCCTTCGAGATATCCAAAGCACCAGTCCGACATTAACGATTCTTATCAAAAGCTTCATAGACTCTTTTAACCATTACCATATTAGTCGTTGACTCAGAGAAGGAGAAGCCATATTGCTTGTCTGAAAGAAGACTTTGCGTGGTGATATGCTTCACTAATTCAGATTTGATTAGAGCCACTAGTGCTTTGTCAAAAAGAAGCAGAAGGATAATAGGCCGATTGTTAGAATCCCAAGTTTTTGCTATGTTTTACCTTTACAAAAATCAGATTAGAAAAAAAAAGCGAGTATTTCTGTTATATCTACGCTGGGGCTGCCCAATCCACAGTTCCCAGCCTTGATAGAGTTAAAAAACAAAAAACATTCACGTTCCCAATAGGAGGATGACTTCTTCACCACTCAGTAACGTCTTTCACACAGACGCTGTGTTGCAAGCATATCGCTACTATATTTCTATTCCTATGACAAAAATTTAGGTGAGCACACCATTATTTAGTTCAACCAATTCAGACCTTTATAGCTAAAACACTCGGCTATTCAAGAAAAAAATGGCTGATTTGAGCCAACCGAAAAGGTGTCATTTTCACTACGACAATACAAGACCGCATGTTGTAAAACAGATCTTGCAGAAGCTAAAAAAGAGTTTGAAATGGTAATTCCCCTAACGCGCATCGTATTCTTCTGACTTAGTTCCTTCGGATTTTCATGTGTACCAGTCTCTACAGAACAATTTAAAAGAGAAAAATTTTGAAAGGAGACGGGTGGAGTAATGGATAGAGGATTGATGAATCGGAGGGCCAAATTCGAATTTCAGTCGAATCCATTACATTCACTTACGTGCTAATACCCTTGGGAAAAGTATGGATCCTCTTCTCCTCCCCCCCCAGCTATGGGTAAATAGCAGGATAGACCGGGATCTATAGCCTTGGATGGCAAATGGTCTACCGCAGAAAGAAATGGCAAAAACAATCTGCCTCGTCAGTCATGCTTGTATCGAAAGATACATGATCGCCTAAGCGTGTATCACGCATGGCACATAATCGAAACACAGGCGTTATGATTAATAAACATCTGTGATTTAAATTTGTATGAGAATCTAACAAAATGCTAAATATTTAAGACAATTTCGAAAACTTATGCGGTCATGAATGGAAAAATACATATACTCGTAATTAACCTATTAAATGCCAAATTTTTTAATGCGCATTTTTGGCCCAGGCAGGTGTCCTAGGGGTTTATTTATTCCTTATGCTTAATTTCAGTAGTTACCATTGTCGTTTTTATAGAAACTAGAACATCAAATATATATGTGTATAAAACATCAAAAAATAATATTGATTAGAAATAATAAAAAAATACTTTTTAAAATAGTCATTATTTTTCTACTCGTGAAATGTAAAATTACGACAGAAAGTGTCTTCTTACGTCTAATAGTAAAAACTTTAAAGGCTAAGTGTTTTAAAATATATCTCTGCAAATGCAATGTATGTAAGCATTTCAATGTAAATACAAGGAATAACATGTAGTGAGTTTAATTTTTACAGATCCCCAAATGGAGCTCATGGCAGGTTAAGAGAGAGGAACAATACGAAGCACCCTGCTTTAATGTAATTATGTAATGAGCATTAAATTATTAAGAGAAGAAGCCTTGATCATTTTTCTCTCATTTGTTTTGAGTTGTTAAGCTAATCTCTTAACTATTATGAATAATTCAGTTATCTTTTGAAAAAGCTTTATGAGAGTTTGCTCGTAAATTTTTTTGCTTTACTTTCAATTGATTTAAATTTGAATAACAATATGACGGAATGATAAACATATTTATACTATTTAATAAATAAACATAGCATCAACTCAAATATGAGTTTCCACTAAAAATAACGCTTAAGTAATAAAATATGAGAAATGATGGATAGCGACTCGGATTGAGGAACAGATGCTAATAACCTTGAGAAAGGTATGGATCCTCTTTTCCTACCCCCAGCTATGGGTAAATAACAGGGCAGACCGGGTTCTATAGCCCTGGGTGGCAATCGGTCTACCGCAGAAAGAAATAGCAACCTACTGCGGGAAAAAAAATCTGCATCATCAGTCATGTATCGAAAGATACATGAACGCGTGTATCACGCGTGGTACATAACTGACTGACTAACAGTCACTTTTTAAGAACTGTTTTGTACATATATATGTAAACAAAACTGCTCTGATTTACACGTCTGAGGTAACCTTTTTTGGTTATCAACATGGCTGATGCTAACCTCCAGGAGAGTGACTTACGACTTCTAGGGCTAAAGTTTTTTCTCTGCTAGGTCTGCTTTGAAAGATGGTTCACTGAGTGGTGCTAGATGATCTTTCGGATCAGAATCTTTCTTACACAGTTTACCATTCGTCCACGCATTGAATATTGTTGTCACACCTGGCCCGGCGCTTCTGATACGTATTTAGAGATTCTTTAAGACATCCTAAGAAGAATCTGCAATATTATCAGTATTGACCCAGATCCACGGTTTCTGTAAACTTCCCACCACCATTTTCATATAATCATGGTTTTGATGACTTTTTCTCTTTAGTGCCACGGCTTTATGCATTTAAGCGTGTGGCACCCTGCATTATTAGAAAACTAAAAAGAGATAATCATAGAAATATGATTTAATTTTTATTCGGTTTATTAACCAGTTAATATTTATTTAGAGATGAAGAATAATTGAGTTTTGAGAATAATTCTCTAACTGTATTTAGGCGATCCGAGGGAAGAAGAAGGAAGAAAGAAAGAAAGAAAAAGAGAAGGAGAAATAGATAGTATAAAACCCGGTCATAAGAAAAACTAAGACAAGACGGGTGTCAAAAGATATCCAGGTCAAAGTACCTGACCGAAATCCAGAAAAATAGAAATTGTTATTTGAAAGAATAGAGTTTAGAAATAATAAAAAGAAAGAAATGGAAAAGACATGACATCAAGACGGGCCGCAAGCGGATAGGCACACGTACGATTGATAAATACCAGATATCGGTCAAAGCACCTGACCTACTTTCGTGTCCGCGGAGTATGGGAGTTCATTATCAATTTGGTTGAGGAAATGGGATTTTTAGAACAATGGAAAAAAAAAATTAATAAGTGACAATCGAAAAGGGTGTCATTGAGTTGATAAGTGACCGCTGGAATTGTATACATTAGTATACAAATCCTGACCAGCTCTAGAGTTAAAGGTAAGGACCACCCAAAAATGATGAGTGGAAGATATTTTCAATTCAGATAATTAAAATTTTATTAACAGGCCTGAGCGAAAGAAAGAGGTGAAAGCAATTGTTTTAGCTCACAGAGGGCGCCAGCAGGGCGAGAAAAATTCTTCCTGAAGTCACATCTAATTATCGGCGGGCTAGTTTGACAAATACCGCGTACGAAAAGGACAATTTGGATTTTGTTTTTTTTAGCAAGGTGTTTCTTCCCCAGAACAAAGCCCCGGATTGACCACGCCCGATTGGAGACGTCACGAAGGAAGGAGGGACGCTCGACCAGGGTCTCATTGGCCGAGGGCAGTCACATGATACATGAGGGAGGAGGAAAGACGCTCGAGAGCGGTCACCTGACATACGAGAGACCAGGGGAAACGGGTATGCGCCTCCCCCCAGAGGCACTGTGAGGAAGTAGGAGTGAAAGTAAGAGCGATAATGGGAAATCAGAAATAATGCGACTTTTGGAATTATCAAGAATACCCTGGCGCCAACAGACCCACCCCAGTTTGTTGCGGCGTCAATAAAAGCAGGGCCCCAATCGACAGAAATCAGTTGCAGCTGGACCGCGGACAGCGAAGGAGCTTGAACGCGGGCGTCGGGCCCGGTTCATTCGCCCCTTTGCGGGCAAGAGAATCGGAGGAAGAAATTCGTCCAGCCCAAGTCGAAGTGAAGAAAATTGCCCGAAAGCCCTAAGAAGAGTTGGAGCTGCAGCCCGAAAGTCGATGAGAAGTTAAGTTGGAGTTGCAGGCCAAACAGGCAGAAGAGTTCAGCCCCGGACGGCAGAGAGAAGAGTTCAGCCCCGGACGGCAGAGAGAAGAGTTCAGCCCCGAACGACAGAGAGAAGAGTTCGGACCTTGGCGAGAAGAAGTTGCAGTTGGAGTTGGAATCACACCAAGCCTATGAAGAGAAATTCGTCCAAGACAAGTCGAAGTGAATAAATTCGTCCAAACCAAACCTAAGAATAGAAATTCGTCCAACCCAAATCGAAGTGAAGAAATTCGTCCAAACCAAACCTAAGAATAGAAATTCGTCCAACTCAAGCCGAAGTGAATAAGCTCGTCCAACTCAAGCTGAAGAGAAGAAGTCGATTCGCGCACTGACGGCGAGAAGAACCAGCCGTGAACGACAGGTAGAGATCAGCGCCCAGTGTCGAAACCAAACCACACCCCGACATGCAAATTTCTAGAGAGTAGGCAACTCGAAGTCTTTAAGTTGTATGGTAGAAGCTTGGTGCCACAGTCCACAAAACGGGTCGGGAAGTAGGAATAATTTTTATGTAACGAACATTTAGATATAAAAGGTTGTTACCCTTTTTATCAGTAATTTTTGGCCTCGTGAGTTTTTCTTTTACTTGTGTGTTACCACCCCGTCTAACTCAGCTTGCATACGGCCCCAATCCCTGTTTGATCCCGTCTGCTCCAAGATCTAATCACAACGTGGGTAGGCAGACCGGAGATCAGTGCAGTTACCCTAGTAACCAGGCGTTGGAAGCGAGTTGGGAACGGCGAGGCTGGTAATCATCTAACCAAAGGGTTAGAACGTCACACTTGGAGCCGCGAACGAGATCGAACGACAGAGTCGACGCTGCGACCAGGGGGGGGGGGCGACGTCACAATCGGCGCCGCGACCAGGATCAACCCTGGACCAAGCGACGTCACAGCGCATTACTAGGTTGGCGGTTAGGTCTCACCATTTTATTGTTGAATTTCCTAGATTCAACTATAAGTATGTTACCAGTTTATTCCCACACACTTCTCGCTTATGAAACTCCTGCTTTCTAGACAATTTTGATCTTCAAAAATTTAAATGCAATATCTATCGTCATCTTCTGTACACTTAATTCGTGTTCTTTTTATTGACCTCTTTTTTTTTTTTTTCTCTCAGATTCTTTCAGACACAGTAGCCCCTTGTGTCTAGTAGTTTTATCGTGTTACTTGGGTTGGGGGGATTTTAAAAAAATACCTGGTTTCCAATCAACTAGTCGATTCTATTATTTAACAGTTTGTAGGTGGGAGAAAAGATGATTTCATTACTTTCCCTAATGAAAGTGAATATAACGAAATCGGCTGTAATTCGAACTAAACTCACCAATTTTTAATCCCGACCAGCTAAACATTACGCCATATTACAGCTGGAAGATATTTATATACTAATGTGTCCTCAGTACTTTTTTCGGTCAGCTAAACTCCCGTCTTTTGTTACCGTTGAGGGTTTCTCCCCTTTTTACACAAATGGACTCACCCAGTATATACATATACTACGGCTACGTAAAGACCCGAGAGAGCTAGACCGAGGAGTCGAGTTGAGTTCAGAGTGACAGAGTAAAAGGTTGTAGGTAACCGGAAGAGTGAGGATGAGGTAACAGCGTTGTAGGAGTCACAGTGAGCGAGCACGTAGACTCAGTAAGAAGTCATACAGCGATACTTCAATACCAAAGACTGTATATATATTTTGCTACTAACACGTATTCCTGGAACTACTAAACTGCTTTACCAGTTTGTATTATAACGTTAATACATTATTTTCATATATTCATTCCTGGTGTTTGTTATTTATTGGTACCGTATTTCAACCCGGAATACACAACAGTTACCAATGTTGTTTCCAGTACTTTTCGCTTGATTTATTCTGTAACCTTTTTCAGGTGTACAATCTGTAACTAAGGCGATACTCGTCATTTTTCCTGCGTTTTGGCCACATGAGGAAGTCCGTCAAATGGATTAACCGAAACGCTGTAGGAACAGAATCATCATCAGAAAGAATGATTTCCATTTTCCGAACGTGGCTTGGAACAAAGCGACATAGTTCTCCATATTATTTCATTGTGCTAATCAATTTTCTTTGGCACTATTTGAGGATTTTCTTCCAAAAGTAAAGCTCAAAGACAAATGAAAACATCCTCTAGAGATGAATTCTTGAAATGAAACTGTCAAATTTCCAGACTTGTTGCCAATCATCCAATTCTTTGATGTCTTGAAATTTTAATTTGGTCCTCGGCACAGATCTATTCTCTACAGAATATCCCATCTTCAAAGCAACAGGAATTAGTCATCCCGAAGCAAAATGTGTGCAATCTTTAACATACCACGGGAAAAGTACGAACACTTTAAGTAATTTACACTTCCTTATTGCTCATATTAAAATGTAATTGGAAGTTTGGCATCTTTACGAATGGAATCGGTATCATATAGAAAATATTTATTTTCTTAGATCCGTTTGTGGCTAAGGAATTCAGCTGAATTTACACATTCACCAAACTTAGAGAATTCGGTTAGGATTTATTTTGGTGGGAATAATCTTTTATTCTTTCAATTTATCTTCGTTTATTTCTAATTTTTAAGCAAGTTCACCCCAAGCAAGGCAGTAAAGCCACTTCCTTTCTTTCTTTCTACCTTTCTTTCTTTCTTTCTTTCTTTCTTTCTTTCTTTCTTTCTTTCTTTCTTTCTTTCTTTCTTTCTTTCTTTCTTTCTTTCTTTCTTTCTTTCTTTCTACTTTTTATCTTTTAAGCAAGTTCACCCCAAGCAAGGCAGTAAAGCCACTTCCTTTCTTTCTTTCTACCTTTCTTTCTTTCTTTCTTTCTTTCTTTCTTTCTTTCTTTCTTTCTTTCTTTTCTTTTTTTTCTTTCTTTCTTTCTTCTTTCTTTCTTTCTTTCTTTCTTTCTTTCTTTTCTTTCTTTCTTTCTTTCTTTACTTTTTATCTTTTAAGCAAGTTCACCCCAAGCAAGGCAGTAAAGCCACTTCCTTTCTTTCTTTCTACCTTTCTTTCTTTCTTTCTACCTTTCTTTCTTTCTTTCTTTCTTTCTTTCTTTCTTTCTTTCTTTCTACTTTTTATCTTTTAAGCAAGTTCACCCCAAGCAAGGCAGTAAAGCCACTTCCTTTCTTTCTTTCTACCTTTCTTTCTTTCTTTCTTTCTTTCTACTTTTTATCTTTTAAGCAAGTTCACCCCAAGCAAGGCAGTAAAGCCACTTCCTTTCTTTCTTTCTACCTTTCTTTCTTTCTTTCTTTCTTTCTTTCTTTCTTTCTTTCTTTCTTTCTTTCTTTCTTTCTTTCTTTCTTTCTTTCTCTTTCTTTTCTTTCTTTCTTTTCTTTCTTTCTTTCTTTCTTTCTTTACTTTTTTTTATCTTTTAAGCAAGTTCACCCCAAGCAAGGCAGTAAAGCCACTTCCTTTCTTTCTTTCTACCTTTCTTTTCTTTCTTTCTTTCTTTCTAGTGGTGAAATGATTTAAAAAAAACATACTATGGACAGAACATGTGGGCAACGAATAAGTTTTAAAGGAAAAAGTGGGCACGAAAAGAACCCTTATGTTTAGAGTCACAAAAAGAGGGCCTGGAAAATTTGACGCTTACATATTGAAGGCAAGAGGGACAGAAAGAAACAGCATATCATCGAGTTAAGGACTTAACGTGTCAAAGAAGGGCCAACTACGGTAGGGGAAGGATAGTCATGGGATAAACTTTGCTTAGTGCTACGAAGGCTAGGAAGTTTTGGGGAGAAATGATTTCATGGAAATTCACAGATATTAATAATACTAATAATAATGACGCGGTTGCAGATAGGACATGGGACAATTTTATGAGACTTTACAATACACACAGAACAATCAAAGCTAATCGCCCAGACATCGTGATCAAAGACCACTTGAACAGAATGTGTTTTCTTATTGACATGACAGTTCCAGCAGATTGTAACGTATCTTTGATGATATTAAAAAAACCAAAAACTATCAAAATACAAAGATCTTGAAATGGAAATCTCAAAAATGTGGTACACGAGGACATCTTATAATTCCAATTGTAGTTGTAACCTTTGGATTTATTGGAAAAAAAGTCCCCATACTCGTTTAATGGGATTCCTTGTTACCCTATGCCTTAAAGAAATACAAAATTTGTATTTCTTTTCTTCTTTCCGCTCTTTCTTACCGCTTTTTTATCGCATTACGAAGAGCCTTCCTTCCTTTCTTTCTTTTTCTTTTTTCTTTCTTTCTTTCTTTCTCTCTATGTAAAATGTATGTGATATTAGTTTGTTATTTTTTGTTTTCGTTTTTTGTTTTCTTACAAAAAATGATCAGTGGAAGATGTCATGAAGGCGTTTCTGACCATAGGTCTCTGGTTGGGACCGGAAGGAAGTATGTATACAACAGAATTCAAAGGAAATAATAATAATAATAATAATAATAATAATAATAGCACAAAAAACAGAATGTGCTTTTTTATTGACTTGGCAGTCCCCGCAGATTGTAACGTATCTTTGAAGATCTTCAAAAAACTATCAAAATACAAGGATTTTGAGTGTAAATCTAAAAACAAGGCATATGAGGAGGTCAATAATTCCAGTTGTATTTGGAGTTCTCGGATTGAGTGGAAAAGGCTCCGACAGACTCATTGAAGGGATTCCTGGTAGTCATTGCCTTAAAGAAATACACAAAAAATGTATTCACATGTTACGAAGAAACTCTGTCTTTATTTATGTACCTTTCTTTTCTTTCTTTCTTTCTTTCTTTGTTTTTTTTTATTTTTTAAGATTGTAAAACCACTTTTTTTTTTTTTTTTTTTTTTTTCTTTGAACCTATTTCTGACCTTAGGTCTCTGGTTGAGACCCAGAAGGAAATGAGTATGCAACAAAAATATTAGGAAATAATAATAATAATAATAATAATAATAATTGTATAATTTTTGTTCTAAAATTCTGTTGAGCACTCTTACCAACAAAATTCTGTCCAACTTCACTTACGTTAAATTACAGACTTTTACGTATATCAATAACAATAATAATAATAATTATTATTATTAGTAGTAGCAAGTATACAGCCACTTCTTTTTTTCATTCGATCTTCCCCATCTCTCTGCATTTATGTGTTTTCCTCTTTTTTCTTTCTCTCCTCTCTCTCTCTCTCTTTCTCTCTCTCTCTCTTTCTCTTTCTGTGGAGATTTATGGTCGCCTACGTCCTGGACTTTTCCCGCGATAGTACAATAAGTGAGAAAGTTTAAAAATTATTTGGTAAACACATTCTTACCGTACATTTATTTTCGAGCCACTGGAGAGGCCGTGTCAATGTTTGGTGCTCCCGGCTGGGACATTAACTAGAACCTTAAACTTTAGGTTTCATAGAACCGATACTCGGTTGCTGAGTGCTATACTTAACATTCCATGGATACAACATCCAACTAAATCACAGCTCTATGGCCCATCCCCGATATTTCTACAATCTTACGCGAACGCAGAATGCACCTTGCTGGACACTGCTGGCGAGCACAACAAGAACTTTCGAGGGATTTACTTCTGTGGACTTATAGCCGTGGAATAAGACGGGTCGGCCGCATAATACCAACCTATATTGACCAGCTGTTATTACACAGAATAGCAGAACAGATTGGTTCTTTAGACTTGGTTGGAAACCAGTCTATTGCCTTAGAAAAGATATGGCGGAATAAATCTGCCTCGTTAGTCATGTATCGAAAGATTCATGATCGCCGAAGTGTGTATCAGGTTTGGCACTTAACTGACTGACTGAAGGAGCAGGGCATTAAAAAAAATTGGTCTAGTGTACATCTGTTAATGTTAATGTTTGATGCTACCGCCTGGACATTAACTAGAATTGTAAACTCTAAAGCTGGATAGAACCGATGCTCGATGCTTAGCGCTATCCTAACATCCTATGGATACAACATCCAACTAAATCACAGCTCTATGGACCCATCCCCGATATTTCTACAATCTTACGCGAACGAAGAATGCACCTTGCTGGACACTGCTGGCGAGCACAACAAGAACTTGCGACGGATCTACTTCTCTGGACTGATAGCCATGGAATAAGACGGGTCGGCCGTATAATACCAACCTAGATTGACCAGCTATGTTATTACACACAATAGCAGAACAGATTGGTTCTTTAGACTTTGTTGGCAATCACTCTATCGTAGAAAGATATGGCAACCTACTGCCAGAATAAATCTGCCTCGTTACTCATGTATCGAAAGATACATGATCGCCGAAGTGTGTATCAGGTTTAGCAATTAACTGACTGACTGAAGGAGCAGGGCATTAAAAAGAATTGGTCTAGTGTACATCTATTAATGTTAATGTTGGTGCTACCACCTGAACATTAACTAGAACCTTAAACTCTAGGCTTCATAGAACCGATGCTCGGATGCTGAGAGCTATACTTGAGATCCCATGGATACAACATCCAAGTAAATTACAGCTCTATGGACCCATCCCTGATATTTCTACAATCTTACGCGAAAGAAGAATGCACCTTGCTGGACACTGCTGGCGAGCACAAGAACTTGCGAGTGATCTACAGCCCTAGACTTCTAGCCATGAAGAAAGACAAGTTGGTCGCCCAGCAACCACTTACACTGACCAGTAGGACACAGGATGTCAACCTAATCATCTTCGGAACTTGATTCAGCATTGTGATAGTTGGCGTGATAGACCCATTAATGTCCGAGAGATAGCTCGACCGAATAAAACATAATAAATATATAAACGTTCTGAAAGGGGAAGAATCTACGTTGTGGTGTCATGGATATCGTCTCGGAGAAGTCGGAAAACCGAGTTCGAATTCCAGTCAAGTTTGTTAGCGTCACTTACGCACAAATACCCTTTCGAAAGGTATGATTCCATCTCTTCTCTACCCCCAACTATGAATAGCAGAACAGATTGGTTATTTAGACTTGGTTGGCAACCAGTCTATTGTAGAAAGATATGGCAACCTACTGCGGGAATAAATCTGCTTCGTTAGTCATGTATCGAAAGATTCATGATCGCCGAAGTGTGTATCAGGTTTGGCACTTAACTGACTGACTGAAGAAGCAGGGCATTAAATAGAATTGGTCCAGTGTACATCTATTAATGTTAATGTTTGGTGCTACCGGCTGGGACATTAACTAGAACCTTAAACTCTAGGCTTGATAGAACCGATACTCGGATGCTGAGTGCTATACTAACATCCCATGGATACAACATCCAACTAAATTACAGCTCTATGGACGCATCCCTGATATTTCTACAATCTTACGCGAACGAAGAATGCACCTTACTGAATACTGCTGGCGAGCACAACAAGAACTTGCGACGGATCTACTTTTCTGGACTTATAGCCACGGAATAAGACGGGTTGGCCGTATAATACCAACCTACATTGACCAGCTATGTTATTACACACAATAGCTGAATAGATTGGTTCTTTAGACTTGGTTGGCAACCATTCTCTCGCCGGAATAAATAACCTACTGCCGGAATAAATCTGCCTCGTTAGTCATGTATCGAAAGATACATGATCGCCGAAATGTGTATCAGGTTTAGCAATTAACTGACTGATTTAAAAAGAATCGGTCCATTGTCCCTCTGTTAAGCTTTTAAGAATCGCAACAGAAACCGTGATTTGGATTTAAAAGTTATTTATTATTTATTCTTTCGGCAGTGGTAAAGAAACCCGATTATTTTCAAAACTTTCTACCCACCTGTTGATTTTATCCTAATTCAGCTGGGGACTAAATTTGGTGAAATGGTTTTAGCAAGAAAGTCTTGTACAAAGTTCACTTGATGACAATCGCTGTCAAAATGAAGTGTGTAATTTAACTCCGGTAAATTGTCGCTTATCAAATTGGTGTGATGGGATTTTCTTTTGGTTGTTTGACTTACGTTCGTCGGGGATCATTTTCTTTGCAGTCAACGCCTTCTGGGACGCATCTTTTCGAGTTATCAGCCATTTTGTTTTTTTTATGATATTATCTTTCACTTCGTCTACTGATTGTTTTAATGACTCCTTTTACGTCTCCCGTCTTTATTATCTGTCTTACATTTCCAGTTTCCTGTCCTCTTAGTTCTTTGGGTTTACTTTTTTTTTCTCACACACTTTTCATTTTTCTTTTTCAATTTTCTTCTCTTTTTTCATTTCATTCTCTCTCGTTCGCTCTTTCCGGCTTTTCCTGCTATCTCTTTTCATATTCTTCCCTCTCATTCTCAGTATTTATTCTTTCTTTCTCTCTTCTTCTTTCCGTCACCCTCGTTCTCTCTGTCTAACATTACTATATCTTTTCAGCACTTTATTCCCTCTTGTTCTTTCTTTACACCTTTTTTTCTCTTTCAGCTTCACTTTTGTTCATTTTGTTCGCCCCTCTCTCTCTATGTCTCTCTCTATCTATCTAGTGATTTTCCAAGCGTAGCTTAGATGTGGCACAAGGCCGAAAGTATGGGGCACCCAGTGAGGATCGAACTCACTACTCGTAATTGTTCTAGCCAGACAAGCTTGCTAACCATTACACCACCTCGAGGTGCCCCTCTCTCTATCTATCTATCTATCTGAATCTGTTCTTATCTCTCTATATGATTTTATTCTTATCTATCTATCTATCTATCTATCTATCTATCTATCTATCTATCTATCTCAGTCTGTTTATATCTATCTATCTATCTATATCTATTTCAGTCTGTTCATATCTATCTATCTATCTCAGTGTTCATATCTATCTATCTCAGTCTGCTCATATCTATCTATCTATCTATCTATCTATCTATCTATCTATCTAAAAATCTTTTTTTTTTCCGTTTCTTTCACTCTATTTCTGTTTCTCTTGTGCTCCCCCCTCTATTCAGGTTCTTTTTTTGTGCCATCATTTTAATTTATTTTCTCTTTCAACCCTTTTTCCTCTTTCATCTTGATTTTCTTCTTCTTCATCATTTTGTCATTTTAGCTTCTTTATATATTTCCCCTTTTGTTCTCGTTTTTTCTTTCCCTCTTCAACAACTTTCTTTGTTTTTTTTCTTTCAATTTCTTCCCCTCGCTCTCTCTCTTTTTCAGCTTATCTCTCTTTGTCTCTTTTCAGACTCTTTCCCCTCGTTCTGATTTTTCACCTTCTTTATCCTCGTTCTCTCTTTTCAGCATTGCTTCCCCTCTTTCTCTCTCTTTTTCTCTGTTTCTATTATTTTCGTTCTGCTTCGCCTGTCCTTTTCGAATTCATTCTCTCTTTCCATCTTTTCTTTCTCTCTTTTTCATTTTCTTCTATCACGATCTCTGTTTTCAGTATTTCTTTCTCATTCAATTATTTATTTTTTCACTCGGTATTTTTATTCCTGTCATCATTTTTTTTATCTCTCTTTTCGGCTTCTCTTATCCTTTTTCAGTTTCTTCTTCGTCCTTGCTTTCAGAATGTTATTTCTTATATTTATCCTTTCTTTCTTTCTTTCTTTCTTTCTTTCTTTCTTTCTTTCTTTCTTTCTTTCTTATTACCTTTCTTCATACCTTCCTTTCTTTCTTTCTTTCTTTCTTTCTTTCTTTCTTTCTTTCTTTCTTTCTTTCTTTCTTATTACCTTTCTTCATACCTTCCTTTCTTTCTTTCTTTCTTTCTTTCTTTCTTTCTTTCTTTCTTATTACCTTTCTTCATACCTTCCTTTTTTTCTTTCTTTCTTTCTTTCTTATTACCTTTCTTCATACCTTCCTTTCTTTCTTTCTTTCTTTCTTTCTTTCTTTCTTTCTTTCTTTCTTTCTTTCTTATTACCTTTCTTCATACCTTCCTTTCTTTCTTTCTTTCTTATTACTTTTCTTCATACCTTCCTTTCTTTCTTCCTTTCTTTCTTTCTTTCTTTCTTTCTTTCTTTCTTTCTTTCTTTTACCTTTCTTCATACCTTCCTTTCTTTCTTTCTTTCTTTCTTTCTTTCTTTCTTTCTTTCTTTCTTTCTTTCTTTCTTTCTTTCTTTCTTTTTTACCTTTCTTTCTTACCTTCCTTTCTTTCTTTCTTCCTTTTCTTTCTTTCTTTTCTTTCTTTCTTATTACCTTTCTTTCTACCTTTCTTTTTTTTCTTTCTTTCTTTCTTTCTTTCTTTCATATTACCTTTCTTCATACCTTCCTTCCTTTCTTTCTTTCTTTCTTTCTTTTACCTTTCTTTCTTACCTTCCTTCCTTCCTTTCTTTCTTTCTTTCTTTTCTTTCTTTCTTTCTTTCTTTCTTTCTTTCTTTCTTTACCTTTCTTCTTTCCTTCCTTCCTTCCTTTCTTTCTTTCTTTCTTTTTTCTTTCTTATTACCTTTTTCATACCTTTCTTTCTTTCTTTCTTTCTTTCTTTCTTTCTTTCTTTCTTTCTTTCTTATTACCTTTCTTCATACCTTCCTTCCTTCCTTCCTTCCTTCCTTTCTTTCTTTCTTTCTTTCTTTCTTTCTTTCTTTCTTTCTTTCTTTCTTTCTTTCTTTCTATTCATTTCCATACCTCTCGTTTTATCTTTTCCGAATTTTCCTTCTTTCATTTTCTCCATTTGCTTTCTGCCTTGGCTTTTTTTTTCATCTTTTTCTTCAGCTTCTTTTTCTCCTCTCAGCTTTTCTCATCTTCTCCCCTTCATATGTTTTCCCTCTTATTTATCACTTCTTTCTTTCTATTCATTTCCTTACCCCGCTTTTTCTCTTTTCAGTATTTTTCTCACACTTTCATTCTCTTTATTCGCTTTTGGCGTTTTTTCCACCTCTTTTCGGTTTTCCCTCCTTTTCTCCTTTAGATGTTTTCTCTCTTATTTATCATTTCTTTCTTTCTATTCATTTCCCTCCCTCTGCGTTTTCTCTTGTTTACTTCTCGTTCTCTCTCTCTCTCTCTTTTCAGCTTTTTCTTCTGTTTCTCCTTCACATGTTTACTCTCTTATTTAGCGTTTCTTTCTCTCTATTCATTTCCCTCCTTCTGCGTTTTCTCTTGCTTACTTCTCTCTCTCTCTTTTCAACCTTTCCTTCTGTTTCTCCTTCACATGTTCCCTCTCTTATTTAGCATTTCTTTCTTTCAATTCATTTAATTCCTCTCTTTTCAGTATTTCCCTCACTCTTCTATTTCCTCTATTCGCTTTTTTCTTTCTTTCTTTTCAGTCTCTCTCTCTCTCTCTCTCTCTCTCTCTCTCTATTTCTTCAGCCTTTCCTTGGTTCTTCTCTTTGATTCTCTTCTCTCTCTTTTTCAGCTCTTCTTTCCCTCAATTCATATTTTTCTCTCTCGTTTTTTCTTTACCGTTTTTAGTTATCCCTCTCCAACTCTTTCTTACCTTTGTCGTTTCTTCCCATCTTTCTCTTTCATTTTCACAGCATCAAGAGAACAAAGGATACTCTCAATTGTCAAAACATCGTTTGAAGTTTTAATGACTCTCCTCAAAGTTACAGACGGCTTTATAAAACGTAGCAGAGTGAATCATTGTAAGAGTGTAGTTTGCAAGATGATTTACTAAAGTAAGTTTGCTTATATCAAATTAAACGAAGGTAAGCTAAGCTTAGAAAATGGTAAATGTTTACAATCCCAGGTTCTATCTTCACAAGAACCAGGTAAGACCGAAAAATTGATATGTCGGCTGGAGTTGCCGCATACGCACGTTCCAGCCTTTCGTTACTCTAACGCTATTTTCAAGTTGAATGTTTAGAAGAACTATATTTCTTAGTTCTTCCGGTTCAGACCTTCTCTGCTAAGAGTCTCCATACAACGTACAAAATGGAGACACATCCTTATTTCCTACTTATTCCATTGGTAAGGAGGAAATTTGGTAAAAAATAATCATTTTTAGAAAGAATACACAATGTCCTACGTATTCCATTTGTAAAGAGGAAATCTGGTTAAAAAATAATCATTTTTAGAAAGAATACACTATTTTATACGTATTCCATTGGTAAGGAAGAAATTTGGTTAAAAATAATCATTTTTAGGAAGAATACACAATTTCCTACGTATTCCATTGGTAAGGAGGAAATTTGGTTAAAAATAATCATTTTTAGAAAAAATACTCAATTTAGTATATATTCCATTGGTAAAGAAGAAATTTGGTTAAAAAATAATCATTTTTAGGAAGAATACACTATCTTCTACGTATTCCATTGGTAAGGAGGGAATTTGGTTAAAATGATCATTTTTAGAAAGAATACACAATTTCCTTTTGTATTCCATTGGTAAGGAGGAAATTTGGTTAAAAATGGTCATTTTTAGAAAAATACACAATTTCTTACGTATTCCATCGGTGAAGAGGAAATTTAAACAAAAAAAATAAATTTTAGAAAAAATGCACAATTTTGTACGTATTCCATTGGTAAGGAGGAAATTTGGTTAAAATAGTCATTTTTAGAAAAAAAATACATAATTTCTTTACCGCAAGTTATAATGGTAACGAGTGAAAAATGAACTTGACTTTTAAATACAACATTAAAAAATTAGCTAATATAGTTTCCCTTTGTCCATTCTATGAATATTTTTATTGTATTAATGAGCTCTTCTCCTTGGTACCTCAACTGTGTTAATTTTAGCGTAATACTTGATTGGCTATTAGGTCTCATCGTTTTAGGTTTATCGTCAAATCACGCCGAAACACTGGTTTTCGTTTGATCGCCTAAGTTAAGCAGTATCGATAGTGGTCACTACTTGGATGAGGCAACGCTTGGGCACATTGGGTACTATAAGTGAATCAAAGAATGAAATATATATATATATATATATATATATATATATATATATATATATATATATTTAGAAAAAAATTGTGACGCGTTTCATCCGTTGGAAGTTCATCGGATGAAACGCGTTTCAAGCTATATATATATATATATATATATATATATATATATATATATATATATATATATATATATATATATATATATATATATATATAAGTGTAACAGCAAAATTGTTCAATTCTTAGATTAAGCTTTGAACCGTTGTATCTTAGAAATGGTTAATAATATCTTACTGGAATTATCCGAAGTTTTTATAAGACTATTGAACTCTACTTTGAATAATAAGAATGTATTTAGCTTTAAGCTGAAATGATGATCCTTCTTGCTGTTGTGGCCTCCTGATCCTGTTTTCTTTTCTACTGTTTCCTCGTTTTTAAACTTATTCACCGTTCTCTTGATGATTATTGAATGAACTTTGAAAATAGAAGCCAGAGTATGAATGTTGGTACCATTACTGTGGGCCTGAATGACCTTTTTCCTCCCACCATTGCTCAATCGTGAAGACATAGTCGGACTGAAACAAAATGATTTTAACCTGTTCTCTTTCTAGCTGAATAACTCAAAAGTTTTTTCTGTGATTCTTACGACAAATGATGTCAAAATGGCTAGGCGTCTTTTTTGAAAACCTGGGCAAATGCAACTGAATTAGTTCAGTGTTTTTTATTTCTATTAGATATTAAACATTTTATGGGATGGGCAATTATCCCACGCTGTTACATCAGGTATATATATATATATATATATATATATATATATATATATATATATATATATATATATATATATATATCAGTAGCTATTAGTAATCTTCTGACTGTTTTCCAGTTTGAATTTTCAAATATGTAATCAGCAAAAACAAACACACACACACACACACACACACACACACACACACACACACACACACACACACACAAAAATCAGAGACCTGGAACTAATATTATTATTACTACGCAACAAATTTTAGAGGAATTTGCTTTTAGAGTATTTTTCTAACACATATCATGCTACGATGTGCCAATTTTGCTGTGTTACGTTACAAAATAAATACAAATGGGATCTTTATCATCGGGATGAGTGCGAACGGATACCTGGCACTATTATTATTATACTACAAATTTGATAGGAAATTGATTTTAGAGTATTTTATCTGTATTGTGCTAATAAATATCTTGATACGATGTGCCGATTTCTCTTGTGTTACTTTACAAGTGAAATAGAAATAGGATCATTATTATTACGATGAGTAATTACTACACTACACATTTGACGGGGAATTGCTTTTATTGCTTTTAAAGACTACTTTAACGGCATTGTGCTAAGAAATATCTTGCTACGAGGTGCCGTTTTGTGTTGTGTTGTGAGAGACAAGTAAAAATCGGATCATTATAATATGGAAGAAATATCAGAACTAGGAATGGATTCTAAATTCTGAATTCGAAACTAAAAGCCCTTTATTCTTACACTTTCTTCTCCCAGCGATGTCACTCAAGATAGACAGCTTGTCTATTACTTTTCTTTCTTTTATGCTCGCTGTTTGCACAGTGAGTTGATCATTTTGTACTTAATGAAGTTCTTTTTTCATTAGGTTTCATGTAAGCAAACAGAATGAATACAGACCGTGCAATGAATTCGATTATTTGGCAGTGGGTAATTAAACTAAATCTTCCTTTGAGCTCCAGAATTCGTTCTTTACATCTCAAGCCCATAAAAATGAACACTGCGCCATATTGTCGGTGGCGAGCCAATCAACATTTCTCGCTTATCGATCTTGTTTCTTCACCGTTCAGCACTTTTCTCCTCACTATTGCTCACCCTTTTTTGTTTGTTTGTATTCAGTTTATTATCTTCCGTATTCTCATATCTCTATTGCAACTTGTTCCATCTTTCCCTCTTTTAATATACCCTCCTTGGATGCTTCGCTGTGGGACAATGATTAGCAAGTCGTAACATTCCTCCTTGTTTGTTTTCCTATAAATATAGCCTTGTGCCAGACGAAGCTGGTTAAATACCTGATAGAGATCTCACTAATTCGTAAGCTATCCTCACAAAAGAATCGTTCGTCCTGGGTATGACGATAAACTACATCCGGTTGCAAGGCCTCTGATCGGGAGACTGGATGTTTTGAGGAGCGGGAAACTAACTCTTAATTGCCGTTGTTTCCAGCTGCGCCTTGACCTTTTGAGGGTCCCAGCTATGGGTAAATAGTTAACCCCCAAACTAGGGTCAAAAGTATAAAAATAGATTTTTATAGCAAAAATGCCAGCAATACATTTCTGAAAGAAATATTACTTGCAATATATTTCCCTCTAAAACACTCTACAATATTACAATATATTTCCCTCTAAAAAAACTCTACAGAAATACGTCAAGTAATCTGACCTACAAACTGATTTCTTACAAAGAATGCATATTCTATTCAACCTATCCTAAAAATTTGAAGCGGCGACAGTTTGTGTCATGCTTAAAAGCAATCGTCAGGCCTGAGGATTGCGTATAAGCAAGCAACATCGGGTATTAATTTCAATGTCCAGTTTTATATTTACATACTCTATATCACTGATAATGGGCGCTTTGAATAATAAATATAGTCAGACCTTAAAATTATAATTTAGCACACACACGCACGCGCGTGCACAAACATATATATATATATATTTCGCAGCTCATCAGTGTGGATAGACATCCGATTGCTTCAAGCCAGGATTGAAATTCGACTGATCAGTCGGAGATTTTTCCCCTAAGCTATAAGCTCACGGCAGAGAGGAAGGTGAATTTTTACGTATTCATTTTTGAATAAACACGACAGTGACTCAGAGTGCTCGATTCGCAGAAGAGCTTTGAATCATCAGCAGTAGCAGTCACTGTTTACAAATCCACTCTTTCCCTCTAAAGTGATCGACCGAATTATATTTTTTCGGGGGCGTATATATTGTCATCCACAGACAGACTGTTTCGCTGTAACACAGGTCATCAGTGTGGCTATACAGACGATTGCTTCAAGCCAGAATCAAAACCCGACTGATTTGGCATCTGATTTTTTCCCCTAAGCTATCAGCTCACAGCAGAGATTAAAGTGAATTTTTACGTATTTATTTTTGAATAAACACTTGAGTGACTCAGAGTGTTCGATTCATATAGGAGCTTTGCATTATCAGCAGTCATATTGATTGGTTACAAATTTGCGCTTTCCCTCTAAAGTGCTCGACCGAATTTTATTTTTATTGTAAAATCTGCAGTAAAAAAAAAAAAAAAAAAAAATCTGTAATCTTCTGAGACATTGCTCTAATTATTGGACTAATAATCCATGTCACGTCAACGGAAAAAAATTACATTAACACTAAATTGTGAATTACTACAATATTAAGAAAAATCTAGCGTCGCATTACTGCACTCTCAAAAAATTATTAACTGTTAATTATAGCACACATTATTTAATAAAAACATCTTTCGACAAGTATCACATCTATGCCTGAGGATGATAAATATTTTTACCGAAAGTACTTGCAAGCAATATGGTCCGAACACCTAATGCATTGCACAAGGAAAATAAGGACCGTGTCGTTCAGCGAGTGATCAGTGAGTTAATGCCTTTTTAAACTGTTAGCGAGGCGAGTTCGCCATTAATTACATTAACTTTATTGATTTATTCTTTGTATGGCTATTTTACAATAATAATTCTGCTGCATTATTTAATAATAATAATAATAATAATATATATATATATATATATATATATATATATATATATATAGAGAGTTTGCGTGAGATCTCAAAAATGGAGCACCAAGTGAGGAGGGAACTCACTTCACAGGAGTAAGTAGTCAACCAGACCAGATCACCAACAATTGATCCACATAGGTGCATCCATGCTATTTACTATGCTCAAGATAGTTCTGTACAAGTGTCGGGCACTCAGTCAGGATCGAATTCACTACTCAGTAGTAAATAGTCAATCAAACTAGGTCACCAACAATTGGTGCACGTAGGTGCATCTATGAGATTTACTGTGCTTAAGATAGTTTTGTACAAGTATCGGGCACCCAGTGTGGATCAAACTCATTACACTGTAGTAAATAGTCAACCTGACAATGTCACCAACAATTGACCCACATAGGTGCATCCATGCCATTTACTACGCTTAAGAGAGTTCTGCGTAAGTATGGGGTACCCAGTAGTAACGGTCAGTCAGACTCGCTACCCTTTTGTCTCTCCCGAGGCTCGGCATATTATTAAGTTCAGTTAGAATTTCTTTTACGTAAAAAAAACAAAACAAAAAAAAGCAAAATAAAAATAACAAACTATTCTCTTTTATTTTGATCTCTATACTTTCAAATTATCCCCCCACCATATCTTTTTTTTTTTTTTTTTCTATCCTCGCTTTTCACTCTCTTTGATCACGGGAAATATGAGATCAATTTAGATGACAAGAAACGAGATCAAAGCGCAAGGTCTGTCGGGTGCGCATGCGTGCAACCGACGGTTACTATCGAGGTTTAGAGGTAGAGTGGCGGGGTGTCGAGGGGAAACAAGAAGCTGTAGATGAAGAAATAGGATTGGAAGCAAAGTGTTTCTACTCAGGAAAAAAAAAAAAAAAAAGAAAAGAAAGAGAGAGAAAGAGAAATAGATTTTTCATAAAGTAATTAAATAATAACTCGGGGCTTTATCTGTATATTAGTAAGCCTCGTCTTTTGCAGATATCAATGGTAGCAGATTTCTTGTATGTAATACAGAGTTTCTTTTTAACTTAAAGAATTTGAGAGCAGATTTCTGGCACTGACCATCGGGCCAGTGGTAACTGTAATTGTAATTTTACCCCTTTCCCTACTAGTGTATTCATTGACCAAAGAGCCAGTACTGTTTTCGCTTAAGATTCTGTAGCGCCAGCACGAGGCTCGAAGAAAGATCGTCTATGCTAAGAAGTTACAGGCTCCATTCGCTCAAAACCGTTGATCTGAGAAAGTGGGTGTATACAGGCGACAGTTTATGCATTTCTGAACGAGTTTGATGCCATATAACGCATGCATAGTGCACCTCGAGGCGGTGTAATGGTTAGCAAGCTTGTCTCGCTAGAACAATTACGACTGAGTAGAGATTTCGATCCTCACTGGGTGCCCCATACCTCCGGACTTGTGGCACATTTAAGCTACGCTTGGAAAATCGCTATAACACATGCATATGGAAATCTCGGCCTAACAAAGCTATTCAAGAACATATTCCTGGGTATGACGATAAACTACATCCGGCACAAGGCCTTTGATCGGAGGAGTCGAGGTTTGGAGGGGCGTGGGTCGACCTATTAAACACTTTCTCTTCAAGCTTTTTTTCTTTCTTTTTAGGAAAACAGCTTTCTCAAGTCCAGTAGCGGTTATCCCTCGTTCTAATATTGATCGGAATGGGGAGGGGGAGATTTCTAAGATTTTATTTGAAGTCGTGTTGACTGTCAGCATCTTGATTATGTTATTTTCTCTTCGAGTTAGATGTGCTATCCATTTTAGTCGTTGCTGCTGTTGGTGGTCCTCAATTGATGTGGTTTCTGTTATTTGGTACAGTTCTTTTTTTGTGAATCTGTATCGCCTGTCTACAGTATTCAAAGGAGAATTATCTTTAGAACCCAAGAACCCCAGGTTTCACTCGCTCCAGGTGCTCCTGCTATATATTTAGAGCTTCTTAATAAAATTCAAAGAAGAATCTGCAATGTTATTAGTCCTGACCTGGCATAATGGCTTCAGTCCCTTTCCAACCGCCGTAACCTAGCTTCGGTGTTCCTTTTCTATAAAATCTTTCATGATAATAGTTCTGGAGACATTTTCGCTTTTGTATTCATTGCAAAATGAGGCACGGTGGAGTAATGGATAGCGACTCGGATTGAGAAATTGGAGAGCCGATTTCGAATTCCAGTCGAATCCATTACATTCACTTATGTGCTAATATTCTTGGGAAAGGTATAAATCTGTTGTGGATTCCGGGATGAAATCCGGTACCAATACACAGTCTCCGAGAAGTGCAAATCCTCGTCGCCAAGTTGTTGTGGCCGACGCGAGAGAATTTTTTTTTCTTTCCGTGTCGGTTCGAAGTTCTCGTCGCCAAGTTGTTGTCGTCGACGAGAGAGAATTTTTTTCTCTTTCCGTGTGAGTTCGAAGTCCTCGTCGCCAAGTTGTTGTGGATTCCGAGATGAAATCCGGTACCAATAAATAACAAACGCCAAGAATGAATATATGAAAATAATATATTAACGTAATAATACAAACTGGTAATGCAGGTTAGTAGTTCCAGGAATGCGGGTTAGTAGCAATATATATATATACAGTCTTTGGTATTGACGTATCACTGTATGACTTCTTACTGAGTCTACGTGCATGCTCACTGTGACTCTTGCTCGTTCGTCCTTCTTTCTTCTTCTTCTCTCGGGTATTCACTAGCAGTAGTATATGCATACCCTGGGTGTGTCCATTTGTGTAAAAAAGGGAAGAACCCCTCAACACCCCCCTTAGATTCTTTTTTGGGGGCAGTTAATATTTTTTCCTCTTATGTTCGATAATTAGAGGTTCTGTAAATTTTCTTTTTCTGCTTGTCCTTCTAATTTCTGTGTCTTCTTGTGGTCTTTGAATCTCAAATTCTTCAAAGATCGCCTCCATCGAATCGTCATTTGCTGCAGGTGACGAGCTTGGCTCCTCAACCCTTCTTTTTTGTATTTGGTCAATATGTCTTCTGTGGGTAAATTTTTCTCCTTGTATTGTGTACATCACATTTCCTAGTCTGTTAATTATTGCACCTGGTTCCCAGGAAGCCATATTGTTCCTAAACATTCTGAAATAGACCCGTTCGCCTGGTTTGAATGATCTCTTGAGTACTATAGGTGTATGCCGGTTTTTACTTTTGTTAGACAATAACTTATCAAACACTGACCGTATTTTGGGGGAAACATCACTTCCGCTGGTGAAAGACCAGATGATGTGTTCCCGTTCGTGGTTATTCTGTATACTTGGAGGAACTGTTGTATAGCTCTTTTTGTCGGTACGTCCTCTGCTTTTTTCAAAGCTCTCTTTAGCGTGTCTACAAATCTTCCGGCTTGCCTGTTAGGTCGCGGATGGTACGGAGCTATCTTAATATGCTCTACTTGATACGTTGCACAAAATTCTTGGAAGTCGCTAGAGGTAAATTGTGTACCATTATCAGTTACCAGGCAATCTACGATACCGAATCTCGCGAATAATTCGTGTAGACAATTTATAGTATTTTCCGTCGTCGGGTTTTTGAATCTGAAAACTTCTGGCCACTTGCTAAAACTATCTACCATTATTAAGTAGTAGTACCCCTCTATGGGTCCTGCATAGTCCGCATGGATTCTAGACTAAGGTCTCTCCACCTTAGGCTATCGTTTTTGTATAGTAGGTGGTGCCTTTGCTGCAGCACCACAGCCTTTACATCTTTCCACCATTTGCGTAATATCATAATCCATATTTGGCCAGTAAACGAAACTTCTCATTAGTGCTTTCATACGTTTTTTTTCCTGGATGTCCTAAATGAAAGTCCTTCAAAATCCGCCTTTGTAACGATTTTGGTATGACCACCCTTTCATTATACAATAATATGTGATCACAAATTGAAAAACTGTCTGCTAGATTCCTTTCCTTTTCTTCTATTTTTTCTTCATCTTCTGAATAAATTAATCTTTTTCCGCTTCTCTTCTTATCTCTAGCAAGGTCACAGTTAGTTCCTTTACTGTATTGTATAACACTTTACTGATTTCGTCTTCGTCTCGCAACGCCGCTATCACCGAGTCTTCCAGAGGTTCGCATTTCGCAGGTACCAATCGCGACAATCCATCAGCATGCCCAATTTTCTTCGACGGTAGGAACTCAATTTTGAAATTGTAATTCAATAAAATGGTTCCCAATCTTAGAGGTCTGTTGGCTGTGTAAATTGGTAGTCCTTTTTCGATCCAAAAATCGTAAGAAGAGGTTTATGGTCCGTTTGAAGAGTAAACTCTCTTCCATAAATATATCTGTGATAGCGAGTTATGGCGAATATTATGCCTAACGCTTCCTTTTCAATTTGCGAATAATTCCTCTCTGCTGGTAACAATGATCTAGAAGCGTGAGCTATAGGTTTCTTTGTGCCATCCTGCATCTTGTGTAGTATGCAAGCTCCTACTCCGTGTGAACTTGCGTCACTAGCAATGATGATTTCTAGTTGGGGGTTAAAATGCGTCAGTGCTAGCTCAGAAGTTAATTTTTGTATTATCTCCTTAAACGCTTTCTGACAGTCTTCCATCCAATTCCATTTGTTCTCTTTTTTCAATAACTCATTGAGAGGAGACCTCAATTTGTGCATATTTTCGATAAATTCACAGTAATAGTTCGCTAGACCAAGAAAACTTTGTAATTCTGCGATATTTTTCGGCTCAGGCATATTTTTTATTGTAGATGCCCTATCTGGATCTGGTTTTCTGACACTTTCATTAATTATATGACCTAAGTGATTGATTTCGCCAAGTTGTTGTGGATTCCGAGATGAAATCCGGTACCAATAAATAAGAAACGCCAAGAAGGAATATAGGAAAATAAATGTATTAACGTAATAATACAAACTGGTAATGCAGGTTAGTAGTTCCAGGAATGCGGTTTAGTAGCAAAATATATATAGAGAGTCTTTGGTATTGACGTATCACTGTATGACTTCTTACTGAGTCTACCTGCTTGCTCACTGTGACTCTTGCTCGTTACAACAAAATCCTATTCTTTTCCCCCAGCTATGGGTAAATAGCAGGACAGACCAGGCCCTATAGCCTTGGATGTCAACTGGTCTACCGCAGAAAGAAATGTTAACCTACTGCGGGAAGAAAATCTGTCTCGTCAGTCATGTATGAAAAGATACATGATCGCCTAAGCTTGTATCACGCATGGCACATAACTGACTGATTCATTGTAAATATTCATTGGGGTTTCATTTTTAAATGTTATTTTTATTCTCCCATCTCACCACAGATAAATTATACATATGGGAACTAGTTAAGACTACATAGAGACTTGAGGTATTATGGCGGGGGTAGTAAGAATGGTAAGTAAGAACGTGACAGATTGAAGACCAGCCTTCCGCTGTCCCTCCATTTGGCCTTGTACCACATTTTTGTCTTATAGCAAAATAAATATTACTTTCCGCAAAGGGTCTTAACTTTATAAAATTAAGCGCAGTATTAGATTAGCGGCAAGGTCACATGATTTTACAGTTGAAATGGCTAGATGTAACCGCAAGTTCAATGCTGAGAGTTTCTTCTATAACACTTCTAGCTAGTGGAAGTCTCTTCCTGCAACTTGTCTCCCAGTCAATGTTGATCTTCAAAAATGTAAATGCATTATCAATCGTTATCTTCTGTCTTCTTCATTCTTGTTCTTCATTTGTTATCACGCCTTAATAGTAGTTTTTCCCATATTGTCTTAAACTCAGTAAACCCTTTGCGTTCTAGTGTCTTTATTGCCTTGGTTGGGATGAATAATATATATATATATATATATATATATATTATAATTGTTTTTTAACATATTACCATCGCGATATCGAAATTTCCATGTTTCAAAACTGAAATTTTAATTCAAATCTAAACATAAAAATGAATCATAAAATAAAAAGTTCTGTTCCATTATCAAGCGATACTAAGAATATTCTAATTATAATATGTTCTACTGTTGTATCGAGTACTGATTTTTTTAAATAAATGCTAAGAACTCTGAATTATAAATTTAATTGTTTAATTCCATTTATCTTACTATATATATATATATATATATATATATATATAGTCATCCACATAAAAAGTTCTGTTCCATTATCAAGCGATACTAAGAATATTCTAATTATAATATGTTCTACTGTTGTATCGAGTACTGATTTTTTTAAATAAATGCTAAGAACTCTGAATTATAAATTTAATTGTTTAATTCCTATTATCTTACTATATATATATATATATATATATATAATATATATATAGTCATCCACATAAAAAGTTCTGTTCCATTATCAAGCGATACTAAGAATATTCTAATTATAATATGTTCTACTGTTGTATCGAGTACTGATTTTTTAAATAAATGCTAAGAACTCTGAATTATAAATTTAATTGTTTAATTCCTATTATCTTTTATATATATATATATATATATATATATATATATATATATATATATATATATATATATATATAGTCATCCACATACAAGCCTGTTTTGCTGAATCACAGTTCATCAATGTAGCTAGACATCCGATTGCTTGAAGCCGGTATCGATACCTGACCGAGTTGGTATCAGTCAGAGATCCTACCCGTAAACTCTCGGCATACGGCAAAGAAAAGAAAATTTGAACGTATTATATCCAGATGTATACAAATGCCAGCGGATAAAGGGCACAATTCATTAACGAAGAGCGGTGCATTAATAGCGACAGCGGCTAAGGTTTTGAAATCGCCCTTTTCTTTATAGTGCTCAATCGAATAACGAGAGCATAATAGCTTAAATAAAGATGAATAAACCGGATGGATTTAACTTATACCTTAAATATGGTCAGCAAATCTGGCTTATTAATCAACGCTAAATAAGCTGGTACAAGGGCAACATGGTGGGGCACTTAACGAAACTTGAACTGTAGTATTAAAGGTTTCCTCTTTAGTTTTGTTGTAATAGGTATTTTGTTTGCATTGGAATGTTTTCTATCTATATTATGCTGCATTTGGCACTTGAACCTCGGACAGAGTAAACGTAATCCAGTGCTTTTATAAATTAGACGTACCAGAAAATGGTTGATGAACAGTCAATAATGAAAATATCCTCTTCACCAAATCAATCTAATCATACATTTTGTTATTCAGTGAGTTTGACTTTATTGGGTGTCGTATTTCTTTTTTTTTAATCATTACTTTTTTGCTTCGATAATCAGTTAGAATCTCCATAAAATTGGCAAATATATAGGTTTTGATTTCGGATTATAGCTATTCATTCGGTTCGTTAAGTAGGTATAAAATAGACTTTTACGCAAATATTTGGTTAAGGTAGCTTGCTGTATTTACATTGCGATGATCTACCCAGAGTGTACACGAAAAAAGGCAGGCGTAATCTATCTATCTATCTATCTATCTATCTATCTATCTATCTCAGCCTTTTCATATCTATCTATCTATCTATCTATCTATCTATCTATCTATCTATCTATCTATCTATCTCAGCCTTTTTCATCTATCTATCTATCTATCTATCTCAGCTTTTTTACATTATCTATCTATCTATCTATCTATCTATCTATCTATCTCTGCCTTTTCATTATCTATATCATCTATCTATCTATCTATTTCAGCTTTTTCATATATATCTATCTATCTATCTATCTATCTATCTATCTATCTATCTATTTCAGCCTTTTCATTATCTATCTATCTATCTATCTATCTATCTCAGCCTTTTCATATCTATCTATCTATCTATCTATCTATCTATCTATCAGACCATTTTCATATGTATCAAGGCATCTGGATATATCGATTGACATCTATCTATCTATCTATCTATCTATCTATCTATCTATCTATCTATCTATCTCAGCTTTTTCATATCTATCTATGAAACTTTTTTCATATCTATCTATCTATTTCCCAGTTAGCTTCTATCTCCCAGTTGAAAATATGGATTATATGTGACCTAACGAGGAAGAAGCAGAAACATCTTTCCAAATCTAACATGTTTCTATATTTATTTAGTTTTATCTGAAACTTAGGCAAGTGAAATAACGTCGAGACATGTTTCTATTTTTAAATTCTTTGTAGTTTTATTTTCATTGGTTGCGCATATCACTTGTGATTATCTTATGGCGTTAGTGTCAATTTCTTAAATTCTAACTTTGCTTATGCTTAATCCTTGAAATGTTAACGTAATTTAAACGCGTATAAAAATTGTTTGTTAGTAAAAAATGGATAACATAGATCCAAATTTCTGAGGAATGTGAATAAAGAGCGATACATGTTAAATTTATTTAAAAATCTCTCTCTCTCTCTCTCTCTCTCTCTCTCTCTCTCTCTCTATCTATCTATCTATCTATCTATCTATTTATCTAAGTCCGATTCTATCTATCTATCTATCTATCTATCTTGTTCAAATCTATCCATCTTATTTTTTCATATCTATATATATCTTTATGCTTACATCGCTCTCTATTTACTGTAGTCTCTATTTACATCATTCTTTGTCTGTCCAAGTCCTATTTATCTATCTATCTATCTATCTATCTATCTATCTATTTCATCATCTATCTGTGTTCAATCTATCTATCTATTCTATCTATATCTATATATATATATATATATATATATATATATATATATATATATATATATATATATACTGTTATAAAGCTCTTCGTTGCACTTATAATTTACATAGTACTTCGGCAACTTTCCGTGACACCTGTATTAAGCAGACCGAGCAGTGGGATGTGAGTTGACACACGGCCAAGAATATTATGGGGAAGCCGGGCATTTTCACCCGAGCCACTGGTCAAATTTACGAAGACCTCGGAATAGCGGGCTTGGGTAGATTGCTTGTCTGTTTTTCTCAGCCGAGTTCCTGTCGATAGAAAGAGCGTCGACCGAGTCTCCCTCTGTCCGAAAACAGAGAGCTTGACAATCGGAACCAGGCAGTGGACCGCCTGCCTCAAAGCACTTTATTACATTTTTGAACTCGCTCATATAGTCACCAGTGTTTTACTATTTACTCCACAATATCCCCGTCTTTGAGATTAATACTTTTTATAAATATTTTATTTTTTATTAGTATTAGTATACCCGGCCCTCTTTCTGAAGAATTCGCCAACGTGCTCGTTTTCTGGAACTTGTCCTTGTTGGTTCTACGACTTGTTGTGGTGCTGGCACATGGAAAATATCATATAGCATTTTTAACGTTTCTTCCTATGTTTTAAGTATTTTATCGATGAACTATTTTTCAATTTATTATGGTGCCTTTTATGTTCATGTTTATCATGTAAATCAACTTCTCGATTTTTGCTGATATTATGCCATCTTCCCACGTTGTTTTGCCATCGTTATATGCTCCGAAGAACACTTGAAACTTTTGGCGTCGTATTTGTTATCCGTTCTGGTTTTTCGACTTGGCAATAACTTGTCTAACACCGATTTTCCTTTTCAAGCAAACATTAATTCCATCGGCGACATGCCTGATGGTGGATTGGGGTTACGTGTTACTCGGTAGAAAATTTTGAAGTGCTTCCTCATTTGCTTTCTCAAGATTTGCTTTCTTCAACGCTCTGCTAGGTTTGGGTGATGCGGCGGGGCCGTGATATGGAAAACATCTTACAAAAGCCTTCGAATTCTTTACCCGTGAATTGCGTTCCATTATCAGAAACCATGGTATCTGGCATGCCATATCTCGCAAATTGATTCACTGTCACTGAAGATGTTAGAGTTTTACTTATAAATTTCCTGCCATTTAGCGAAACTGTCAACTATCACAAGATAATGTGATCCATTCATAGGACCTGCAAAATCTATATGCACTGTTGACCACAGCGTGTTTTTCTTTGGCCAAGGTTTTATCTTTGTGATACGTAGTTTTGCGACCAGAGCACAACCTTTACATGTTTTCAGTATTTTTTTTTCATTATATTTGTAGATTCTGGTCCAATATATGAAACTTCTCACCGGAGATTTGATTCTTGAAATACCGGTATTTCCCCTATGAAAATCCTTCAATATTAGCTTCTGTAAGACATTAGGTATTACAACCTTTTACCCGAACATTACTACACCTTTTCATAGCGAGTAAGCGTTTAAGTCTGGATTTGATTCTTTGGTAATTTCTTTCAGTTGCTTTTTCTATTTTTATGTAGTCTATTAGTTGATTGTATAGGTATTTTTTCTGGGGGTATATTTTAACTTGCACCTGCCCTCGACGGATCTGCTTAACGACCATTTTATAAATAATTTGATACTCTCCGTTTCGGCTTAAATACTGGCGTCGAACCTGTTTTTTACTTGAAAACCCGCCCTGAATTTTGAACACAGACCCAGTTCATTTGACGGAACATCTGGAAAACCTTTTTTTTTTTTTTTACTTTCTTGATATTTTCGCTCTGATTTTTTAAATTGGTGATGCATCTACTTACGTATTTATAATAAACGTTTATCAGAAAATCACAAAGTTCAAATAGTTCCATGCAGTCAGTATCGAAAAGATTGATAGCATTTTTAAACACATAATCTTTAGTTTTTACTTCCTTCTGACGGAATGTGTTATTGCAAGTCATTCTTGAAAACAAAACAAAAAAAAATATTGAATTGCGATTTTGGAAGTCCTTTTTAATAACGACTTTCCAATTATCTTCCATGAAGTTTCACTGATTATTGAAACATCATTACCAGTGTCCAGTAGCATTTTCACACCCTCATTATTTATTTTCACATTTAAAAATTTCTTTTCGTTTTCTGTGACCATTTTTTCCGTCGCAATGTTGGGAGAATTTTGTCTTTGATAACTAATAACTGACATCCATTAGACATGGCACGTGGAATTAGAACAGTCTACCCCAGCGAGAGAAATAAAGACTTCAGTTCGACATTCCAACCACCTGAAGAAGATAGGAGCGTACAACGGCCGAAACGTCGTGATAAATGTGGCAACAAAGATGAGGACAATAGTCCGAATAATGTAAATATTGTACATAATACCTCATCTCAGAAATATAGACATATACTGAAAGGTCGAAACGTTGTAATAAATGTGGCAACAAAGATGAGGACAATAGTCCGAATAATGTAAATAGTGTACATAATACCTCATCTCAGAAATATAGACAGATACTGAAGGGCCGGGACGTTGTAATAAATATAACAACAAAGATGAGGACAATAGTCCGAATAATGTAAATAGTGTACATAATACCTCATCTCAGACATATACTAAAAGGCCGAAACGTTGTAATAAATATAACAACAAAGATGAGGACAATAGTCCGAATAATGTAAATAGTGTACATAATACTTCATCTCAGAAATATAGACAGATATTGTAACATTCTGCATTTTTAAGTCGATAGTCTTTTCCAAGATGTAATTTACTACATCCGAACCAAGGATTTATTCTCCTTTTCTTACATTTGTCTTTTGCTTGTACCAGTGAACATACTTTTTTCTGAATTTCTTCAGTATTGTGTTTCATACTTGTATGGAAATCGTCCATTATTTCTTGCAGTCTAATTTTTTATTTTCTTCAATTTTGGTTATAATTTTCGCTCCTATTTCAGCATCTTTTTAGCTGTAAGACCTTGAAAGAAAATTAACGATTTGAACATATCTGGAGTCATTTCCCATATTCTAAACATATTCCATTCTTTTTTGAAGATACCAGCATACGTGCCAAAATATTCTTTTTTACTTTTTGTTAGATCATACACTTCTAGCAAGCATTAAACAGAGAGCTCTTGTCATTAAAGATTTTCGAAGAATCTTTACTTTGTCTTCAAACCCGATTTCACCTGTTGTTTTCGGTAATATGTAGTTGCAATATGTTCCATACTCTGTTGGAGCTATGTTCCTCAACAACAATCTCATTTTTCACTCATCTTCCCAACTACTTAATTTCTGGCTGAATATTTGCTCATTTCTATGAAAATACGTAGAAAAAGTCAGTGCTTCATCAAGATTGTATACAAATTTTGAAATGGTGTTTTGGACAGCGTATGGCGTAAGAGACGTTGAAGAATTTTTTTGTTTTCTTGACACTTATACCCAACAACTCCTGTTGCTGTTTTTGTAGTTCTAGCAACTGTTGATTTTGTTGTTGGTGTTGTTTCTGTTGTTAAATTTCAACTATCGAACCAAAATTTTCTCCATATTTGCAAGAATATTTTTTCTATACTCAAGAGAAAAACATTTTTCTACACAAGTAAAACATTTTTTAAAGTAACGTGGTTAAAATTCTAGTCGTAGTCGGTATCCTTGATTCAGAAGCAACAAATATACTTTTCCCGAACATGTTCACTCAGTATGAATTTTTAAAATCCTTGTAAATTGTAAATCCTTGCATGATTTCCTGAATTCTCGTTGCTGTTATAAGTCGTAAGAGTTTCGAATTTGGCGGCACAATGGTTATAAATCGCCTGTGTTCCGAATCCCTCGTCACAACGGTTATATAACACCAGTGTTCCGAATTCCGTGTCACAACGGTTATAAATCGCCTGTGTTCCGAATCCCTCGTCACAACGTTTATAGATCACATGTGTTCCGAATCCCTCGTCACAACTGTTATAGATCGCCTCTGTTTCTAATCCCTCGTCACAACGTTATAGATCACCTGTGTTCCGAATCCCTCGTCGCAACGGTTATAAATCGTCTGTGTTCCGAATCCCTCGTCACAACGGTTATAGATCTCCTCTGTTCCGAATCCCTCGTCACAACGGTTATAAATCATCTGTGTTCCGAATCCCTCGTCACAACGGTTATATATCACCTCTGTTCCGAATCCCTCGTCACAACGGTTATAGATCACCTCCGTTCCGAATCCCTCGTCACAACGGTTATAAATCGTCTGTGTTCCGAATCCCTCGTCGCAACGGTTATATATCACCTCTGTTCTGAATCCCTCGTCACAACGGTTATAGATCACCTCTGTTCCGAATCCTTCGTCACAACGGTTATAAATCGTCTGTGTTCCGAATCCCTCGTCGCAACGGTTATATATCACCTCTGTTCCGAATCCCTCGTCACAACGGTTATAGATCACCTCTGTTCCGAATCCCTCGTCACAACGGTTATAAATCGTCTGCGTTCCGAATCCCTCGTCACAACAGTTATATATCACCTCTGTTCCGAATCCCTCGTCACAACGGTTATAAATCGTCTGTGTTCCGAATCCCTCGTCACAACGGTTATAAATCGTCTGTGTTCCGAATCCCTCGTCGCAACGGTTATATATCACCTTTGTTCCGAATCCCTCGTCACAACGGTTATAGATCACCTCTGGTCCGAATCCCTCGTCACAACGGTTATAAATCGTCTGTGTTCCGAATCCCCTCGTCACAACGGTTATATATCACCTCTGTTCCGAATCCCTCGTCGCAACGGTTATAGATCACCTCTGTTCCGAATCCCTCGTCACAACGGTTATAAATCGTCTGTGTTCCGAATCCCTCGTCACAACGGTTATATATCACCTCTGTTCCGAATCCCTCGTCGCAACGGTTATAGATCACCTCTGTTCCGAATCCCTCGTCACAACGGTTATAGATCGTCTGTGTTCCGAATCCCTCGTCACAACGGTTATAGATCACCTCTGTTCCGAATCCCTCGTTACAACGGTTATAAATCGCCTGTGTTTCGAGTCCCTCGTCACAACGGTTTTAAATCGCCTGTGTTCCAAATTCCGCGTCACAACGCCTAAAAATCGCCTGTGTTCCGAATCCTTCGTCACAACGGCTACAAATAGCCATAGTTACGAATCCCTCGTCACTTGGGTTATAAATCGCCTGTGTTCCGAATCCCGCGTCGCCACTGTTATAACACGTTTCCTAGTGCTTATAATATAAGAAATGCTTCGGCAACTTAGCGTAACGCCTGTCTTGCTTAGTCTGAAAACTAACTCCAAACGACTTCTTCTTACCTCTGGACCACGAGGTCTTTCTTATAGCTATGGACTAGTTCATATAGTCAATGCGGGTCTACTCTTTACTTCACAACATATATGCGCATATATGTGTTCACATGTGTATGTTTACATCACTATCTGCGTATCAAAGTCTATCTGTTTATCTATAAAACGAAAATGAAACGAGAGAACGTAAATGGTAAAGAAAGAAAAACTAGAAAGGAATTAGGATATGGATGATAAGTAAATGAATTTAAAACGAAAGAAAGTGCGACACAGAAATCCGAAGTCATATTGGGATAACGAAAGTGCCTTCCTAAAATTAAGCAAACAAAAAAAAATGTAGTGAACAGTTACGTATTATCAGTCCTCACATATGGTGGTGAATACCGGAAAGTCTTCTCCCAGATGAGGAAGAGACTTGAAGACATGTGATTCTACTGAAGGATGCTGAGAATGCCATAGACCGATCATCTGAGCGACGACTAAATTTTAGAGAAAATGGAAAGAAAAAGACGCTTATACTTCACAACGGGAACAGACAGTTGAAATTTCTAGAGGAGAAAAGAGAACTTGGAAAAGAGACTTGAAGCAGGGGAGATGTGGTTCTACAGAAGGATGCCGAGAATTCTATGTGCGAAACGACGACGCTTTACAGAAAATAGAAACAAAAAAGACGGTTATACTTAGTTACTTAGCATCAAGAAAATTACAGTTGAACATTCTAGGGGACATAATGAAGAAAGGGGGCTTGGGAAATTTGATATTCACAGGACAGACTGAAGGCAAGAGCGATAGAGAAAAACGATGCTTAACCTACCTAGCGAACTTGAGCAAATGGATGGTACTATAATATTGAGGAGAGATAACAAACAATTGAGCACTAGCTATAAAGGAAAATCGTGGAGAGCCATCATCCTGAAGGGACACAGCACAAAGAAGAAGAATGAATGAATGAATGAATGAATGAATGAATGAATGAATGAATGAATGAATGAATGAATTTGGTCCAGTGGATAAAAGCGCTGGTTGAAGTAAAGCAGTGACTTGAACCAAAGAGTTGTGAGTTCAATATCTTGCCACAGCAGAGGTGAAGAAAAACTTGGAATGGGAAATAAATGAAATTGAGATATCCAGAAAAGCCATATCACGTTAAACGAGAACAATCTACCCCAATGGGCTAAATAAAGGTTTGGACTCAAAATTCCAACATGTATCACTTACAACGACAGAAACGTTGTGAATATGACAATAAAGATGAGGAGAACAGTCCGAATAATATAAAAAGTATAAATAGTTAAAATACCTCATCTTAGAAATATAGACAGATGAAGAGGTTGATGATGAAGAAGAAGAAGAAGAAGAAGAAAATAGAAGCAAGTTTAATTTCGACGTTATTGAGAAAGTGAAAAAACAAAGAATAATGGAGGTAAAGCTATGAGAACGCTGTTCTAGAAGCGCTTTTCCCCAGAGCATAGGAGATGAACCATCAACTTTAATCAAGGTAATTTGGTTAAAGGCAAACAATACAATAAGATTAAAAAAAGAAAGAAAGTAAAAAAAGAAACTGAACTCTTATGATTGCGACAACAGAATCTCTCTCCAAACAAACAAGTAAAGATTGTTATAATGTTATTAGAACAACTACAACATTAGTAGATATTATTTTTAAGCTGAGGTTAATATGGCCGAGGGTCAAATGGTGTAGAAAGATGACATTTCTATCGATTTGCCTTCCTAAGAACTCAAACTTCGGCTCATGTTGAAAGAGGTGAAGACTGCTCAATTGACCGAGAATCAAATGGTGTAGAAAGAATGCATATGTATTGGTTTGCCTTCCTAACAAATCAAACATCAGTTCATGTTGAAAGAGGTGAAGATTGTTCTAATTGACCAAGGGACGAATGGTGTAAAAAGATGATATTTGTAGCGATATGCCTTCCTAGCAAATAAAACGTCGGCTCAACATTGAAAGAGGTGAAGATTACTCAAATTTACCGAGGCTGAAATGGTGTAAAAAGATGACATTAGTATTGGTTTGCCTTCCTAACAAATCAAAGATCGGCTCATGTTGAAAGACGTGAAAATTGCTCAATTGATCCAGGGTAAAATGGAGTAGAAAAATGACATTAGTATTGGTTTGCCTCCCTAACAAATCAAAGGTCGGCTCATGTTGAAAGACGTTAAAATTGTTCAATTGATACAGGGTAAAATGGAGTAGAATGATGACATTAGTATTGATTTGCCTTCCTAACAAATCAAATATCGGCTCATGTTGAAAAACGTGAAAATTGCTCAATTGATCCAGGGTAAAATGGAGTAGAATGATGACATTAGTATTGGTTTGCCTTCCTAACAGATCAAAGATCGGCTCATGTTGAAAGATTGTTAAAATTGCTCAATTGATCCAGGGTAAAATGGAGTAGAATGATGACATTAGTATTGGTTTGCCTTCCTAACAAATGAAAGATCGGCTGATGTTGAAAGACGTGAAAATTTCTCAATTGATTCAGGGTAAAATACAGTAGAATGATGACATTAGTATTGGTTTGCCTTTCTAACAAATCAAATATCGGCTCATGTTGGAAGAGACGAAAATTGCTTTATTGCTGTCACCTCTTGCGCAAATGCGTCAGCGTAACCCAGGACACTTAGATGGTGTTATCTTGGATATGCGTTTGGTATAATAGTTAATGACTCAAAATTGTTAATCGGAGAGCCGAGTTCCAGTTCAGGTTTTGTTTGTTATATTCACTTACAATCACATACCCCTTAAAAAGGTATGAATCCACATCTTTTCCCCCACCTGTGCGTTAATTAATAAGACTTGTATCACTGAATCATTATTATCTAAATAAACATTCTTAAAAGCTTAAAATATTATTTACTATTAAATATCTGGAAAAGGGTTGATAAGCAGTAAAAAACAAATCAGTCAATCACTCCAATCTTGACGTCTTCAATTTTGTTTTTTTTTACCCGTGTTATTCGAACATGCAACACTGATACATGATACTCCTATTTGCCACAATGGAATGGTACTGCTCCGAAGATCAAATCTTCAGTGATCAGGCACAACTTTCTTAATTGTGTTCTTGGTGTAACCCGAAATCAAGAAAAATATTTATAACACTTCTTTATTTTTTTTTATAATGAAGAGGTACTGTCTCAAAATTGGAATATCCAGTAATCAGGAACATCTTCAATTTTCTGCCAGTGTTCTTTGAAGAGAAAGGTTCACGACACTCCACTTTATTGGAATGGAGAGGTACAGCCTCAAAATTGGAATCTCCAGTGTTCAAGCATAGCTTAATCATCTTTGGGTCCGTGTCTCTTGAAGAAAGATACGGATCAGATTTGTTTTATCTGAATTCTCTGAATACAGGGCAATTATACATGACAGACTTTTATTCTACAACGGGGAGGTACAATCCCGAATTTGGAATCTCCAGTGATCAGACACATCTTCACAAATCATTTTACGTAGCGTCGCCTGAAGACAAACATATGTCTGCAACATTTTTACATTAGAGAGGTACTGCCTCGAAATTGGAATCTCCTGTGATCACGCACATCTTCTATTTTATGCCCAAAAGATCCACGACACTCCGTTTTACTACAATCGAAATCAGAATCTCAAGCAATGAAAAACATCTTCATTCATGAATCTCCAGTGACTAGGAACATCTTCCTTCATTTTGTGCTCAGTGTTGCTTAGAGGCTTAACAATGATCCACGACTCTCTTTACTACAATAGAGAGATAATGCCTCGAATTTCGAATCTGCAGTGATCAATCTTCATTTTTGAGTTCAGTATCTCTTGAAGAAATGTAAAGATCCATGACACACCGCTTTACGGCAATAGATAGGTATTGATTCGAAGATGGAATCTCCAGTGGTTAGGATTATCTATCTCCATTTAGTGGTCAGTGTTGATTGACATTTTTCTTCTATGAGAGAAAGTTCCATCCGACTGAATACTTCAATTAATATTTATTTACTAAGCATAGTTTCGTAAGGCCCATAGCCAAATACGACTTACATTGTCTCTTCTCTTCTCCAAGGTTTATCATAATTTATTCAGGCTTCATCGAGGTGAACTGTTAATGTCTTTCGTTTTACAGTCATAGTTTCAGAATGGTTGTTTGGAATTCCGAGAGACATAATTCAGTAAATTCTTTCTCTGTCCTCTGAATAATGCGATGAACAATAAATGGAACCCAAGCAAGAAATTGGTTCCAAGCGAGAACAATTTATAGTCATTCTTTATTTTAGCCAGTCACGGGGAAAAGAAGTGAACGTTAAACAGACCGAATAGGTAAGTCCATAAAACTTCAATTTAACATACCACGATTTAAGAAACATCGGATTTAAGGAACTACTCGTGGATAAGTTGGGACATAACGACGTGAGTTTTTATTTTATTTTTACTGAACAACTTTATATAAATGTTAGAACAAATTATTCATTTATTCCGTGTTAACTTACTAGGTACATGTCAAACATATTGAATGTACAGTTATTTAGAAATTAAATATTTTGTTGATTTCAAGTGTTTTTGAAGACAATTTTCTCTACAAATAACAGACGTTACTTGGCAACATTATGTGTGATGCATATATATATATATATATATATATATATTGTCATCCACAGACGGACTGTTTCACTGTATCACAGCGAACCAGTGTGGCTAGGCGTCCGGTTGCCTCTAGCTAGGGTCGAAACCCGACTGAATTTGGGGATTCTACCACTAAGTCGGTGGCGCATGGCAGGGATGAAGGTTAATTTATTCTTAAATAAACACACAGTGACTGAGAGAACTCGATTCGATTTACGGAAGAGTCTTGCATTATTAGCCGTAATAGTCACTGTTTACAAACCCACACTTCCTCCCCAGAGAGCTCAACCGAAATAAATTTTTCAGGAGCATATATATTGTCATCTACAGACAGACTGTTTCGCTGTATTACAGCTCATCAGTGTGGCTAGACGTCCGATTACGTCTAGCTAGGATCGAAACCCGACTGAATTGGCCTCAGTCGGGGATTCTTCCATTAAGCCCCTGGCGCATGGCAGGGATGAAGGTGAATTTAAGCGCATTTATTTTTAAATAAACACACAGTGACTGAGAGAACTCGATACGATTTACCGAAGAGTCTTGCATTATTAGCCGTAATAGTCACTGTTTACAAACCCACACTTCCTCCCCAGAGAGCTCAACCGAAATAAATTTTTCAGGAGCATATATATTGTCATCTACAGACAGACTGTTTCGCTGTATTACAGCTCATCAGTGTGGCTAGACGTCCGATTAGGTCTAGCTAGGATCGAAACCCGACTGAATTGGCCTCAGTCGGGGATTCTTCCATTAAGCCCCTGGCGCATGGCAGGGATGAAGGTGAATTTAAGCGCATTTATTTTTAAATAAACACACAGTGACTGAGAGAACTCGATTCGATTTACCGAAGAGTCTTGCATTATTAGCCGTAATAGTCACTGTTTAAAAACCCATACTTCCTCCCCAGAGAGCTCAAGAGAAATAACATTTGTAACACACACACACACACACACACACACACACACACATATATATATATATATATATATATATATATATATATATAAAGGGTGTTGCATTAAGACATTATATATAAAGGTGTTTCATTAAGACGGATCAAAGTCAGCAGTGTTATTGGGGGAAATTTATTTATTTGCCTATTGAATCATGTCGTTTAAGTCATGCGAATTATGCGTGAAAATATAATATCGATGAAAATCGGTCCACACTTTATACATATCATTATAGTAATTCATCGAGTCTAGAAGAATTTCCAAGAGAATGCAGAAAACACTGGACAGCCGTTTCGTTCTTTTTTAGGAATCATCAGCAGTGCGCATCCACTACCGAGACTCGAATCCGGACCGTTTCGATACAACGAAAGTGTCATCCCAACTGTACCAACGGGCCTCGGTTACGAAAAAGAAACTGAATAGACTCGATACAGCGCCATAAATTCGGTGCTGATACTTCCAAGTATTCATAACACAACGGATTTTTGCCCCAAGAGCCACGACTTTCTTTTCCCCGCGAACTGCTCCATCGCAGAGAATTAGCTGGCTCAAGCAAGGATGTACGAATAATAGAATTTTGAGTATTTAGGCAAATCATTATAGTAATTCATCGAGTCAAGATTGAGTCCCGTTGGTATAGTTGGTATTGCGTTGTATTGAAATGGTCCAGGTTCGAATCTCGGTAGTGAGTGCGCACTGCTGATGAGGCCCCAAAATAGGACGAAACGGTCGTCCAATGCTTTCTGCATCCTCTCTGAATTCTAGACTCGATTAATTACTATAATAATTTGCCTAAATCCACCAAATTCTATTACTTAGATGACGGGTTTCCTCCTCTGAGGAACTTTATCAAGGCAAATGATAATGTCTCCCAGAGGACAATAAGTTTTGCCTTTGTCTTTATTCATATTGTTCTTTTTTGTTTTTGGTTTTGTTGACTGCACAGTATAGCAGTGTCAGATGGGCAACGTCTGTGAGAAAAAGAGCATCATCACTCAATTCACTCCGCCAGAGATTTGGCAACAGCATGATGTACTGCTTGGCATTCGCACCGGAAGCTCCAATACGAACATTTCAGAGTGTTTGGGTATCCATATGAGTACAGTGCAAAGGATTCGGAAAGAGTTGGATGAGTCTAATGGTGATTACGAAGGTACGGCAGCTCGGAAGACTCACTCTGATCGTTCTGATATGAAAAGAACTCCCGAATTTGTTGGTGAGATCAAGGCCATGATTGATAATGATCCCTCCAATTCAATCAGGTCCATAGCCAGGGACACAGGAGTGTGTGAGTTTCTTATCAGGTTTATATCTGTGAAGACATTCCGTATTTCTTATACAAGATGGGAAAGGGCTAATTTTTATCCCAAGCCATGAAGGAAAAGAGGAAATACCACGCTACAGAGCTTTTGAACAAACTCAAGCATCTCCTCCATCCAAACACCGTTTAGTTTTTCTCATATGAGAAACATTCTGCCAGATAAGACGGTGAACACATAGATTAACCGTTAGATTACTGTATCCTCAAAAGATACACCGAGTGATGAAAACCAAATATCTAGTCAACATGATGGCGTTTGTAGAGATCATTAGTGATAGCGATGTTAAATTTTAATTCCTCATTCCCACAATACCTCAGACTCAACACGGAGGCCTCTCATCAAGTGCCTTGAGGAGGGAGTGATGTTCTGGGTCAACAGCGGGGCTGCTGGAAGACTTGAACATATTTACTCTTTATCTTGAATCATAGATCCCTGTCGTCATGTTTGGCGCTGAAGCATTAAGAATTTCTTATTCTCTTCAATTTTCATTTGGGCCAAGGAATCTGAATGAGCTATGTCAAAGAGATCGTCCATCTTTTTCACAAAAAAAAAAGTTCTCTTTTTTTTCTTTTTTCCATGCCTGTAGTTCTAGTCAATTTTTTTCTGTAAACCTTTCCGTTCATCAGAGAGTTTGCGTAGCTTATCAACGCAATGGTCATTTCTTCTGACAGGAATTTGTGCCTTTTTGCCAATAAACGGAAACTTCATGAATCATTAATGCTGCACTTTCCTTCGCAGTAAGATTTGCAACTCTTACATTGTAGAAAAAACAGAAAAACTATTAAATTTTGCCGATTCGAGTGTAGTTTGGCTCCTACGATTTGACTGGAAAGGTAGCCAATAAGAGTGACATTAAAATCTGGTCAAAAAATGAGTATTCAAAGCACATAACACTATAAAGAGTTATAATCATGGTTTTACAACTTTGTTAGGTTTACCAACACAACAGGGGAAGATCTATATCATAATGACACAACAAAATGAACGAGTGCTTAAAAATTATTACATTTACAATAACATTTATTTACTGTTGTAGCCTAGAAAAGGTTAACGAATAGAATAATCACACAAACGTTGATAATGAAAGATAATAGTTAGGAAAAGAACAACATATATAAAATTCGTCAGTTGCGTTTAGAAGTAGTTAACTGCTAGAAGTGAGTCAAGTGAATTCCGCAATGAATCTCCATCTTCAGGGTTTCTACCGACCGACCCACGCGGTCAGATGTGGCACAAGACCGAATTTAATGTGGGGTATCCGAATGCGTAGGCTCGGCCAAAAAATTTCCCGTAGGTCTCCATAAAACATGCTCGGGTAGCTGTTTCCCAAGACGAGACTCTATCCTTCGACATAGCTTCGTCTGGGGATCCTCTCTGCCCGGAGGCAGAGAGTTTAACCAGCACAGCTGGAGACGAACCTCTAACTGCAGGATATCTACCAACCGCCCCATAGCTGGAGACGAATCTCTGGATGTAGACCAACATATAATATTTACTGCTGTATTTATATGTGTTATGGTCCGGTTCCTTGTACCACGGTGATAGTGCAAGGTAGAACCAATAAAGAAGAACTCGAATACGGATATGGAATAACACAGATATATTACAAACAAGAATATATACAGAGAAGTAGAAAGGGTTAGTACGAACAATCAGGTTTAGTAGTAATTGTCTGAACGCGACTCTGTTTGGACTGCCTCTGACTCGACTGACTGACTCGCTCGCTCTGACTGAACTCTAGACTTCAGACGGAACGGTATTTAGTCACCCCCCTCCCACGAGGGCATCATGTGGCACAAGGCTAGTTTTAGTTGGGATCTCCGAACTCGTGGGCTCGGCCAAAAATATGCCCTTTGAACCCGTATAAACGGGTTCAGGGTCGGTTTACCTCCCCGAAAGAGACTCCACCCTTCGGCGTAGCCTCGTTCGCGTTCCTCCCCGCCCGAAGGCAGAGAGTTCAACCGATCAGCCGGTCAGCCGGTCGCCCGACTTCAGACTGAACTCCCTGCTTCCTCTTTTAGAAAGTTGAAAAATAAACACCACCCTAATATATATATATATATATAAAAAATATATATATATATATATATATATATATTGTGTGTATTTAGGCAGCATTTTTTCATTCATACATGTTTCATTAAATAATATAGACAAGTGTTGTCTATTTATTTTATGTAAACAATATAATCAAAATCTACGAAATCTGCACAAATATCCTTAAATGTCTTTAATTGGTAACAGAAGCCATTGGTTTATACCAAAGACTTCCCATACTTAATACTTCTCAAATTCACTCTTGCGTGGTCATGTGTGACGTCATGAGCTGCGGTGCGATTTTTGCTACCAGCGTTTTATATGTACGTGTTTATTGTTGCTTGGAAATCACCCATGTAAACAGAAACAGACTATCATCACTGTCTTGTCCGTGTATTGCTTTGTATAATGTAATGTAATTGTCATCTTTGATAATGGCTTATGTAAGCCAAAATCTTAGATTGGATTAAAAAATGTGTATCAATATTGGGATTTTCTTTCTTCGTTTAATGATAATGTTATTAAGCTTATCAGACGTTATGAAAAGAATTTACATAAAATAAATAGACAACACTTGTCTATATTATTTAATGAAACATCAGACCTCCATTTTCATACAAAAGCATGAAAAGTAATTTTGTCTAAAAATGGAGATCTGATGAATTAGGGCCAAAATTCCGGTTCTAAGGAAATAAATTATAATACCATGAACCCATAAATTTGTATGTTTCTTAATATAATGAGTATTTGCTCTGTTTTACATCCTCCTTAAAATTATCCATACAGATTACCAAATAACTTCATTAAATAACAAACTATATATATATATATATATATATATATATATATATATATATATATATATGTAAAGTGAGAAGAGAAAGCGAGAGAGAGAGTTTACAAATCGTCAAAACTGATAGACATTTTTTACTTATGAAGGTTTGGAAATGCTTTTATGTATATTGCCAGCGAAGGTTACATTTCCGGCACCCCTTCCAAAAAACAAAAAAAAAAAACCTTCTCAATTTGGTGATTTTTTAAGCGTGGCACAAGGCAGAAATTATGCTGCATCCCGTGAGGATCGTACTCACTTTTCAGTCGTAATTGATCTAGCGAAACAAGCTTGCTAACCATTATACCACGCTAAAGTGCACCCCCACCGAAAAAACCCTCTCTCATACACGCAAGCCACCAAGCTGTCACTGGCTGGAATCCCACTAGCGTTTACCGCTGGTTGCCCGCTCTCGGACCGCTGGCGATATCGTCTCGGTAATGTTACCACTGGCGGACCGCTAGAGGCCTATCAGAGGCAAGACGGTGGATGCCACCAGAGGACCGCTAGTCTTGCGATCGGCTGCCCGCCAGCGGGCCACTCGCGGACTGTGTGCCGGCTAATAAGACTGAAGAAAGATATGTATGGTTGTTTTCTTTGATATTCTATACAGTTTTACACATCATTGGTCATCTATGCGCTGACAATTTTGGATTTTAAAAAAAGTGTTCATTAAAGGCGGTGATATAGAGAACATGTCTCTTCTTTACGAAGCGAGGGATTTATCGGTTTAAAAAAATCTCTTCTGCAAACTTTTGTCAAAGTGAGTTTTTACTGCAAAATGGGGTAGATTTTTTGTCTGTTTTACATGATAGAGGAAATCTTGCATCAGTTAATTACTCGTGAATTGGCTTTTAAAAGCCAATACTGACGACCCTGTGAGCACATTGCCCATCAATACCAATAGCATTATTTACGTATGAAAATTTGGAAATTTTCTATGTCTCATTTATCAGTACAAACTCAATCACAGTACAGTTTACAATTGAAGCAAAACTTCCAAAATCCTTTCAGTATTAGCAAGGAAAAATATGTAAAATTATTTTATTTGATATATTAGGTTGGTGCAAAAATAATGACGTAATAATGTCGTTTAATGTCGTCAAAAAACGGTGTTATTACGTCATTATTTTTGCACCAACCTAATATTATACAGTTTTGCGTAACATTCGTCATTTGTCCCCTACCTGTTTTAGATTTAACAAAATGTTCATTAAAGTCGAATTCATATTTTTTCCTTACCTTCCATATATTTTCCTAGGTTAAATGTGTCCTATAGCCTTGGACAGGAACCAGTCTAACGCAGAACTTGCAACTTCTTTACCAAGTGAAAGACATCAGATTTAAAGAACTACTTGGTTTTATGGATACACCCTTCCCGTAATTCGTTCTTGAATTTGTTTTAAATCGATTCACACCAAGCAAGGCGACAATGCCACTAAGACGAAGCCGGTTACATGGAGTGAAAGTGAATGACAATGAGAAGATTGAAAAAGAGGAGGATTGAGGAAAGTGCTAAAACAAACAAGCTTCAAGAAGACAGAAGATGGCGATTGATGTTGGATTTAAATTTTTGTAGATTGTGGTTATCAAGGAAGCAAGAGATCGGAAGGAAGTTCCATATTTGGGATTGCCGGGAAAACAAACTGTTAGAGTTTGCGTCTAGCGAGTTCAACTGAGACATACTTGCCAGTCTAGTAGCACGCTTAAATTCATGTATTCGGGGCACCTTGTTAAAAAAAGCTCGTCCGAGTAGTTACCATGAAAATATTTATAGAAATAGCAGAGGGAAGTCACAACTGTGACACTATTTAGGGTTGCGTGAAAAAAAGAAAAGGCTAGAATTAAATTAGGTGATAAGAAGCTATCACGAAAAGACACTGAGCGATGTTATTTTTTCTAACAAAGAAAAGTGGTAAAGATTTTATTTTCATTAGCGAAGAAAGTAAGATACTAGATTTAATTTGATTTATGTTATGACGTGGCAATAATGAAAATTTCAGGTTGGTCAAGTGGCCTACAAGGCAGAATGCTAAGAGATAAAAATTTATTGGATCGTGCTCTGACCGCGAAAAATGTCCGCTGGACCACCCGCAGAGTACAAGGAAGGAAAGATTAAACCTTTAACTATCTGAGGAAATATCATTTGAGAAGAGCACCTGTTTTGTGTCGGAGCTGGCCATGATAGAAAAATTATTTTATCCTTGATGCGGATTTAGAATTACCAAGGAACCTCAAACCCCGACAGGCCCACCCCGGTTTTGGTCGGCGTCCATATAAACAGAGTCGCAACGAGTAGACGGCAGTTAGTTGGGGGTTGAATATACAGGCAAGTAGTTGAGCTGTGAGCTCTGAGACCCGCCTCGCAGATAGCTGACTGAAAGATCCACGCATTCTCGACCTCAACTTCTAACCAAGAAAAATTTATTTTGAAGAACGACTTAGACTCACACCACCAAAACAAGTTTTACGAATATCATCTGAAGATACACTAAAACCAGTTTCTTAAAAGAACAATTTAAGACTCTTCTAACAAACGCAATGTGTCACGAATCCATATTAGCGGTTTGGGAGGAAGACGCAGTCCTGTATTCAGCAACCACATAAAAAATATTGTTATTCTTTTTTAACACATTTGAACTTTTCGAGTTGTTACTTCATTTCCTTTTACATATACTTGTGCGGTATTACCCTTGTTCGGACTCGACTTGCATTGCGGCCCGGCGACTGATTGATTTCGTCTACCTAAGATCAAATCACAACGTGGGTAGGTTAGACTAGAAATCAAAACAGTTACTTCGGTAACCAGACGTTGGAGGCGAGCTGGGAACGACAAGGCTGATACCGAATCTAACCAGATTCCCATCCGAATCAGCAAAAGGTTAGAACGTCACATTTGGTGCCGAGACCAATAACAACTCACATTCGTCGTCACATGACAGGATAGGACGGCGACAGGCCGAGAGGCAGACAGGTGACGTCACAATTGGTGCCGTGACCAGGATAGCACGACGGACGCGGCCAGGCAGACGTCACATTTGACGCAGCGACCCCGGGGTGACGTCACACAACACAATGGTGAGAAAGTGACTGGAGACAACATGCCTGGTGAGGACTGATTGTATTGCAGACACTTCGCTGAATTTTGTCAAGAATTTAAAGCTGCACAGTAGGAACACCAGATCAGATATGGTAACAGTATTCAATACATGGACGAATGGTAGATTTATAAATGTGCAAGATGCATTCTGACAAGAAAAAAAATTTGCACTGCACCATGAACCAAAATCGAGGTTTTACTGTATTTAACTGATGCCAGACTTTCGTATGCCATCAATTTACCAACGTTCTGGAAATGTCAGAAAGGTCTTTGAGGCTTACTTAGATCTTTATTGCTCGCGCAATAAATCACTTTTATAATCCCTATGGGTTTTTCAGAATATCAGAAAACCAGCTTCCACATAACCTCATGTAATTAATCTTCATCATGATCATTAGTCATATGTCTGGGTCGACACCTAGGGTCGATCAGCAGCTGTGAAACTGACCAGCTTCCTCCACGTCTCACTGTTGCGGGCCAATACTTGAGAATCTATGAAGCCCTATTTTGCCCTGTCTGCCATTTTTCTGCTGTCTAAGACCGTGCATCGGAGAAGCTTTTATTAATGTATTTGAGTTTTCGAAACCCTCTGCCTGACGATGCCTTGCCATCATTGCTGTGGATATACAGCCATTATTTCTGTCTCCTGAACAATTTTTGCCCGCAAACGAAAGGTCGACACTCGCTATAATTACCGCCTCTTGGTTGAGCTCCCTACAGCTTTGTAACCACTGCATGGGGGTACCTTGTCAGCATTAAAACCGTTTTCATTCTCGTTTTGTTCGGAAAGGCAGGAATTAATTGCTGGCGACGAAATAATGTATTTATTACGAGAACACAGGTGCGCACGCACGCACACACACATACACACACGAAATCTCAAGAGAATCCATGAGGAAATAACAATCTTTTTATGCGCAACGCTAATGTGAGCAATTGTCTCCGTTGAATGACGGATTTAAATGGAATGATATATTTTTTATTTAACAAAACTTCGACCGACGAATCTGCTGCCTGAAAAAGCCTTGACTTGAAAGCGCAACAGAGAAGAATGGTTCTCCGCATGCAACTTATTCTTCGTACTTGCCATATTCAAACAATCATTTTATTCGACCTTCGAACAAACCTCGTCTGATGAACGATTCCAAGAAGCTCGGAATATCAAAGAATTCCTCTCCAAATCAAAACCCAAATCATTATTTATTATAGAAGATAAATTAGCTAAAAGGTGGCGTGATTTCGTCGAAAGCAAGGGAAGGAAATGATGACTGAACAATGACACTATGACCTTTGAAAAAGTAAAAGCTTTTGTCAATGAAAAGTCTGGGACATTATGGGAATCTAATAAACGAAATGTTCTGTCTAAATTTTTCACCAAACACACGCAGAGAGAGAGAGGGAGGGAGAGTGAGAGAGTGTGTTAGAGAGTGAGAGAGAGTGAGAGAGAGATAGAGGGAGAGAGAGAGTGAGAGAGAGTGAGAGAGAGTGTGAGAGAGGGAGAGGGGGAGTGAGAGAGGGAGAGAGAGAGGGAGAGAGAGGGAGAGTGAGAGAGAGTGAGAGACAGTGTGAGAGAGGGAGGGAGAGAGAGAGATGGGGAAAAGGAGAGAGATAAAGGGAGAGAGATAAAGGGAGAAAGATAAAGGGAGAGAGAGAGTAAGTGAGAGAGAGAGAGTGAGAGTGAGAGAGAAAGTGAGAGAGAGTGGCAGAGAGTGAGAGAGAGTGAGAGAGAGACAGACAGGCAGACAGACAGACAGACAGTATCTTTATGTACTTTTTCAATTCTCTTGGGGGAGATTTTCTTTTTTCTTTCCGGGTTATGTTCTTCATTTTACCATTGTTGCCAATTACTTCACGATGTTTTCTTGTGACAAAAGTTTTACCATATTTTCACCACACTTTTAATTTCTCAAATATCCTTATGATATATACTCGTATATCATTATTTACATCAACTACAATCGAGCCGATGTCCTCCTCTTTGAGAAATGTCTGTAATATAGATATTCCAAGGAAATTTTTTGTCTACCATTGAAATACTTATATATCAAGGCGTACTTCACTTGAGAAATAAATTGCAAGTAGGTCCGAGAAAAATTCTAAAAATTTGTAATACAAAAGAAGGACAAACGGACAAAGAGTATTAAAAAAGACCATGTTAAGTGCCACTGACATCAAGTGTCTCAAAGTGTGTAGGCTGTTGCCATGTGTGTGTGTGTGTGTGTGACCAATTTAGAATAGGGAGCTTTTAAAACATAACATTTGACTTAACCTCCTCTGCAGCTTTTAATATCTGTGTCGCTGCATACAATATTTTATTTTCTGTCACAGAATTTGGAAAGCGCACAATCATCGGAAATACAATGGAAGGACGATGACAGTCCTTTATCATTGTTTTGTGATGTTGGGTGGCTTCTCATGTCACTTTTGCAATGCAAAGCGAAGGCTCATTATCACTTCCAAAAATGATCCTTATATTCGGGACTTCGTAGACGCCGGTACTAGTAGTAACGCCTTCCCTTTGATATCCGCACTAGTAATACTTGTTCAAGTAGTAATCGTCAAATAGTATAATGATCAGAAGAGAATCGTAAATCCGTCTAGTAGTAGATTAGTGAGAACAAACGTATAGCAACAGACAAGAAGAGTGAACGGTGATCTCTATTGTCATCACGCTATTTCCTATTTATTTGCTTCCTTTATGATCACGTGATCTATTTCATAATGGAATCGCTTATGTTACTCAATGGCGATCTAGTTACAAACCACAGTGTCTGCAACGATACTTACTTTTATACAACACATTGAAACGTCTAACAACACATCTACCAATTTTCCAGGGTCATTTTTTGTCTACCATTGAAATACTTATATATCAAGGCGTACTTCACTTGAGAAATAAATTGCAAGCAGGTCCGAGAAAAATTCTAAAAAATTGTAATACAAAAGCAGGACAACACGGACAAAGAGCATTAAAAAGACCATGTTAAGTACCACAGACATCAAGTGTCTCAAAGTGTGTAGGCTGTTGTCATGTGTGTGTGTGTGTGTGTGTGTGTGTGTGTGTGTGTGTGTGTGTGTGTGTGACCAATATAGAATAGGGAGCGTTTAAAACATAACATTTGAATTAAACTTCTTCTGCAGCTTTTAATATCTGAGTCTCTGCATAAGATATTTTATTTTCTATCGCCGAATCTGGAAAGTGCAAAATCATCGGAAATACAATGGAAGGACGATGACAGTTCTTTATCATTGTTTTGTGAGGTTGGATGGCTGTTATATTTCTTTTTCAATCTCGCATCTAATTCACTCCGTCCGCAAAATGGAGAATTTTATCTTTTTTTTTTTTATTCATGAGCCGTTTCCTTTCTTAACCCTCCAAATCTTTCCCTCCTTCGTAACTTTAAGCGATATTTATCTCTTTACAATCTCGTTCGGCAAGTTACTCGCCGTTTGCCTCTGTTCCGCTTACTGTCAATACGTCCTGTGAGTGTCAGATTCTCCAAGCCCTTATTCTGGATTATGTGTCATATAAATTTCAACTGTCTCTCTTTTCAGCTTCTTTACATTTTCTTTCTTTCTAACGAAACGTTTATCTACTTAGCCTTTTCTTCTTGTTTGCCTTTCTTAACGTAAATTTCTAATCCATCATAAATTCTAATGAATACGTATCATTTTTTATATTAGGCGGCTTTTTATTCTCACGTGTCTTTCAACCTAACTATATTTGTTTTGTGATGTTGGATGGCTTCGCTTGTCACTTTTGAATTGTCAAGCGTTATCACTTCCAAAAATGCTCTTATATCCGAGACTTCGTACGCTGGTATTAGTAACGCCTTCCCTTTGATATCCGCACTAGTAATACTTGTTCAAGTAGTAATCGTCAAATAGTATAATGATCAGAAGAGAATCGTAATCCGTATAGTAGTAAAGTAGAGAGAGTGAAATATGTAGCAATAGTTGATAGACAAGAACAGCGAACAGTGATCCGTATAGTTGATAGAGGAGAATCGGTTTCAAACTTGCATTTATTCTCTTTATGATCACGTGATCTACTTAATAAAATCGCCAGTGAGTAAACTGGCGATAATTCAAACCACAATGTCGGAAACGAGACTTACTCTTTACAACAATTTAATATCACGTCACTCCACGTGATACAGACGCTTCGAGATAAATTGACCTGAAAGAAGCAGGAATTGACATCTTCACCTTTGATTCAAACACGCGTCCTTTTCTTTGCCATTTTAGAAATTCGAAGCCCTCATTCCGGATAAATATAATCAACTGTCTTTCAACTTCAAAATAAAGTGACCTTTGTTCGTTTCCATTTTCTTTTCTTTCTAACGAAACGTTCATTTTAATTAGCTTTTTCTTCTTGTTTGCCTTTAAAAAATCCAGCATAAATTCTAATGAATACGTATCATTTTTTTATATTAGGCGGCTTTTTTATTGTCACGTGTCTTTCAACCTAAATATAAATGGTTCTTTCACTTTTGAATGTTTTGTTTCTTTATCACCTCAAAATGCCTTCCTTTGATATCCTGCACTGGTAAACTTGTTTAATCGTCAAATTATTTGATTGAAGAGAATCGTAAATCCGTATAGTAGTAGAGTAGAGAACGAACGTATAGACAAGAAGAGTGTTTTTGTCTACGCTATTTCCTATTTATAGCTTCCTTTATGAATATAATGGAATCAACTTCTGTTACTCAATGGCGTTCCTCACTTTACACAACATTATTGAAACGTCTAACAACACATCTACCAATTTTCAACTCACAATCAATCCTGGGCTCTGCTGTTCTTATTACACAAAGCTGTGAGTGGCCAGTACCATAGCTTTGATGAATAATGTTTTGCTTTTCCCTTTTCGGTTGTGATTGGTGTTTCGTTGATTTGGTTTCAAAAATCCTTTACTAATCTCGTTGAACCCTTATATACGTTGTGTACCACAGACAGTTTTGCGTCATTCTCGCATGTGGCCGTGGTAAACTTTTGTCACTATCGTCATAGCGCACGTCGTATCTCCGGCTCGATAAAATACACAACTCTGTTGATAATTCTAACAAGTTTATTGACCATAAGAAAAAAACTAGTTCAATAAAATAAAATGTCTGCCTTAGCTACTGCTAATCAGTACTTTCTGGAATTATTTGTAATTTCCTATCACAACCGTTAAATAGCACGTGATCCTTCATCTACTGAGGTGATGAGCTCAGTTCGCATTAGCCAATTAGTCGTTTCCTCAATTCTTCAATATGTCCGTTCGTTCATGGAAATGCGAGTGTGCCTGGTTCCAATCGAAAAAAGATGACCTTAATCCAAATGCGTTTGGCTTTATTCAGGAAGTTTTTCCGATAACAATGATTAATGCCTTCACTTTACATAACCAAGCCTCAGAAAATGATAATTCACACTGCACAAATTCATTATCTCCATATTTCCGTAAATTGACTGGTTGACTTTCTTACCAGTGAAAATTCGTCCCATTAAATATAAAAACAAAAAAAAGGAGCGGTCTTTCTAATTAACCATATGGTTCCTTTAGATGCTTCAAATCTTTCTAGAAAACTTTCTGTAAATATAATGGAATTATTTCTTGATCAACGTAAACAAATCCCAAATCTTGGGGCTTAACACAAATCAGATGTTTTGTTTCTTTGCCTAAAATAATTTAGATCTTTATTGTCTGTGGCCACACGTTTTTTCTACGGGTAGCATAGTGTAAACAAACGTTCAACTTCTAGTTCCTCATAGCCCAAGAAATTCAGACAACACATTAATCATGAGAAAGGGTTAGTATCTTTTGTTTTGCTCAATTTTAGAATTAAATCTGGGTTCAATTCTCCATTAAAATCTTCATGATTTCATTTTATTATTTTAAAACATAAATTTTAATGGTTTTCGTTTTAATTTCCTGTTGTACTGAGAATTTTAAGAAGTATTAACCAATTATTAGTCCTTCCAAATCGCCATTCTATAAATTAATGAATTTAAACGTTTAAACAGGGCCAATGTCCTGTTATGACGTGAAGAAAGTTTCATTAAGAAAGAATTATTTAAAGTCTGTGTTTTGTTGCTATAGAGAGAGAAGAAGAAAGGAGAAAGAGAGAAAGAAAGGAAGAGAGACAAAGAAGGAGAGAAAGAAAAAAGCAAACGAGATGATGAGAAAGAAAGAAAGAAAGAAAGAAAAAAAAAAAGAGAGAGACAGAAAAGAGAAGAAAAGAAAAGAGAGACAGAGAGAGAAGGAGAAAAAGATAAAGAAGGAGGAATAAAGAGGAAAGAGAGAAAGCGAAGAGTGAGTGATGGGAAAAAAGAGAAAGGATAAAAAAGGAGAAGAAAAGGAAAGAGAAATAAAGAAAAGAGAAGAAAGAAAGAAACAGAGAGAGTGATGGAAAAAGGAAAAAAGAAAGCAAATGAGAGAGGAGATGGAAAAGAGAATGAAAAGAAAGAGAGAGAAAAAAGAGAGAAAAGAGAGAAAGAGAGACAGAAAAGAGAAGAAAAAAAGAAAGAGAGAAAAAGACAGAGGGAGAACAAGAGAGGAGAGAACAAGAGAGAGAGAGAGAGAAGTAAGATGCATGTAGCCGAATACAGCTGATCCTGACATGTCGTTGTGGATGTCAACGAGAGAGATTTTTTTTAATCCGGTACTGTTTTGTACTAACGTGTCACTTAAGTACTGAACCTAAGAACATTAAGCTTCCCATTTTCTTACACTTTATAATTGTTTGTACATATGTATGCTACAATAGGCATTTATATGAAGAATTAGATTCACATTTTGGAGTCTACCCTACCTGCGTATAAATACTAAACGAAAGGAGCCTTTGCCATATACAGGATGTTTGAATCCCGATATCTCAAAAGGTTTCTTTCAATGTCGGCAAACCCATTAACAATATTCGACTAAAGCAGTCCCGTACTGCACCACCGCCTTCCAAACTCTTTTCCGCGGTGACCTGCATGTCCATTCCAGTTCATTCGCCTCACTCTCACTTTTCCTTGTCGTTTATTCAGCGATGGTCCTTACTTTCTCCGAGTGCCTGGCTACAATTCGCCGACGACGTACCGTTTCATCGATCAACACCTTCGTCCCGGTGTATCAAAATTGGGCGGAGGAATTTTCGGAAAGTCATTAAATCACATAAGAAAACGAGTCCATTTTCGAATCAAGTGTAACTTTTATAGCAAATCCAATTTATGGGCCCAGTCGATGCTTGCCTCCCCTTTTACAACGTTGCAGCCGGTCAGCATCTGCTTATTTGTAGAGCGCCCATCGATCTGAATGGGCAAGGCGAAAAGCAATAAAGTTAGGATGGAACTCGTAGTAGAAAGATGGAGCCAAGACGCTGGGGATACCTTAATTTAAAGATGTGGAAAACTATACTGAAAGATATTAATCTTTTTTTTCCATATTTACCGTCACACACACGCCGATATTTGGTTACTATCATGGCATTCAGAATAGGCGAACAGTATTCGATTTCTGTTAAATTAATTCCTCTTATTCTTTTTTCGTGTCTGGCCCCTTCAGGACGTAAGCGATCATGACTCTCCACCACTTCCCGTCTCTTTGTAGCTCTTAGAAATATTTAACTCCTTACTACCCCTCTCACATCCTATTGTGCATCGATTTTCAATAAGTTCGTTATGTAGGTTACTTGCTGTTTTTTTTCTCTCTCTTGTCTTCATTATCTCCTATGAGTGTCAAATTGTTCAAGCCCTCTTTCTTCATTATGTGTACCGGAAGTTTTAACCGTTTCGTTCTTATTGTATGCGTAAGCGTTTTTTTTGGGTTCCATTTTCATTAAAAGTTACACGTTACTCACATACGCCATCTACGGTATTCACAAAATCCTCCTCTTCGTCATTTTCAGAAATTTCCAGCATTCACTGTCATATACTACTTTCTGATTCTGAGTACAAGTGTTCTTTTGTTGCCATTTTCTTTAAGATTCTGTCGATGCTTAGTCGCTCCGTCTATAGAAATTCTCATGATCCTTCTGTAGAAGTACATTTCTTTTACCTCTAGTTTCCTTTTCACTGCCATACAAGTGGATTGCAATCATAAGGCGATTAATATCACACAGCGATTTAGTACACTTTTCTTTGTTTCTAAATAAATTTTCCCGTTTTTTTAATATTTTGTATAGCTTTTGGAGGGATATTTCGCCAATGAGCCATTGAATTTCGGTGTTACATTTTTCGTGATCTGTTTAAACAATTCCTAGATATTTTAATATCAGTACGGGGTAGATCTGGGTATCACCAATGTGTAGTTTGCATCTTTGGCTGAAGGGATACGAACTGTCTCGTGGGATAATCCTGGGTAGGGTAATTGTCTCTACCGAAGATTATTACTACAAAGGATAGAGAATTGTGAAGAAATTGTCTGCACTGAGGATTATCCCACGAAGGGCTACAAAGAATTGGAAATTGTGGAGTGCTATTATCGCCAAGGTGTTGTGGATTCCGAGATGAATTCGGTCTCCAAGGAATGACAAACGCAATAATTAAACATAAGAAATAAAATGTATTTACACAATCATACAAAGAGTACTGCTAGTAAGTCTAGTAACGCGGTTAGTAGCAAATACAGATAGATATATACAGTCTCGAAGTAGGACTTCCTTAGAGTCTACGTGCTTCTAACTGACTTCTACAAGAGGTTACCTCACACTATCTCCGTTCGTATATTCTCTCTCTCGCTCCGACTACCTAACTCTTGGTATTTAACGGCAGTACTCCAAGTAACACTGGTAGAGTCCATTTATATGAAAAGGGGAGGACCCATAACACAAGGTCTTGAAGTGATGGGGCAAATAAAAATTGAAATGCATCGTGAGTTAATCCTCGGTGGAGGAATTGTCTCGACTGAGGATTATCCCACGATGAGCTACAAAGGATAAGGAATTATGGCAAATAAAAATAAGAATAAATAGAAGACTTATCTCGTGGGATAATCCTCAGCGGAGATCATGTATTGATTAAACACTTCAGATCTCGAAAATAAAATAATAATATGATAATATAATTTTGCGGAGGGATGGGTGTTCGATTTGCTGTGTGAATTTATTTTAAATTGATCACCACTCTGCCGTGCAAGGAGAATAAGAGTAGAGAGGCTCATCCACCGCCCGGTTCACACACCTTTCCTGTTTTTTGGACAGAAGTAGTGGTTTATCCCTTGTTTCCTGTTTAGGATTGGGTTTCTGTTTCCATTTCCTAAACTCTTCTCATTCTCTTTCATTTTCAGTAGTCCCATTGGTCTTAGTATCATTATTGCCTTGCTTGGAGTTAAATGATAAAAAAGAAGTCTACTGATGAAACTGCTGTTGACTGTTGCTGCTGCTGCTGCTAGTTGTTGCTACTGTCACACTGACCTCCTTCGTTATGGCTTTTCTTATTGCAGTTGTACACCGCAATTTACGGAAATTGGTTTGGTTTGGTTTGTTTTGTTTTATGACATATCAACCTCAATTTTTATTACTGGCAATATTTTTTTTCAAAAATGTATTGCTGGTAATATTTTTTTCCTTCAAAAATCTATTTCTGGTAATATTTTTTCCTTCAAAAATCTGTTTCTGGTAATATTTTTTCTTCAAAATGTATCGCTGGTAATATTTTTTCAAAAAAATGTACAGCTGGTAATTAAAAAAAAATCTATAGCTGATAATTTTTGTTACAAAAATCTGTAGCTGCTACTATCTTTTTTCAAAAATGTTTTTCAGGAAATATTGTTTTTTCTTTCAAAAATTTACTACTGATAATAATGTGATGCTGGCAATAATTATTTTGCAATGTATCTCTGGTATTAAAACCTATTTTTACATTTTCATAGTGTTTTGATTCCAGTTTCGGTGTTAACAATTTGGTTTGGTTTATGTTGTTTTACGGCATATCAACCTCACTGCATAGGGGTAATAATTTTTCTTCAGAAATTTATTGCAGGTAATAATATTATTACATATTATTTTTGGGATTAAAACCCATTTTTACACTTTTATAGTGTTTTGAGCCAAGTTTTGGGGTTAACTATTTGCCCATAGCTGGGGCCCTAACAGGTGTCACCACATCGAGTCAGGGTGGACCTGGGAACACCAGCAATTAGGAGGTGGTTTAACGCTCCACAAAACCTCCTGATCAAAGCCCTTGCTGTAGTTTATCGTTTTACCCAGGACGGACAGTGATTGGATAACTCTTTTTTCTATATGTTCTTTTTGTTTCTATATCGTATAATTTCTTTCTATATCACTTTTCTTTCTCCATTTTTATCCTATTCAATTATTGTCCCTTTTTTATCTTAACTGTTTTTCGCGTCATAGTTTCTTTATTTTTACATGTATATCATTTATCTTCATTTATTTCTAGAGTTATTCGTGAATTATATTCTTTACTCTGTTTTACTTACAGTTCTGCTTATTGCTTTCTTTCTTTCTTACACTTATATCTTTTTTGAAACTTCCTTTTATAAACTTCTTTCTTTCTTTTTCTCGTTCTTTCCTATGTTCTTTCTAAGTCTCCCTTCGAAAGATTTTTTTTTCTTTTTTGCTCTTTTATTTATTCCCTTTTGTTTCTATGGCTACAATAAAAGTATTTCCAATTAAAATATTTTCGAATTTTCTTTGCTAAAAATATGTCGAAATAAAATACTATCAATATATATCTTTGAATAAAAATATCTTTATTCTTCTTAAAAATCGTAATAGGCGGTGTACTTTTATCACGAAACTTTATTATCTGTCTATACTTCGGAGATGAGGTGTCCTAATTATTTACATTGTTCGGACTGTTGTTCTCATCTTCGTTGCCATATTCCCGATGTTTCGACCGTTGTACGTTCCGGCTCTCTTCAGGTGATTGGAATTTCGAAAAGAAACTTTATTTTATTCTTAATCTGACACATAAAATCATCTCTATTGATCAATAGTGATAAACAAAACTTTTACGAAACATATTTTAATTCTAACCCCCCTGTTTAAAGTGCGTATGGAGCAACACTTAAAAGATTTTCCTTATATATACGGGTTCATTTTTCTTTAAGTGCCATTTCCCTCCAAGACGGTTGGAACAGTTCACCACAATCCTATTATAATTGTGTTTGTCCCTCTCTTCGTTAGTTTGCACGACCGTTACGCCCTGTCAGTATTTCATAATTTATAGACTATTACGTTTTGATCGCGGGAAAAGAGGGGGAAGACTCTACTTGGTTTCAGTGAGCAAATGAAGGAAAGTAAGAAAGAAGTAAGAAAGATAGAAGTGTTCATCGGCTGTTCCAGGGAAATGGAAAGTTTCAAATCTTTTCATTTGTACCCACTTCTTAAAATAACGACCAGTGTACCTTTGTATGGTTGTTATTGCGATATTTTGTTAATGTTGTTAAACTCAAATACTTAATGACGTGATTGTGAAATGTCTACGGATATTTTATAGTCGTAGAACTTGCCATGAGCTTAGCCAATCATCAACTTAAAAATGAAGATTCATCAGAATATAAAAATAAGAAAACCTTGAAATTTTTCACGGGTTATACTATTTTTCATTCGTTAGACCAATGGTGAAAAATAACCCGGAGCGAATGAAACCTGTAGGCCTCAGCGAGGATTATCTTTCTACGAACCGTGTGCGTTTGTGCTACAGAATCACACAGAAATGTACCAAATAACAGAAACAACATCACCTGAGAACCAAACAACGGTATGCAATACTACAAACAAGTGCATAAAAGCGAGCATTTTGTTCATCTCCATGGCCCAGAGTTGTACTTCTTTTTCTTTCTTTTTATGTGCAGCATCCTTTCAGGACGTAGGCGATCATGGCTCTCCACTTCCTCCTATCTGTGACTCTCTTCTATGCCAACTCCGTGCTGCCATATACTTGCTTCATCTCGCCAGTTATGTTATGCGTTCCTTTACCTTGTCTTTCTTTCCCTCTATTCGACTTGTGAGTATCAGATTCTTCAAGCCCTCCTTTCTCATTAGGTGTCCCAGAAACTTCAACTGCCTCTCCCTTATGTTAAGTAATGTAATGGAATAACCTGTCACTCACATGAGTGACTACACTATAGGTAGTAACTGCCTATATGTATCTGTAAATGAATGGACTACAGAGGCTTGCTGGAATCTGTTCCAGCAAGACGATCGAACTCTCTGTCTTCGGGCAGAGAGGAACCCGGACGAGGCTCTGCCGAAGGGCAGAGTCTCGTTCGGGGAGGTTGAATAACCCGATACGGTTTTTACAGTTTCTACGGGCATCTTTTGTTGAGATACACAGACCCGAACCCGTTTATGCTGGGTTATGGGGAATTTTTGGCTCGGATTGCCCCACATTAAACTCGTTTCGTTCGGGGAAGTTGACCAACCCGATTCTGTTTTTACAGTTTCTACGAGCATATTTTGCCCGAGCCTACGGGCTCAGAAAACCCACGTAAAACTCGGCCTTGTGCCACATCTTTCCCTCGTGGGGGCGGGGGGGGAAGTAAATATTGACTTGCTGGAATCTGTTCCAGCAAGGCGGTCGAACTCTCTGCCTTCGGGCGGAGAGGAACCCGGACGAGGCTCTGCCGAAGGGCAGAGTCTCGTTTGGGGAGGATGAATAACCCGATTCGGTTTTTACAGTTTCTACGGGCATCTTTTGGTGAGATAGACAGACCCAAACCGGTTTATGCTGGGTTATGGGGAATTTTTGGCTCGGATTGCCCCACATTAAACTCAGCCTTGTGCCACATCCTTCCTAGTGGGGAGGCAGGTAAATAACGAATAGCTGGGATCTGTTGAGTACGACTCAGACTTATGCAAGAACTACCGACCTTTGTGTATAACTGTTACCTTTATTCTTATTGTACTGTTTTTTTTTTACAATAGACCATTACTTATTTTATCCCCCTAGTTTTTCAAGTATATATTCCTATTATCACGGAATATAACATAAGAATATGCCTCCAACCTGTTTTCATCCTTTCCAAGACCTCGTCTTTGCTCACACGCACGCACCATGTTGTAGCCAGTTTTCCTTTAAATATTAAGTCTATTTCACTTCCTTAGTCAGCAATTAGTCATCCAGATAAACACACACACACATTATTTTCTATAATTATTGTCCAACATACATTTACCAACCACTAGGTAGTCTCAGTCTGTACAGCAAATTGCTCCAAAAAGCAGAACATCAACCCGAAATCTCAAGTAACGTTCTTAAATATCCAGATTGGGCATTTTCTATGGCTGTCATGAATGGCGTATAAATCATTCAGAAAAATCTAAACTGTCAGCTGTATACAACCTTTGAGTGTGTGAAACTTGAGGGCCTTGGCAAAGATCACCCCTTTTTTGAACACTGTGGATTGGCGCTACAGATTCACAAAGAACTGTACCAAATTATAGAAACCACGTGACTTGAAGACTACCAACAGCAGCAACAATTAAAATGGATAGTACATGTAACTGCGAGAAAAAATAATGATGTCATCATGATATTTCGATCCCCGAGGTTAAGCAACGTCGATCCTGGTCAGTACTTAGATGAGTGTCAGTTTGGGAATACCAGCTGCCTTAAGTTTGGATGTGTGGGTGTAATGGATGACCGTTCAAAAATGTAAATCAGAGAGCCGATTTCCAATTCCAGTCGGGTTCGTTATATTCATTTATGCGCAAATATCCTTGGGAAATGTATGAATGCACGTCTTCTTCCCCCATATATGGGTTAATTAGTAGAACTTGTATCCGTGAATCATTATTATGACCAAAATAATTCTTACAAACTAAAAATATTTTCTCTATTCAAATAACCGGCAAAGGGTTGATAAGCCGTAAAAATACGAATCACTCATTTAATCAAGAACGTCGAACTCTTATTTCGCTTAACCGGGATTAAATGCACCCCCACTGAAAAAAATAATAAAAAAATAAAAAATAACAAAAAAAAATGATATTGTTTAATTTTTAAGGTATTCTTTCTCTATCAAAATTCTGAGATTAGGTTACAGTGGTTGATTTCCCGTACCACACTTGATGCGTATTAAATATCCTAGTTTATCTGGGATACCCCTTAAAGATTGAACTGTCTGTCAAAGATTGAACAAACTAGCTTCGTTAACCACAACCCGACGCAAAATGACGTTGGATGTGGCTTTCAGTATTTACTGTGTCACTGCGTATGCAATTATTTGTGTTAATAAATATATTTTTTCCTTCAAATTTTCGTTTGACATACAAATATTAAAGTGAAGAAATATTGTTTAATTTTTTCATTCAAGTTAGTTATTTTGGTTTTGTATGTACAGTTATTAAAGTGAATAGATATATATTTTTAATTTTTTATTTCCTTCGAATTTTACTTTGTTCATCTTGCATTTACTATTAGTACCATGAATAAATAGCACATTTTAAAAAATTTCTTCCCTTCAAATATTGGCTTTCTCATATACAGAACGTAACTGCAAAATTATCTAAAGCATGTAAGAGCATAATTATCCATCCCACAAAATGTTTAATATATTAAAAAAAGAAACACAAAAAAACACTAAACTAATTGAATTTTTTTCAAGGTTTTCAGATAAGACGTTTGGCCATCGTGACACCATTTATCGTAAGAATTACTGAAAAACCTATCTCTTTCAGCTAGAAAGAGAACAGGTTAAAATCGTTTTGTGTTAGACTCATTGTCATCCCAAATGAACAATTGTGAGAGGAAAAAGATCATTCAGACCTTCAATAACGGTACCAACATTCATACTATGGCTTCTGCCTTCAAAGTCAATTCAATAACCACCCAGAGAACGGTGAATAAGTTTACAAAAGAGTGAACAGTGGAGATATGTGAATCAGGAGGTCACAACAGGAAGAGGGATCGTTATTTCAACTTAGAGCTAAAGAGCTCAATTAGAAAAGATCCAACTCAAATCCTTAGACATTTGGCACAAAGAGTAGGAGATTCACCTATGACAGTTCAAAGAGCAGTGAAAAAAAAAACTGCCTCGTGCGTAAAACCTGTGCGGCAACTTTTTACTCCAGAACAGAAAGTTAGAAGGTTAGAGAGGGCAAAGATCATCTTGAATAAGTTTGAAAATAATCCCGGAAAAATATACTTTCATGAGCTTCTTATACTTATGATTAATTAATGATGAACATATCATTTTCGTTTATGATCGATTTCATCACGATACTTCTATTAAGCTTAGAGAGTAATTATACATTCTTACTGATCAAAGTAGAGTCCAATAGAGTTATAAAAACTTCGGAGAATTCCAGTAAGACATTTTTAATCATTTCTAAGATACAACGGTTCAAAGCTGTATATGCAAATTGTTAGAATTATTGTATAATTTTAATAATTTTAATTTGTTTCAATTCAAACTTGTGTTTATCTCTTCGTATTCAATTATAATGAATAAATATTAAGTTTTTACAATCCAAATTTGGAATTGACTCTTTATATGCAAATATAACAATGAATAAATATTAAATAGATTTTTTTTCAATTGAATTTAATTATTATAATAAATAAATAATATATATATATATATATATATATATATATATATATATATATATATATATATATATAAATATATATATATATATATATAATATATATATATATATATATATATATATATATATATATATATATATATATATATATTTATTTATATATTATATATAATATAAATTCAATTATAAAAATATATTATATTTATATATATATATATATATATATATATATATATATAATTTATTTATTATAATAAAATACATATATATATATATATAATATTTATTTATTATATAATTAAATTCAATTGAAAAATTATTATATAATATATATATATATGTATATAAAAATTATTTCAAATTCAATTGAAAAAAATTAATATTTATTCATTGTTATATCTACATATCAACTCCAAATTTGAATTGAAAAAAACATGTAATATTCATTATAATTGCAAATTTGGATTTGTCTCTTTATATATATTTATTAGAATGAATAAATATTCAGTCAGTTATGTGATACACGCTTAGGCGATCATGTATCTTTCGATACAAGGCAGATTTTTTCCCCGTAGTAGTTTGCCATTTGTTTTTGCGGTAGACCAATTGCCATCCAAGGCTATAGAACCCGGTCTACCTTGCTATAGGTTGGGGGAGGGGGAAAAAGAAGAGGATTCATACCTTTCCCAAGGGTATTAACACGTAAGTGAATGTAATTGATTCGACTTGAATTCGAACCCCTTTCTACGATTCCTCAATCTATTACTCCACCGTTAAAATCTTTCTTTACATTCAGAATTTTGTTTGCCTCTATATGTGCAATTATTAGAATGAATAAATATCATATATTTTTTTTATCTCTTCTAATCTTCAAATTTTTGTTTTTCCATATATATATATATATATATATATATATATGCAGTTTTTGGAGTCAATAGTAATAGCAGGACCCGTGTAAATTTAACGGATTTACTAACAATTTTTGAAATTTTGCACTATGAACTTTTCAACCAGTGACCATTCCTATATACAGTGTAACCCGGATATAAGAGACCCGGATATAAGAGAAACCCGGATATAAGAGAGATTTTCTCTGGTCCCAAAGTGTTCCCATACTTACCTAAACAAAATAGGCCAAACCCGGATATAAGAGAAACCCAGATATAAGAGACTTCTTCTCCGGTCCCGACAACTCTCTTATATCCGGGTTACACTGTAGTTATAAAAAAAAATTATATAGTTCCTCTTACAAATGCTGAGATACCTCAAGAGATCGTTAGGACACAGAGTAGGATTTAGCCTCTCCTTACAAGCAACCGCCTTTATCTAAGATAACACCTCCTCCAATCCTTTTGTCTATCTGTCCCTCACTGTTTGTAATAGAAATTAATTGTAAACTGATCACCCAAAATGGCAGTTACAGAGTTACTTCCCTTAGTTTGTAAGACATTCTCTAATAAATAAGATAATAAAAAAGCTAATAGATAAGATTAAAAAAGAAGCAGAAAGAAAAGAGTTTAATTTCAAAATGTCGCTTGATGTTCAGAGACAAATTTGTCCTCAACTGATTATTAAATCAAGTAAAATAAATAGCTGCCTTTATCTAAGATGACACTCCCTCCAATCCCTCTCTGTGTTGCACGTTTTGTCGATTTACATCCCCCTCTCTCTGTATTAGTATCTACGTCCCTCTCTTCTTTTGTTTGCTTATCGATCGTATAATTATAGATATATTTTTAATTTTTTCCTCTGTTCAATATTTCGTTTGTTTCTGCAATTGTTACAGAGAATGAATGTTTGATCAATTTAAAAAAAAAAATCATGTCTATGATATCAAATGACGATGCTGAAGAAGCAAATAGCCTTATGCAATGATTATTTTTAAGTAGCAAAATGTAATTAAAATACAGCATTGAATTTTTAGAACATAGGTAAAACAAAGCAACAAGGCAAGTGTCCTCCTGGCTGGCATTCATCCAAAATGTTTTCTATTGTTGTTGGGTTCTTATCCTTTCAACTGCCACCCCGGCCTCTCCGCTTTCCATAAACGAATCGACCCTGCGCATACCAAATATGGCCGGAAAGATTTCAACCCTGGAAAATTTCCAATACAAAGCCCTTTGCTCAGTCGTTCGTACTACACCCCAACAACGTTTGACCCTCACCTTATAAGCCCCAAAATAGACCATCCACGGCTGATGTCGACAAAAGCCGCCAGTTGGACCTTAGTCAAAAACAGGCGAAAGAAGAAATTGGAGGGAGAAATTATACAAACAACTTGGCTCTACATTTTGGGGGTCATTTCTTCATAACGTTGATAGGAATTCATTAAAATTCCTAGAAATAAAGACTATCTATAGTAAACTTTTAATTAAATTGATTAACGAACAACGTTGGATGTGCAAATTAAGTAAAGTAATATATTTTTTAAATTGGTATTTACTAAGGTTTGATTAGTTTTTGGTGAAAAGCCATAATTATCGAGCACCCAGTGGGGATCCAACTAACTATACAGAAGTAATAATCCTCAAAATTAGACCGCTAAACATTACCGCACGGTGAGTCTCCAAGTTAACTCTTAAAATAAAGACAAATTCTGTCTGCATTTTAAAGTGCACCCAAACCATTGCTCGCGAAGTGCGAGACACGCGTGTGATCTATGTTGTGGAGTTACCTTTCCAAAAACAACTTACTTTCCTAAACAAACCGTCGCTAGAAGACACTATATAAACCTATAAATAGGGAGTGACATTCTTTGTCATTCTCTTTTTCCTATTTCACCTAGTAACTGTAAGATGTACGTCGGACTTAGATAAGTATACCGCCTCTGAGGGGCGTTCGCTTTCCTTGGTCCTCTGTTGACTTTCGAACTCTCTCACACAGATGCATATATATATATATATATATATATATATATATATATATATATGTCTATCACACATGCTTGTTATACTTACTTTACACAAACACCTTCATTAGTTTAAGTTATCTTTTTTCAATATTCTGTTGTCTATGTATACCCCTGTTTTGTTAATACATACTTATTGTTTGTTTATATATATAGTTTTGTTGTTACTTTATATTTTATTACCCGGACTCACATCCCGAGTCCACCATTTTTGTTGTAGAAGAAATATACCAGGAGACACGTGTTTTCTAACTTAAAACTCGTCCAATACACCCGCAATGATATAAAGACCAACTTTACTATCCCTACGACTGTGATCTGGATTACCTCTGTTTTTTTGTTTTTTTTTTAATTAATATTTTATGCCTATTGCTCACCATGATACATTGACTGCAGAAATTTCACCGGACTACTAGATTGGCAACTAGGTCTCATGGTTTTAGTGTTGAACTAACTAGATGTAACCGTAAGTTATATTCTAATAGCTTATTTCTCGCAATTCTCTCCTGTGGAACTCTCCTCCGGTTTCGTGCTTCGATGTCAACCGAATTCTCAAAAAAATGTTTAAACGCATTGAATAATGCTGTTATATATGGTCTCGTGATCCTACTATACATCTCGAGAATTGCTGGAAAATTCCAAAGAAGGATCCGTGATGTAATCAATCCTGACCTAGCATCTCGACGTGGCCTCCCTATGTCTTTTCTAAATATTGATTTTGATGACAATTGTTCTGATCAGCTTTCCTTCGTGCTGTTTCGACTGCATGAATTTAAGCGTGCTACTGGATTGGTAATTAGTTCTTTGGAGCACGGGGGAGTAATGGATAGCGGCTTGGATTGAGGAATCGGAGAGCCGAGTTCGAATTCCAGTCGAATCCATTACATTAACTTACGTGCTAACACCCTTGGGAAAAGTGTGAATCCTCTTTCTTTTCCCTCCAGGACAGACTGGGTTCTATAGCCTTTGATGGCAACTGGTCTAGGAGAAGAAAAACTCTGAATTCAAACCTGCTCTTAGAGGAGGGTGAATGGAGTCTCTCTGAGCCTTGGTTGGCAATCCATTTAGTGATGGTGTCACGATAAAAACACCCTTGATAGCCCTAGCGAAGCATCAAGAATTCAGCTACTTGACAAGATTATGAACTACACCAATCAAAGTATTGGTGAGTTCAATCTCGGCTGAGGCCGCAAGATGATGGTTGAACGAGGTAGACGAAACCGTCGTTCTATTCTGATATCTACACCCATGGTCTTCCTTAGTGAAAATCACCAATCGTTTAAAATGATGAAAACGTTACCTTCAGCAAAAAGTTACAAGATTTAAGAAACCCTTTTGCTTAAACATTGATTATGTATGTGGCTATGCATGAGGAAATGTGAGTGAAGAATTAAGGCCGAAATGAACAAAATTTTAATAAAACTTATTTTCCTCATGGAATTCGGCGTGCCACTCAGAAAGCGAAACAGATAACATGTGCCCCACGTGTCACACTTTGCCCATGAATGGTTTAGCATTTACTAATTTCACACCCTGAATTTTTAAGATGGGTTCAGGTTAGGTGCCATCACTGATCTCATTTCAATTCCAAATAATAATTTCTGTTTTGGAAAGGTTTATCTTGAGTCCTATTACTTGGAATGCTTTGTAGAGGCTGTTTTATTTTGTTCAAAACCATTCTTATATTAACTATGAATACCTGTATCATCGGTATACCAAGCAACCTCTGTACATTGACAGCAGGAAGTGTGCAGTTTAAACTTTTGTAAATTGTAATGAACAAGAATGGAAGATGTAAAAGAGTTCTAACAATATACTGTAGCATATTGTCAGAATTGGTCTATCTTATTAGTTGATTTTGTTAACCTTTTTATTGTACCAAATTTATAAATTAAGCTAATTCATAGTTATCTATAGATTTTTATATGGAAAGGATGTTTCAGTGATTCTTACGACGAATGTTTTCAAGATGGCTCAACATTTTATGTGAAAACGTGGAAATAAGAAATCCCAGTTAATTTAGTAGTTTATTTTAGGTAATAAACATTTTGTCGGAATGAACAATTATGCTGTTGTTACGATTTAGGCAATTTTGCTGTTACACACGATATATATATATATATATATATATATATATATATATATATATATATATATATATATATATATAAAAAGTGAACATAGAAGTCAACACTTAGAGGCAACAGTCTGTTTCATACTATATGCAATCGTCAGGCCACCTTAAGACTATATTTCTTTATATATATATATATATATATATATATATATATATGAAGAAATATAGTCGCAAGGTGTGATATACTGATGGGATAAAGTGCTCAATATCAGAGATAGAGCATGCGTAAATATAAAAGTGAACATTCAATTCAACGCTTAGAGGCGACATGCTATTTCATGCTAGACGCAATCGTCAGGCATTCTTATCTATATATATATATATATATATATATATATATATATATATATATATATAAGAAAGAACAGTAAGATTTATAATCTGGCGTTCTTAGCAATTATATTTAACAATAATAGTGGTCGATACAAACAGTAGAGCACAATATTATAATTATTTTCTTTTTTTAAAAATATGATTCCATCGCGACACAGAAATTGCTACGTTTTAAAACTGAAACCAAAGTTTTAAATTTAACTATAAAAATTAAACTTAAAATCCAGAGTTTCGTTCCATTGTCAAGCGATATTAGGAATAACTTTTTAAGTAATGTACTTAAATCATAAGGGCAGACAAACAATCTGTATCGGGATGGAATCATATTTTTAAAAAAGAAAATAATTATATATATATATATATATATATATATATATAAAATATAAAAGAATGTGTGTGTGTGTGTGTGTAACGAATGCACGGCCGCAATTTCCGAGGGATTTGCACCAAAATTTACATGCACATGCTACAAGTTAGCGGAAACGCCAAGACTGACTTTGCATTTCCCAACTCCCATCGATAGTCGAAATAATCGATTTTTTCATGCTTCTACGGCAGTTTTCATGTAGTTTGCGGCCAGAGTGCGAGTCAATAGCTGGCTGCCATAAATAAGCAGGAAGATTCTATTGGCCAGCGTGCGAGCCAACAGCTGACTGGCACAAATGTTAACTAGCATGCTAGCAGGCAAAAAAAATCGATAGCTGCATTCGTCACAAGTGGGAAAAATTTAAATCTGCATGGCACTTTACTCCAATTGGCTCATTCGCTTGCTTAAACTCAACGTTGATTCTCACTCCGCAGAACTGGGTTGGGTGTGAAAAAGTATTTGTTGTTAACATTCTTCTTTCATTCGGTTTTTCCAGTTACGAGTCCTTTTTTTAAAGCTGATCGTTTTGTGTTCATTTTGTTTAGTTCTTTTTTCGTAACAGATTTAATGTTTAGTGTAGAGCTTATAAAAAACATCGCAGTGTGAGATAGGCAAGAAGTAAGGCATGTAGCAACATCAGCACGGCAAAAGGCACTCCATTAAAGGCAAGGAAGGGCAAAAATACTTTAAGTCAAGTGATAGCGATTGCTGTATGAGTCGTACGATTTTTGAATCAAGCACGGGCAACGCCGGGCCATGCTGGTTAATATGTCGCTGGTTAATATGCTGCTAAATAAAATCAGCAGTCGACCAGCTTCTTGCAGCGAATCACTGCTCTGTGGAACAGCCACCAGAGAGGATGTTTCCCCGATCTATACAATCTTAACTTGTTCAAGTCTAGAGTTAAGCGCTATCTTCCTCTCCTATCCGTATAAACTATACCTTAACGCAACTCTCTAAATTGTGTGACCCCCCCCCGAAACTTGTACAGGGTGAGCCTTACCGTAAAAAGTATTGGATCTATATTAGGATCTAATGTGGAGTAACCGCTGTCACTGTATATTTCTACCTTCTTTTAACTCACTTGTAAGGCCGATGGTTTTAAATTTGCTCTCAAAGGCCATTTCTGTCCTTATTAGTTAGATTATTATTGTGCAATCTATTATATTATCCCTTGTCAGACTTAGATAAGTAATTGTTATTATATAAAAAAAATCAATGACAGATTGGATGACACAATTATGTGTACATTGATTTTGTATTTCAATTTTCTATTCCCATTCATTCTTCACTTATTATAGAAACAATTGCTTAAACCCATCTGTGCTTTAATTTTGGCGCCATTTTTTTTTCTTATTCTGACTTAACTTCCGCATCCTGATTATTTTCTTTCTTCACTCGTGCTCGTCTTTTCGACGATCAATGTCCCCCACCCCCCGCCCCCGAAAAAAAAAGAAAAGAAAAAGAAAACAACAGAACCGAAAAGAAATGTCCGTAAATAAAGTAAAGAAACCACATGTCCGGCCGAATCAGTAAAAATATCGATTCTAATCGAAGAATTTAATTAGCATCGCCTGATTGGAATTTTTTTTGTGTGTGTCAGGACACATTTTCAGTTTGAATTCAATTATTGTCATTTTTTTTTTTTTTGGTATCTTTTTTTGTCCTTTTTTTTCTTGTTACTTGTCTTTTTTCTTTCTTTCATTTCTAATGTCCGAACACAGTTGCTTGTTCTTTGTCAGCGATGGGTAAACTCATTTTCCCTGAGGTGTCAGGAGTTGAAATGAATGCGCTTGTCTATTATTACATGTAACGTAAGAAAGGTAGTGTTTCGTTAGTTCACAACTTATAGGAGAATACGTGTGTAAAAGTACACACTCACT
>CAHIKZ030001324.1:790000-910000 GCA_903632075.3 Acanthosepion pharaonis
CTTTACTGTGTTGTGCGAGACTGTTTTTCTCGTCAGAATCTGTCTTAGACATTTATAAGTCTACCAATCGTCCATACATTGAATATTGCTGCACATTTAGTTTTGGTGATTCTGCTAAGTATTTAGAGATTCTTGACAAAATCCAAAGAAAGAATCTGTTCCTGGCTGACGTCTCAGCTTCATCCACACCGCCGTAACGTAAATATTTCCATGGTAATTATTTTGAAGATCTTTCCTCTATTATACCTGGACTTAATGAATGTAAGCGCAGTACTAGATTGGCGGCAAGGTCTCATCATCTTAGAGCTGAAATGGTTACATGTAACCGTAAGTTCTATGCTAACAGTTCCCTCTTCGCACTTCTCGCATGTAGAACTTTCTTACAGCATCTTACTTTTCAGTTAACTTTGAACTTTAAATATTTAAATGTAATGTCAATTGTCATCTTCTGTCTTCTTAATTCCAGTTCTTTTATTGCTCTCTCTTCTTAATAATGTTTCCTTTCTTCTTACACTCAGTATCCCCTTGCATCTTAGTGTCTTTATTTTCTTTGCTGGGGTGAAATCATAAAAAAAATACGTCATTTTCTGATCTCGACTTATACTTGAATAGGCCGAGCAAAGTAGTAAGAAACACTAAAATCTCGTTAGAAACAATGAAAAAAATACTGAACTGTCATGTAATATACAAAAAACGGAAAGGAATGTAAGACAAGGGTATATCTTCTCTCCGGACTTATTCAATCTATACAGTGAGGTGATTCTGAGTGAATTTGAAGTCATACCAGGATTCATTCTTAACAATCTTAACAACATCACATATACAAATAATAATGTGTTGGTAGCCGACGTAGAAAGGAAACTAGATGGACTCTGTCGTGAAAGAAATTGAGAAGAAAGGACTAGACGTCAATTGTAAGAAGACGGAATGCATGGTTGTCATTAAAAATATGAGTCCATAATGCAGATTAAAAATTGGAAATAACAAAATCAAGCAAGTATAACAAATTAAATATCTGGGGACTGTTTTTACAGAGGACGAAAAATTCTAAGACTGAAATCCAAAGGTGCATCGAGTTAGTGAAAGATGCCTTCCAAAAGCTAAGCAAAGTATTAAGACAGAAAAAAATCTCTTTAGAAACAAAGGAAATGAGTACTGAAATGTTATGCAATATCAGTCCTTCTATATGACAGTGTATGCTGGACAATCTCATCACAGACGAATAAAAGATCATGGGTAACAAAAATGTGGTTCTATGGAGGTATCCTTAGAATATCGTGGACTGAACACGAGCAATAATGAAGCTTTTAGAGAAAATAAAAAAAAAGAAAAAAAAAGAAAAAAAAAAGAAACACCTACGTATCAGAAAGACCTAGCTGAAATTTCTAGTGCACATGATGAGGAAAGTGGGCTTAGAGAAATTGACTCTCACAGGACCTATTGAATGCAAGGCGGACAGAGAAAAAGCAACGGATAACCAACGTCGAAGTGTCAGAGAAATATCTCATCTAATGAGTGACAGCATTTGAACAATATCGAACCATATGAAGAAAATTGGTAAGGTGAAGGAACTCAATAAATAGGTTCCACATAAACTCGGCGTTTTGAAGACTGTTCGATGTTGCATTTGCGAAGTTCGAATAATCCATTTCTTGAACGAATAGTGACTTGTAACGGGAACTGGATACTTTGACATCGCACAGAATCAATTTACTGTTGAAATTGTTAAATAAAACCGTAAGTTCTATCCTAATAGTTTCTTCTTTAGCACGTATCGCCTGTAGAGCTCTCTTTCAGCTTCTTTCTTTCCTGTTAACTACAATCTACAGAAATGTAAATGCAGCGCCAATAATATCGTTTTCACAAATATACAAATATATCGTTTTCAGTTTAAATTCTGGTATGATTTTTTTTTTCTCAGACACTTCGTCGAAATAGATGTTCACAACGGTGAGGGGATGAGAAGAGTAAATTAACTTCGCCAATATTTTTCAACAATTTCATTGCAGTTGTTCTAATCATCTTTCCTCTTCTGCATCTCGACCTGATGAATTTAAGAGTATTACTAGATTGTAAACTATTTCACAATGATGAAAGCAGGCTTAGAGAAATTGACTCACAGGACCTATTGAATGCAAGGCGGACAGAGAAAAAGCAACGCATAACCAACGTCGAAGTGTCTGAGAAATATCTCAGATAATGGGTGACAGCATTTCAACAATATCGGACCATCTCAAGAGAATTGGCAAGGTGAAGGAACTCGATAAACGGGTTTCACATGAACTCGGTGTTTTGAAGGCTGTAAGATGTTGAATTTGTGAAATTCGAATAATCCATTTCTTGAACGAATAGCGACTTGTAACGGGAACTGGATAATTTATGGCATCGCACAGAATCGGCTCAGTGGCTTAATCATGACGAAGGACCCAAACAATATTCCAAATCCGAAAATAGAACAACAGAAAATTAAGGTGACTGCCTGATGACCCGCCATTAGCGCTATATTTAAAGCTTTCTGGAATTTTGCCAGAGCATAACTGCCGACATTTAATGCCAGAAACTGAATTAAATTCACATTCAGTTAAGCAAAATGGCACTGGCGGTGGTTAATCGACGAGATACAGTTCTGCTTCATGACAAATGCTCAGTCTTATGTTGCAAAGATGACAATGTTGAAGCTCGACGAATTAGGATACGAGACCTTGCCACATCCACCATATTTTCCTTGATCTATCACACACTGACCACTACTCTTTCAGGAATCTTAGATAGCAGACAAGAAAAAGAAATTACAAAATCCCCTACAGAAGATAGCGACGGGGAGTGAGAAGAAAGGACGAAGCATAAACTCCAAGAAAACAGAAGGCATAGTCATCAGAAAAAGGATGAGCCCCGATATGCGACGTGCAGGTCGGGAACATTAGAATCAAGCAGACGCGGAATTTTAAATATCTGGGAATCGTCTTGACAGAGGACGCTAAGTGCAACACTGAGGTCCGTAGACGTAACTGGACGGTCAAGGCTATAATCCAAAAGCTGGGTCGAGTATTGCGAGACAGGAGGATTTCTTTGTTAACAAAGAAAAGAATACTGAACTGTTACGTGACATCTGTCCTTTATTACGGCTGCGAATGTTGGACGATTTCCTCAAAGATTAAGAAGAGACTCGAGGTCACAGAGATGTGGTTCAACAGAAGGATGGTAAGGATATCAAGGGCAGAGCGTGTGAGGTCTTAGAGAGGATGTAAACAAGGAGGAGGCTTATACTTAACATCAGGTAGTGCCAGCTGATGTTTCTGGAGCACCTAATGAGGAAGGAGGGCCTGGAGAATCTGATACTCACGTGTCGATTAGAAGGAAAGAGAGACAATGGAAAACATCGCGTGACATTCCTGGCGGGCTTAAGCAAGTGGATGAGAGAACGTGAATATACAAAAATAGAAAAGACGAGCTGTTCAACCTATACGGCGAGGCAATTCTGAGAGAATTGAAAACCCTACCGGGATTTAGCATTGACGGCCACAGTCTTAACGGCATAAGATACGCAGAAAAGAAATTACAAAATCCCCTACAGAAGGTAGCGACGGAGAGTGAGAAGAAAGGACGAAGGATAATGTTGGACGATTTCCTCAAAAATGAAGACGAGACTCGAGACGACAGAGATGTGGTTCTACAGAAGGATTCGGAGGATATCATAGACCGAGCTTGTGAGCAACGATGAGGTCTTAGAGAGGATGCAAACAAGGAGTTTAATTGTTTAGATGTAACCGTAAGTTCTAGGCTAACAGTTTGGTGTTATACACTTTTATTTATTTTTTTGTTTTTATTAATTATGATCTAACAAATTGTCTAACAAATCTTATTCATTGAGTAGAGATCCGTAGACGTATTGGAATGGCCAAGGACACATTCCAAAAGCTGGGTGGCACATTGCGAGACAGGTAGATTTCTTTGGTAACCAAGAAAAGAATACTGAACTGTAAGGTGACATCTGACCTTTATTACGGCAGCGGATGTTGGACGATTTCTTCAAAGATTAAGAAGAGACTCGAGGCAACAGAGATGTGGTTCTACAGAAGGATGTTAAGGACCGTGTGTGTGAGCAACGATGAGGTCTTAGAGAGGATGCAAACAAAGAGGAGGCTTATATTTAACATCAGGAAGAGGCTGATGAAGTTCCTGGGACATATAATGAGAAAGAAGGGCCTGGAGAATTTGATGCATATTATTTGGAATTTACATTTTCAGGCAGACAATTTTGTAAAGGAGGAATGACATTCCTACAAAAAAATTGAGAACCACTGAATTAAATAAACGAATGAAAAAAAAAAGGAGGAGTATTAGCGAAGAAAACAAAAATGAAGAACAGAACGAGGTTTGGTTTCTTTTTTTCGGCATATCATACACAATGGGTTATTTAATGCCGACAATTATTTTTATTGCTGGTAATATTTCTTTAAAAAAATGTATTGCTTGCAATATATATATATATATATATATATATATATATATATATATATATATATGTAAGCAAATGTAAAATGGATATAGATCCGACAGAATGAAGATTAGCTGTCTACTGGTGCTATTTATATTACCTACTAGAACTATCCGTAGTTTATTAAATAGCACCAGCAGACAACATATTACATCCGATGCTTGCGTCTATCAAATATCATGCAAAAACTGTGACCTAAAATATGTGGGTGAAACATGTAGGTCCGTAAAATCTCGTTTTTTCGAACATAAACGAGATATTCGCCCTCGGAAATTTAACAATGCTTTAGTTGTACACACAACTAAAGCAGATCATAATTCGATTTCGATTCCGTGAAGGTATCAAAATATTTTCATAATAAAAATCCCAGGAGGATTTATGAAGCAGGTATAATATCCACCTCACGCACGGTGAATACTAGACCTGATTTCTTTAATATTTCCCCTTTTTTAGCGAGATTAATGCTCGACAAGCATACACATAAAAATTTTAGATCCTAATAGAATTCTTTTCATTTTCTTTTTCATTCATAATAATCAATAAATTTTAGGAATACGTTTTGAAAGCGTCGCCCATGTGACGACAACGTGACCATGCTAAACGGAAAGCTGATCATTTTAAAAATTTTCAGTTATCTGTTTTGGATAAGACTTGTTTTTTATGTACATCGTCTTTGTCAAATTGAACTGAATTGTATTTTAATGAATATTGTCTTGAAAAAGGTTTATTAAACCGAAACGTCAGACGTCGACATTTCATTCATTTTAAACAACATAATTGCATTTAAGGATTTTTGTTTGTTTTTCCAAATTTTCTTCATATATATATATATATATATATATATATATATATATATATATATTTAAAAGAAAACGGACCACTTTAAGGTAACATTATAATAATTTATTTCACCAGAGTCCTTTTAAAGGACGCCGGATCATCAGATAGCACTTCCAAAAACCAAAATATATGTATATTCCAATATATATATATATTCCAATATATATATATATATATATATATATATATATATAAATGTATTGCTGATAATAATGTATTGCTGGTAATATTTTTTACAAATAATTATTTCTGGTATTAAAATCTATTTTTACACTTTCATAGTATTTTGACCCCAGTTTAGGGGTTAACTATTTGCCCATTGCTGGGACCCCCTAACAAGTGCTACTACCCCGGGTCATGGTTGACCTGGGAACGCCGGCAATTAAGAGGTGGTTCCACGCTCCTCAAAACCTCCTGATCAGAGGCCCTTGCTGTCGGACGTTGTTTATCGTCTTACCCAGGACATTAAAAGAACGAGGAGGAAGATAAGAATAAAATACAGGCAGAAAACCTGGGACAGAAGAAAGAGAAAGATGATGAGGATGGAAAAAAAGGAAATGAGAAGTGTGAAGACAAGATGATGAAGAAGTAAAAAGATAGGAGGCGAGGAACATGCCGAGAAGAAAGTCGAGAAGGTAAGGTAAACAATACGAAAGCAGACGAGAAGAATTTGCGAAGGAAACGTATAATCGTCATGATAAAAATAGCCGTTTCCTTACAAGAAACAATCGTCATCGATTGCTCAAGTAATTAATGTTACTGTCAGTCGAATTTTATAAAGTCTTGGCAATCTTTCCCTTAAGTGGCGTAAAATAAACAGCTATAACCTGAACGGCGTAAAATAAATAAGACCAAGGTATACAAACGATTATTGCAGTTAAACATTATTATAACGACTAATGGTAGACGATGCAGCAAATAAATACCGAAAACACGGGACTGTATTTGTAGCGCTGGATTCCCAAAATGCTGCTGCAGAATAACCATGCCATGAGAGTATATTCCTACCTTGATTTCCTTGATTACAGTATAAGAGGCCTAACCATTTCTAACAAAATGGCTTCCAGGCTGAATATACTGCAAAATCGTTTCTTGCAGTGTCTCCACTCACCGATCTGTAATATCAACGAAGAAACATTCTGCCAGACCCAGCTTTAAAATTTCTGGATAACTTGGACATCAGTGGTTGTTTTGTAAACCTTTTTAGCTATTAAGAAGTTAGATCCTTTGTTTTATGAAATCTTAATTAAAGTTTTTTTTCTTACTAAACAACCTGATTTTGATAGCGATAAAACTATTTCAGGTAATCCTTCACTTGAGCGGCGTAAAATAAACTGCTACTCCCTGAATGTCATAGAATCTATAAGACCAAGGTATATTTATGACAACTAAACCTTATTACAATCGGTAATGGTGGACTATACAGCAACTAAATCCTGAAAACACTGGGCTGTTCTTGTACTGCTGAAACCACACAAATTCGGGAAGATGTAACAGGAATAATGCCCAAGAAGTTCCAAACTATTGACACAATTTATGCTTGATGCACCTCGAAAGATTTTCCATATATATCGATGGTGTCATCACCCGGATACATAAATCGATGCTGGTGAATAACAATATCACCACACTATATCCCATGGTTGATTTCGTAGATTCCAGCATAAGCAGCCCAGCAAACCGAAACAATATGGCTCCCATCCTGAGTATACAGCACAATCGTCTTTTTCAGTGTTTCTGCTCGATGATCTGGAACATCAACTAAGAAAGACTTTCCCAAACCCCGTTTTAAAGATTTCTGGATAACATGGGCATCACAGGTTGTTTTGAAAAACTTTTTAGCCATTATGAAGTTAGATCCTTTTTATTCTTAGTTGAAGATTTGTTTTATGAAAAAATTAATTTAAAAATTACTTCTCGTTAATTAAAAAATGATTTTAATAGAAATAAAACATTTTTAGGGAACCCTACACTTAAGCAGTATAAAATAATCTGCTATTTCCTGAACGGCACAAAATCAATACGACCAAGGTTTATACATTTATTACAAGTGAACACTATTACAACGGGTAATTATGGACTATCCAGCAAATAAAACGTGGAAATACATGTCTGTTCTTTTACCACAGGATCCACAAGATGCTGCTGAATACTGACGTCAGTAGAGAGTATATCCCGTGTTTGATATCCTCGATTCCAGCACAAGCAGCCCAGCAATCTGATATAATATGGCTTCCAAACTAAATATACCGCACAATCAAGTTTTGCTCGCCGATCCAACATCTCATCTAAGAAACTCTTTCCCGAACCAAGTTCCATAACCAATGTCCAGGGCAAAAATTGAACACGGTTTTATTTACGATGAAAAATATTTAAAGACTGATGGTTCATTCTGACCAAATAAGGCTCGGGACTGAAGAGGAAGATGCAGTGCAGGAGGAAGATTTTGACAAAGAAGAAATGACGAGTTCTTCGGATCAGGAATATATAACAGAAAATGAGCCTATGGATGACAGCAGGAATGACTCAACACGGAAGAAGATGAAATGAGATCTCCATAAAAAAACGGGATATAAACAGGATATAAACCTCAAGGAGGAGAGGATGTAAGAGGTTGGAGAAGTTCAAGAACAATGAAAGGCATTAAACCTGTTCGATTCAGTGAGGTGTAGAGGGATTGAAAAATAGGGACTTGCCTGTTTCCGTATGTTGGTTATAGGAGAAATAAAGTGTAGAGTAGAGACAGATGACAGGAAGTTGACTACTCTGATCAACGTGTTGTAAAACAACACTATGCAATAAAGATGTAAAATTTCAGTTTATTTGATGCCGTTTAAGTGAAGCAGAACTTTGACAGATTATTTTACGCTGCTTATGTGAAGGATTACCAAAATCGTTTCGTTACTTTTTTTTCTTTTTGAAATCAGATTAGTCCTGTAAATGTTATAACTCATTCTAATATTGATGGGCGTTTTCTTCCAAAACCGTTTTGTTTTTGGTAATGTGGAAATCTAACAGACTTATTATGTCATTATTTTCTCTTCTACGGGGGCCTCACAAAACAAAAGAAAAAAAGAACAAAAAAAAAACAGGAAATTTAGTACGGTTTATTTAATTGTTGGAATTTTTATTGCAGTTATTTGAGACAAAAGCAGAGGATAGAAATTTAGTAGCTTAAAACAGAACAAAAGCAAAAATGGTAGATGTGGTGTTCAGACCCTGGCAAAATTTCTTGTCATTTTTCCGTTTCCAAGTTGAATATTCTTTCTTAAAGAGAACAATCACATAGCGTTGAAAATTTGATAACTTCTGTATCCTAGAACACATGTTTAAAAAAATGTAAATGTCAGTTAATCTTTTAGTTCATTTATATAGTAAAATATATACATAATTCTTTTTATATGTCAGTTTTTAGTTCATTTATATAGTAAAATATATAGATAATTCTTTTTATATATCAGTTAGTTTTTGGTTCATTCATATAGTAAAATATATGCATAATTCCTTTTATATGTCAGTTAGCTTTTAGTTCATTTATATAGTAAAATATATACATAATTCTTTTTATATGTCAGTTAACTTTTTAGTTCATTTATATAGCAAAATATATGCATAATTCTTTTTATATGTCATTTAATTTTTTAGTTCATTCATATATTTAAATATATACAAAATTCTTTTTATATGTCAGTTTTTAGTTCATTTATATAGTAAAATATATACATAATTCTTTTTATATGTCAGTTAGTTTTTAGTTCATTTATATAGTAAAATATATACATAATTCTTTTTATATGTCAGTTAGTTTTTAGTTCATTTATATAGTAAAATATATACATAATTCTTTTTATATGTCAGTTAGTTTTTAGTTCATTTATATAGTAAAATATATACATAATTCTTTTTATATGTCAGTTAGTTTTTGGTTCATTCATATAGTAAAATAAATGCATAATTCTTTTTATATGTCAGTTAGTTTTTAGTTCATTTATATAGTAAAATATATACATAATTCTTTTTATATGTCAGTTAGTTTTTAGTTCATTCATATAGTAAAATATATGCATAATTCTTTTTATGTGTCAGTTAGTTTTTAGTTCATTTATATAGTAAATATATACATAATTCTTTTTTATATGTCAGTTATTTTTAGTTCATTCATATAGTAAAATATATGCATAATTCTTTTTATGTGTCAGTTAGTTTTTTTAGTTCATTTTATAGTAAAATATATACATAATTCTTTTTTTATATGTCAGTTAGTTTTAGTTCATTCATATAGTAAAATATATACATAATTCTTTTTACATATATTATTCGGAATATTGTCCTCATTTTGTCGCCATATTTATTACAACATTTTGGCCGTTGTACGCTCCGGCCTTCTTCAGTTGGAATGTCGAACTGAACCCTATATTTAGCTCACTGGGGTAGACTTTTCTAGTTCCACGTGCCATGTCTAATGGATGTCAGTTATCAGTTATCTTCTGTTAATTCCCCTCTCCAAGTTCTCCCCTGCCTTAAACGGGTATTGAATTCACAGTTTTTGATCCTGTCACTGGATCTAACTAACGCCTTTATCCACTGTGCCATGTGTCCTCAAGTTCGACATTCCAACCGCCTGAAGAAGGCCGGAGCGTACAACGGCCGAAATGCTGTAATAAATATGGCGACAAAGATGAGGACAATAGTCCGAATAATGTAAATAGTGTGCATATTAACTCATCTTACAAATATAGACATAATTCTTTTTATATCTGAGTTAACTTTTAGTTCATTCATATAGTAAAATATATACATAATTCTTTTTATATGCCAGTTAACTTTTTAGTTCATTTATATAGCAAAATATATACATAATTCTTTTTATATGTCAGTTAGTTTTTAGTTCATTCATATAGTAAAATATATACATAATTCTTTTTACATATATTATTCGGAATATTGTCCTCATTTTGTCGCCATATTTATTACAACATTTTGGCCGTTGTACGCTCCGGCCTTCTTCAGTTGGAATGTCGAACTGAACCCTATATTTAGCTCACTGGGGTAGACTTTTCTAGTTCCACGTGCCATGCCTAATGGATGTCAGTTATCAGTTATCTTCTGTTAATTCCCCTCTCCAAGTTCTCCCCTGCCTTAAACGGGTATTGAATTCACAGTTTTTGGATCCTGTCACTGGATCTAACTAACGCCTTTATCCACTGTGCCATGTGTCCTCAAGTTCGACATTCCAACCGCCTGAAGAAGGCCGGAGCGTACAACGGCCGAAACGCTGTAATAAATATGGCAACAAAGATGAGGACAATAGTCCGAATAATGTAAATAGTGTGCATATTAACTCATCTCACAAATATAGACATAATTTTTTTTATATGTCAGTTAACTATTTAGTTCATTTATATAGTAAAACATGTGCATAATTCTTTTTATATGTCAGTTAACTTTTTAGTTCATTCATATAGTAAAATATATACATAATTCTTTTTATATGCCAGTTAACTTTTTAGTTCATTTATATAGCAAAAAAAAACATAATTCTTTTTATATGTCAGTTAATTTATAGTTCATTCATATAGTAAAATATATACATAATTCTTTTTATATGCCCGTTAACTTTTTAGTTCATTCATATAGTAAAATATATACATAATTCTTTTTATATGTCAGTTAACTTTTTAGTTCATTTATATAGCAAAATAAATACATAATTCTTTTTATATGTCAATTAAGTTCTTAGTTCATTCATATAGTAATATATATATATATAATTCTTTTTATATGTCAGTTAGTTTTTAGTTCATTTATATAGTAAAATATATGCATAATTCATTTTATATGTTAGTTAACGTTTTATATAATATAATATTTATTACAACGTTTCGGTCGTTGTACGCTCCGGCCTTCTTCAGTTGGAATGTTGAACTGAACCCTTTATTTAGCTCGCTGGGGTAAACTTTTCTAATTCCACGTGCCATGTGTAATGGATATCAGTTGTCAGTTATCTCCTGCTAATTCCCCTCTCCAAGTTCTCCCCTGCCTTAAACGGGTATTGAATTCACAGTTTTTGATCCTGTCACTGGATCTAACTAACGCCTTTATCCACTGTGCCATGTGTCCTCAAATTCGACATTCCAACCACCTGAAGAAGACCGGAGCGTACAACGGCCGAAACGCTGTAATAAATATGGCGACAAAGATTAGGACAATCGTCCGAACAATGTAAATAGTGTGCATATTAACTCATCTCACAAATATAGACATAATTCTTTTATATGTCAGTTAACTATTTAGTTCATTTATAAAGTAAAACATATGCATAATTCTTTTTATATGTCAGTTAACTTTTTAGTTCATTCATATAGTAAAATATATACATAATTCTTTTTATATGCCAGTTAACTTTGAGTTCATTCATATAGTAAAATATATACATAATTCTTTTTATATGTCAGTTAACTTTTTTATCATATAGTAAATCTAAAATGTTTTGTCTATTTGTAGTTACATGTACTGCTCATTTTTGTGATTGAAATTGTTCAAGTGATGTGTATTTTAATATTTATGAAGATCTTCGTTTGAACTTTGAAACACCAATCTACTGAAAGATCATCTTCTTTAATATTCATAGGATTAATTCGTTTGAAGCCATTTTAACCACTGATCTGAGAAACCGGTTTTACGCAGTTGATAGTTTAGACATTTCTCAATGAATTAAACGCCATTCATGATATCCATATGAACGTCTAGACCTGACGGGGTTATTTAAGAACATGCCCCGAGTTTCCAGGTCAATATTTTGGGTTTTGTGGCATCTTATGCAGTTAGGGAAAAGTATCCGAAGCGTAAAGTAGCCTTTGTTCAATTTCTCTTATATTAAATTTGTCATCACTCATCCAAACAACGATATATTTAAAATATTGAGAATTTATCAATTCTACGTTCTGATTTTTTTGTGAGCGATTCAGAATGGATGGAAGAAGACGAGAAGAAGATATGAGAAGGAAATAAGAAGGGAACAGAGAAAGGTGGAGAAAAAAAAACAAGAATAGAGATGAAAAAGAAATCTAGGAAGAAAGAAAATAAAAAAGGACAAAAAAAAAGAAGGGACGAAGAAGAAAACAAAAAAGGAAAAGAAGAAAGTGAAGAAGAAGAGTAGAATACCAACCTAAGAAGAAGAAGAAGAAGAAGAAGAAGAAGAAGAAGAAGAAGGGTCGAGGGGAGGAAGTAAACAAAAAAGGAAAAGAAGAAAGTCAGGGAGAAGAGCAGAATAATAACCTCAAAGCGGGAGGAGGAAGAAGAAGACAAAGAAGAAAAAGAAGTGTCGGGAAGAGGAAGAAAACAAAAAAGAAAAGCAGAGTGAGGGAGAAGAGTAGAATGCTAAACTCAAAGGAGGAGGAGGAGGAGGAGGAGGAAGAAGAAGAAGAAGAAGAAGAAGAAGAAGAAGAAGAAGAAGAAGAAGGGTCGAGAAGTGTGAAAATGTGAATAAGATAAAATTGTGAAAAACAATATAAATTATGCAATAAACAATGAAAAAAACATTCAACAGTTTTAAAAAATATCTAATGAAAACATACCGATATGGAATACAAAAGTACTTTTTGACTTGTTCTTTTTTTTGTTAATTTTCTTCGTAAGAAAATTTCTTTAATTTACAAACAATAACTTGTTCCCATTATTCAAAATGCACTTTGGCAAAAGAAAATCATTATTTTATTCTTTTCAAAATATTTCTTTGCTTTAATTCACTTCTCTCTTCTCTTTCCACTGTCCTATTTTGTGTTTTTCGAATTGTCTTGAAATATTTAATATCATTTGAAACGGAAAAGACAACTAAACCATTTATTAAATGAACACACAAACCAGAAAATCAGTAAAAAAATAAACATCTTTGGCCATGAAATCAAGTTACGACGTATTTGCTTTTTTTTTCGGTTAGTGGCGCGAAATAACTTTTAGATAATGGTGGGTTAACTGGAGCCAGGTGCTGTGGGAAAAACGCGGGTGTAGAAATGTAATTACATTGCTGTGCGATTTGAAATCAGGTTAGTGGGAATGGGGATGTCGAGGGCAGGGATAGTTCATTAATTTTGGTTGACTTCTCCACGCGCACACATGATCTTGTTTATTTATTTATTTGTTTGTTTATTGATTGATTGATTTATTTGTTGGTTGGTTTTGTTCCGATGAAACAGGACAGCAAAAATTCAAACTGTGACGAAGCAGAGATTAAATCCAGTTTAGAATTCTACTCAGATTTCTATTAGACATCTATTTTTTTTATATTATTAAAGTCTCTTTCTTTCTTTCTTTCTTTCTTTCTTTCTTTCTTTCTTTCTTTGTATACTTTCTTTCTTTCTTTCTTTCTTTCTTTCTTTCTTTCTTTCTTTCTTTCTTTCTTTCTTTTTCTTTCTTTCTTTCTTTCTTTTTCTTTCTCCTGTATACTTTCTTTTTCTTTCTTTCTTTCTTTCTTTCTTTTTCTTTCTTTCTTTCTTTCTTTCTTTCTTTCTTTTGTATACTTTTTTTCTTTTCTTTTTCTTTCTTTTTTCTTTCTTTTTTTTTTTTTTCTTTTTCTTTCTTTCTTTTTTTTTTCTTTCTTTTTCTTTTTCTTTCTTTCTTTTTTCTTTCTTTCTTTCTTTCTTTCTTTCTTTTCTTTCTTTTTCTTTCTTTTTTATACTTTCTTTCTTTCTTTCTTTCTTTCTTTCTTTTCTTTCTTTCTTTCTTTTTCTTTACTTTCTTTTTTCTTTCTTTCTTTCTTTGTATACTTTCTTTCTTTCCCTGTATACTTTCTTTCTTTCTTTCTTTCTTTCTTTCTCCGTATACTTTCTTTCTTTCTTTCTTTCTTTCTTTGTATACTTTCTTTCTTTCTTTCTTTCTTTCTTTCTTTCTTTCTTTCTTTCTTTGTATACTTTCTTTCTTTCCCTGTATACTTTCTTTCTTTCTTTTTTCTTTCTTTCTTTCTTTCTTTTTATTCTTTTTCTGTATTCTTTCTTTCTTTCGTATTCTTTTTTTCTTTCTTTCTTTTTCTTTCTTTCTTTCTTTCTTTTTTCTTTTCTTTCTTTCTTTCTTTCTGTTTCTTATTATTCATCACTCTGTATATATATATATATCAATGTTACCACCCGCCTCACTATTTCATACTCCCTCTCTCTCTAACATTTCTCCATAACATTTCTTATTTCATTGCAAATCAGATCTATCTATCTATCTATCTATCTATCTATCTATCTATCTATCTATCTATCTGTTTAACTTTCTCAGTATATCTATCTATCTATCTATCTATCTATCTATCTATCTATCTATCTGTTTAACTTTCTCAGTTTATCTATCTATCTATCTATCTATCTATCTATCTATCTATCTATCTATCTATCTATTTTATCTTTATCTACCTATATCACTCAGTTTATACTTTGTGTTTTTAAGCATTTCACCCCAAGCCATGGGTGCCACTAGCACGCAAGGGGTCACAGAAAGTGAGAGAAAAGAGTGGCTGTAGGTGATGGGGGTGGTGGTGAGGAAAGTAAAAAAAGAACAGGGATCAAGTCAAGAAAAGAGGGCGATTGACGTTGCATTTACATTTTTGAATATTGTAGATATCAGTGAAGCAAGTGAGAGTAAGGGAATTCCAATGTCGGGAAGTGCAAGGAAAGAAACTGTTGGAGTAGAAGTAGCGGTTGCATTTAACTATTTCAACAGTAAATTGGTGGGACCTAGTTGCCACTCTAGTAGCACGCTTGAATTCATGTATTCGGGGCACCAGGGAAAAAAGTTCGTCAGAGCAGTAGCCATGAAAATATTTGTAGGAAAGACAGAGGAAAGTCACGCCACGTCTGTGAGAAAGTGACTGGAGTCGAGATGCCAAGTCAGGACCGATAACATTGCAGATCCGGCTTTGAATTTTGTCGGGAACCTTGGGATGAATGTCAGGGGTACCAGGCCAAATATGGTAACAGTATTCAATGCTAGAATGAATGGTAAATTTGTAGATGTAGGAGATGGAATCTAACGAGAAACACCTTTGGCACGGCACAGTGAACTAACTTCCTTTGCAGTAGATGCAGCTGTTGATTCAATGTAGTTGTTCCACTTCAAGTCAGTCAGTCAGTTCATCTATCTATCTATCTATTAGCTTGTTTATATTCATCTTTTTGTCTTAGTCTTCATATATATATATATATATATATATATATATATATATATATATATATATATATCCACTCTTATGCATCACAGTTTCTTACAAATAATTCCCTCTCTCTATCTGAGACCCCCCTTATTGTTCCATTTCTATCACTCGATTACCTATCGATCACACTGCTTTCCTCATATAATTTTCCCATTTTTTTTCACTTTTATAAATCAGACCTTTACTTCTTCCTCAGTCTCTCTACGCTTTATTTAATTTCACTCCGTGTTTTAAGCGTTCTCTCCATCGATAATGTCACTTTCTGTGCTTGATTTAGACATCCTATTGCCAGAGTGTCTTTCTCTCATATCATTGTTTACTCTCCCTCTATGAGAAATATTGACTCATCTTAATGTCCGCCATTTTCTTCTCTGTGTTAAAAAAAATCAAGCGCATTTCATTTCAGAATTTGGTTTTAATTTGGTTTTAATTAACTGAAAAGAATCAGGCACACAATATTCAAAATAGAATAATAAGATATGGTCAAGAACTTCATTAATACGCCTGGTCTTATTATGCTGGGCTGAGCCCATCATGGACAAAATCGGCCTCAGTGGAACATCCTCTTTATGTATTTTCAGTAACCCATACATCCGGGGACTTTGGAAACCTACGGGACGAATATTATTATAAATTTCTTTAGATAGAAATTTTATCAAGTTCAAACAATCTCTTCTGTAATGGAACTTCAGTTTTTGAAGTATCGTCACAAGTGATGCCTCCAATTTTCCGAGACTTCCTACTATCATCCAATAGATAAAACAATAGAAATCTGTGTAAACTTTTTGTATCGTGGCCCAGTAAAGATTCCACCTTTCCTTGATAGTGTATTTGTCGAGTTGATGGAAATGTCTACGAAGTCTGTCTCCTTTAGCTTTGAAAACTGCATGTATCAACAAATAGATGGAGTAGCGATGGGTAGCCCGTAGGGTTCCTTGTTGGGCAACATTTTTGTTGGCTTTCATGAGAAACAACTCTTCGATAAGATTAGTAAGCCTTATTGTTACTTCCGCTATTTGGATGACATTTTTACATCTTTCTCCTCGTAGAGTAAAGCGGAAGAGTTTTTCTCTCACATTAATAATCTCTATCCTTCCTTAAAATATACAATGGAGATAAAAGAGTATAATTAACTTCCTTTCTTGGATGTAATGGTGGAGAGAGCACGTTTGGGATCTCTTTCTAGTGTTTACCGGAAACCCACTTTTTTCTGGGCTTTACTTAACTTACGTGATTCATTTGCACCCAGATCCAGGAAAATTAATCTTATTAGTACCCTTAGTCATCGTGCTTTGATGTTGTGTCCTGAGTGTAGATTTGACGTTGAGTTAAAGAAAATTAAACAGCTGTTATTAACGAATGGTTAGCTCAAAATGTGTTCTGACAGCTACCATTGAACAATAAATCGTTAAGTTCAATGAAGTTAAGAAATATGGTCTTTCCAAGTGTCCTGCTTATGTAATGCTCCCGTGGATTGGTCCCAGGTGTCAAACATACGCTGACAAAATTTCTGATTCTATTAAACTTTGTTTCAATGCCGTTATTCTCCGAAGTATTTTTACAACCAGGAGTGCTTTCTCCTGTTGTAGAGTACAGTGGAGGCTTGTATTTCACTAAGTCGGTCCTAAAAGGGTTCGACGTACAAAACGTTAGGAACTTGATATAATAGTTAATGACGCAGCAATCTAGTTGTGGTGGTTGATACTTTAATGTCCGACATCGACTGACTCACCAACTCCACTAAGCCCTGGCGACTGCCACTACTACTACTTATTATCTGTGGGAGAGAATAGGTGTGTTTCAGTATAACATCTCCCCATGCCGTAAGTTTGGTAATATATCAATAAAAATGTCGATGTGAGATCGACTATGTGGGCAAGACCATCCTGAGGTTGCGGGTTAGGATCACCCAGCATGTCCCAGGCCAGGTGAGGAGACACGAGCCTGTGATATCTGGGCGTTCGCAGACTCGTGATACTGCGATCGGTAAGCACCTTTTAAATTCTGTTGTTTGCAGGGCGAATTATTCCCCTGATTTCTTCTCTATGTAGCACAGGGCACGGACGAGACTATATTTAGACATCTTGGAGTTTATTATTATGACCATGAAACGTCCTGCCCTGTGTAGACAACGGGAGATGAAATACAAGTTGGCCCTATTCAAATAAAAACAATTGCCTGACTGTGAAGAAAATTATTGAAATGTTTTTGTCAATCTCCTCCACTCTCTCAATTGCCAGCTCTAGTTGGTAATTTATTCTTACGTTCAGGTTTTGGTAAAAAAAAAATTATGAACTGCTTTGTTTATATTGTCGACGTTTTTGTTTCTGAAGAAGTGTCGGTCGAAAGGCCCTGAAATGTTAAATCTTAATCGTGATATTTTTCTATTTTAATAATGAAATTATGATCCCTGTACTTATATATATATATATATATATATATATATATATATATATATATATATATATATATATATATATATATATATATATAACTTTGAGTGACCTAGATATAATATACATACGTACATGCATACTTAGAGTCACCTGACAATAACATACATATATACTTAGGGACACCTCGACATGGTGCAATGGTTAAGCAAGCTTGTATCGCTAGATCAGCTACGACTGAAAAGTGAGTGTGATCCTCAATAGGTGACCATCCATTGGGCCTTGTGCCACAACTAAGCTACGCTTAGAAAATAACCATTAGGCACCTCGGCGTGATGTAAAGGTCTTGCTAAAACTGTTACAACTGAATAGTGAGTTCGATCCTCACTGGGTGCCCCCTACTTTCGGCCATGTGCCACATCTAAGCCTCGCTTAGAAAATCAATACATACTTACATGCATACTTAGAGTCATCTAAGTATAACATACATATATACTTCGGGACACCTCGACGTGGTGTAATGGTTAGCAAGCTTTTATCGCGGGAGCAATTACAACGACTGAGTAGTAAGTTCGATCCTCACTTTCGGTCTTGTGGCACATCTAAGCTACGCTTGGAAAATAACTATATACTTTGAACAACCTGACTATAACATACATGCATACATACTTAGAGTGACTTGACTATAACATACATACATAGATACATATATAACGTTGAACGACCTGGCTATGGCATACATCCGTATAAAAATACTTAGATTGACCGTACTATAATATGCATATGTATCGTTGATTGATCTGACAATAAGATACATGCATAAATACATACTAAGAGTAACGTGAATGTAACATACATACATACATACGTAGATATGTAATGTTGAGCGGATTGAGTATAACGTACTTACATACGAGGGTGTCATGTGGCACAAGGCCTTTTTAACGTGGGCATTTCCGAGCCATTAAGCTCGGCCAAAAATAGCCCATTGAACCCGCATAAACGGGTTCAGGGCCGGTTTTATCTCCCCGAAGGAGACTCCGCCCTTCGGCCTAGCCTCCTTCGGGTTCCTCCCGCCCGTAGGAAGAGAGTATAACCGAACAGTCGCTCAGAAAGTGAGCGACTGACTATCACATACATACATATGTAACGTTGCAGAAACACTGTAGTAACGCCATTTTTGTTAGCAGTGATGAACATGGCATCGTATGCATTGTACACTGTCTGTCTGTTTAATAATAACACTAACGCTAATTCTGCCGCTTCGGCGATCATGCTTGATCTGAGCATGTTCCAGGATAAATGCCTCAAACAGACATACAAACATACATAAAGAGTGCGTTGGATAAATTATCGTCTAAATTACGTAAATATGAAAGAAAAAGGCTGGCATCTCATTTTAACAGATATATTTACACAAAAATAGCTTAAAATACAAAAGAGTATATTTATTCAATAAAATCGCCATTGACTTCAAACCATGGCCTCCAGACCATTTCGGGAACTCCTGCATATCTTCTGGATGGTCGCCTTGTTTAAGTTGAATGTTACCATAATTCTTGCCTTCAGTTCATCTTTGGTATTATAAGGAGTTTTGTTGGTCTTTCGCTCAACTGCGTCCCACACATAATAATCAAAAAGTTTGCAGTCTGGGGAGTTAGGTGCCTAGATGTAAGGAGTGACATGGTCGCAGAAATTGTCTGACACACATGACTCGGTTCTTCTGCTGGTGTGGCACTGTGCAGAGTCGTGTTGCCAGACATACGGTCTTCCAGCAGTCACTCTCTTCACCCAGGGTAGCAATAGCTCCTTAAGGCTTTTGCTGTAGGACTCCATTTTGAGTCAACAAATTAAGTTCTTTTCTTATCAGAACGATCAGATCTGGCTTTTCGAGCTACAGTACCTTCGTAATCACCATTAAACTCATTCAGATCTTTCCAAATAATCTGCATTGTCATTAGATTGGCACTCACACCTCTGAAATGTTCGTATTGGAGCTTTCGGCGCGAAAGCCAAACAGTAGAGCATGCCGCTTCCAAATTTTTGGCGGAGTGAATTGTGCTGGTGCTCTTTTTCTCACAGCCGGTGCCCAACTGACCCTACAATACATTGCAGTCGACAAAATCAAAAGCAAACAAAGCGCATGCGCGAAATTAAAAATATAAGATGGCGACAATTTAACCATCGTACCCTGATATGGTAGTTGTCGACTCGTTGAGTGTGTATGACAATCGCTGACATGATTGATCCATTATTTTAGTTCTGGTGGGGACGACTATACATTAACTTTCACCAAAATTGTCCGAAGGAAATATTGCTGTGTAAGCAGATTTTTTGTCCGAGAAATATAAAAGATTTTAGTTATATGGCGTTATATAGTTGAAAAAAAAAATGGCTGAAAATGGTGGAACAAAACAGTAAATAAGTCAATAACGTTAATAAGCTGAACGAGCAAGGGCCAGGTGTTATTTACAAGCAGATTTTTGGCATCTTAGTAATCGTTCTGTTGTTGTTATCGAAATATTTTAATAATTAAGTATTTATATATTTACTTGTTTTTAATTTAAATGTCTCTGTTTAAATTAGCAGTTCTCGTAGGTTTTAAATTAAAAACATAAATTTAATTAAAATAAGAAATCAAATAAATAAATGAAATAAAAATAGTGATTACTAACTGCTTACTTTAGCGATAGACGAAGATGAGAAGAGTGTGTAGAGCCAATATTCCAGATGAGTAATTTAGCCTTCTTCATCTCTGTGCCGTATTCCTTTAGTATAAAGGCGATCAGGACTCTCTACAATTTCCTGTTACTAATAATAAATGATTGACTTTCCGAAACCTTGTGCCGCCATTCATTTACTCAAGATTAGTAAGTTATGCGTTGTTTTCCTCTATCCATCTTGCCTTCAGAGTATCGGATTTTATAAGCCCTCTTTTCTCATCATATTACCGAGAAATTTTAACAGTCTCTTCCTGATATGACTTATACGTTTCCTTCTTGTTTCCATTTTTTCTAAAACTTCGTCATTGCTCACATTTTCGGTCCATAGTATCCTAATTCTTTTGTAGAAGCACATTCCTGTTGGTTCAAGTCCCTTCATCTTTGAGAAGAGTGTCGAACATTCACTGCCACATAAAAGAACATATATCACTTCACAGTTCAGTGCTCGTTCCTTTGTTTCTAACGAAAATTTTCTGTTTCTTAATACACTGCTTAGCTTTTGGAATGCATCCGTGGTTATCACAGCGCGCCTTCGGATTTCAGTGTCGCAGTTAAAGAAATCTAACAATATTTATAAATAATAAAGTTATCACCCTTGGATTTTCAACGGCATTAATCTAACGGAATTTTTATAGAAGGCCATATTAGATTTATTAATTTTAGAAAAGTGTATCAAAAATGAATTGTGTCCTGTTTGTGAGTAAAAATTAAGCGGTACAAGAATTGTAAGAAGCAGACGATAGACTGTTGAAAATTCTGGGAAACATTATGAGAAAAGAAGCTTTGAAGAATTTGATACTGACAAGATATACTGAGGGCTAAAAAGAGAATAACTAACGAGGTTTTCTAAATGTAATACAGAACATTTTTCTCACAAGAATGTTAATCTTCTACAAGTTCCAGGGGGCAATCGAATTAGAGTGTTACAGAATAAGATCCTCAGTTTATGAGGATATCTAGGGAAGGCAACCGTAGACGTGAACAGTTTAAGATTGTCTTGATTTGAGAAGCAACGACTTGGAATTCGGTTCCATGTTCAGATTTATACCCAAACACTCGTTCGTACTGGAGCTTTCTGCGCGAATGCGAATGGGAAGCAGTACAGCAAGTCGTTTCTAAATTTCTGGCGGATTGAATTGCATTATGTTGCTGTTTTTTTTTACAGTCGGTGCCCAACTGACCATACTGTACTGTGCATTTGATAAAATCAAAAAAAAAAAAAAAGAAAAGAAAAAAGAAAACAAATCTCATGCACGAAATTAAAAATGTAACATGACGACAATTTATCCCTCGCGCCCAGTAGGTAGTCGGAAAGAGCGCTTTCTTCATTTCCGGGGATTTTTTATTTATTTATTTATGTGGCATGCTTACCATTCTTATTGATACCACTTCATAACCGGTCTCATATAAGTGTAATCAGTTTTTTTAGCTTTAGATTAGTGTTCAAGTCTAAATATCTTTAGCTAATTACAGGAAGCAATACTGTTGAATATAACACAGTTTAACAATCACTCCATTTTGAAGAAAGCTCGGTAATAACGGCGCAACTATAGTGATTTTCCAAGCGTAGCTTGGATGTGGCACAAGGCCGAAAGTAAGGGGCACCTAGTGAGGATTGAACTCACTACTCAGCCGTAATTGTTCTAGCGAGACAAGCTTGCTAACCATTACACCACCTCGAGGTGCCTATAACGGCGCACCTATATGGCAGTGAATGAGGGACAATAGCAGCACATTTTCTGGGGGATTAGCTATCAGTCAAGTTTCTTTGAAGTTGCTGTTGTACCAAGTCTGTTCTTTTGACGTGAATGAATCTTCGACTGGTGAAGTTTTTGGCGATGTTACCGCGACAAGAATGTGGTGTTAGAATAAGGATGCTGGGAATACCATGCGATGAACATGAGAACAACAACAAAATTTGAGGACAAAATTATCTACTTATACTTAACATCAGGAAGTATTTTATATTACATATAATGAGGAAAGAGGGATTGAAAAAATTGACATACACAGGACATATTTATATTCATAAAACACAAAAAAAGCTACATATAATTTTAAAACCCCGACTTTCATTCTTGCGCATGCGTAGTCATAAATATTACTTTAGTTCGATGAAGTCCTAAAGGAGGAAACACGCACGCACGCACGCACGCACGCACGCACGCACGCACACACAGAGACACACACGCACACACACACAAACGTGCATGTGTGTATGTATGTTTGTGTGTATCACTTAAAACGTTGTTATTAGTGGATAATTATATATGAGTAAGTATTCCATTTAAATATTAAACAATCTAATTATATATTCATAAACGGAGTGCCTATACGAGTATCCACTAGTAATAACGTTTAAAGTAATACAAACTCACCTATATATATATATATATATATATATATATATATATATATATATATATATATATGTGTGTGTGTGTGTGTGTGTGTGTGTGTGTGTGTGTGATGTGTGTGTGTTGCGATGGCGTCTGTATTATGGCAATCATAGAACAGTGAAAATCATTTATTCGCTAAATATTTTCAAAGACTCCAGTTGCATTTTCAACATTTTTTCTCTCGTATTTTTACACGTGTCGGATGGATATATATATATATATATATATATATATATATATATATATATATATATATATATATATATATATAAAAGTGAACATAAAGTTCAACAATCGTCAGCAATCGACACACGATTGCATATAGCAATGAAACAGACTGTCGCCTCTAAGTGTTGACTTCTATGTTCACTTTTATATTTACATACGCTCTATCTCTGATATTGAGCACTTTATCCCATAAATATAGCACATCTTAAGACTATATTTCTTTATATATATATATATATATATATATATATATATATATATATATATATATATATATATATATATATATATATATATATATATATATATAGTGGGACAAACTGATACCAATGCAAATTGATATATATATATATATATATATATATATATATATATATATATATATATATATATATATATATATATATCAGTTTGTCCTGCTACAAACGCATACCACAAACAGTTTGAAAAAATCCTGCGAATTTTTAAATTTAAATTCGTAGGTGAAAATGGTCATTAACGAAAGGTATCTTAATTCCAATTGAATATATATATATATATATATATATATATATATATATATATATATATATATATATGTGTGTTGTGTGGGTGGGGTGTCTTTTTCTTCGCATTTAAATGCATTATAAAAATGCAGCAAGATTTTCCTTGATGTCGTAAATTGGTAGGTTTTACTGCTTTTGCTAATGAAAAAAAACAGTGAATGAAATGACGTTAATGTAACAGTCTTTATAAATGATTGATGCACTTTGGTTGAGAATAAAAGCAGAGATGATATCAGCTCTTGCTGAATGAATTGCCGACTATTTCAACAAACAGTTGTCTTTCGTTATTGATATCTGATAATGACGTGAAATCGAGAACTTCAAACAAGAATTCTGCAAAGCAATAAGTCACATTTTCTTTTTGCTTTTTTTTTTTTAGATTATGAATGAAAAACAGAAAGGGAATCGAGTTAGATAAAACTATTTCCATCGCTGGCTTGCTTTATCTGTCATTATTTAACCTGTATTTTTTTTCCATCTCTACAGAAAAAGACAAATATATGGAGAAATTTTGAATAAAAGTAACCTAGTTGTCATAAGCCAAATACTGACAAAGCAGTATGATATTAATTTACATCTGATATAGGTGGGCAATCTGAAAGTTATAATGGCCGCCGATGGAACACTTTCAAAGATATTCGGCTCGAGTAATAAAATGTCGACATATCAATTTTTGTTCACAGAATCTTGCTTCAAAACGTCAATATTCGCTCAGTGTATACAAGAGTCAAAAAGTAAATAATCTTCTGGTTTATACTTGAGACTATATATGTCAATATTGCTATGGTTTGTACTTAAAAGATATACAATAGTCAAATTTATGCATGAATCAAATAGTAAATATTGGTTCGGTTTATAGTTGAGTCAAAAGCTAAAGGTTGATCCGGTTTATATTTGGGTTAAAATGTAAGAATTTGTTTATATTATGCCAGAGTAAAAAAGTAAATAATCTTCCAGTTTATACTTAAGGCTATATATGTAAATATTTCTTTGGTTTGTACTTGACTCAAAACATAAACATTGGTCCAGTTTATAAAAGAGTCAAACAGTAAATAATTATAGTTATACTTGAGACAAAAGCTAAACTTTGAACCGGTTTATATTTAATTCAAAAGCTAAAATTGACCGGTTTATTCTTATGGTAAAAACGTAAACTTCTGCCTGGTTTTTACGTTTTTCTTTCTATATATTTCAATATTAAGGAGTGCTTACTGTAATTTTATTTTATTTTATTTTATTTTTTTTAATTTCATTTTTGTATAGACGTGAAATATATATATATATATTGTTAACATGCAAGATACAGTCTAAACGATAAGATAATAGAGTTGAGCTTAAGTATCCCCGCCAAAATGAAAGGAAAAAGTAAAATAAAAACGGCAAACAATTAAATCATACAATACTTAAGGAGAAGATTTAGGAAGATTAAGATTACCTCCTCGGTTATTCATCGAAACTGCAATCCACCGAAGTAAGAAAAGAAGCCAGTCCCCACCGCGGGTCATTTAAAAGATATTTCTCGCACCGGATTGGTTGTTACAAACATCCAATCGGATGCGCGGAAGATGTGGTCTTTATTCCTCTTAATCATTAAAAAGGCCAGAGTGGCTGTTAGCGTTTAATTAAAAGGGGGAATCAGGGGTTGATCTCCCCTGATTGGGTCGATTTGGTGATGGGGAGTATGATGTTGAAAGACCCGAAACTCCCTGATGAACTAAATCAAAAACATCACTGACGACCCCCTTGGGCGCCAACTTAAAAGTGTATTTGTGAATTATACTTGATCCACTTAATTTTTCAGTCAAAACCTAAACTTTTACGGTTTATTCTTGAGTTAAAAAGGTAAATTTCGGTTCGGTTTTTAGCTTTGTCTTTCTAGTTAAATATTGGTCCACTTTATAATTATGCCGGCAACAATGCATCTGGAAGGTGTAACATTTTGCGGGAAAGTCTTACACCTCTGCAGAAGATATCTTACTGGAATTCTCCAAGGATTTTATAACGCAGAGTCGAATAAAATCCTTTTGAGCAATAAAAATGTATAATTAATTATATTAATTAACCATGGCTAAGGATCGAAAGCACATGAAGGACTGGCACAAAGTATATATATATATATTCCGGGATCATTTCCAAACTTATTCAAGATGACCTTCGCCCTCTCTAACCTTCTAACTTGCTGTCCAGGTGTAACAAGTTGCCTCACAGGTTTACAATATCATTTTAAAGTGTTTTTTTCACTGCTCTTCAGAGTGTCATAGCTAAAACTCCTCTCTTAGGTGTCAAACGTCTTATGAATTGAGTTGGATCTTTTCTAATTGATCTCTTTAGCGCTAAGTTGAAATGATTTATAAATGTGCACGAGGAATTCTAAGGAAGAGAAAATGTCTAGCATAATACAGCGAAGCAATTGGTCTAGCAGTAAACCTCGTAATCTATTCAATATAATCACCCCATGTCATGTCAATCGAAAACGTGAATCTAAGAATGCGCAAAGTGTTGCTCTCTTGGAGGTGCTGATGGCAGGCAGAAAATATTCTCTGTGATGATTAAAAGGAAACCGTTTTGTTTTGGAGGTTTTAACGTCATTGCTTATTCCCAGTTAATTATTCATTGGAGGTCCTGTTTGAGAGCAGTAGTCAGTTCTGTTGGACTTGCTATAAAGACGGAAGTAAATAGTGGTTTAATCTGCATCGACCCCTAGTTGGGAATTGATGATATCGGAAATGTTGTTGATGAAGAACAGAAACAACACAGGTCCAAGGCTAGAATCATGGGCAACTCCTGCATTATTATTCGATGAAACAAAATCATATCCGTTCCACATGACTTTACTTTTATTTTTTTATTTTTTTTATTTTTGAAGCGTTTCACCCCAAGCAAAGCGGGGAGCCACTAGGACGCAAGAGGTTACAGAAAATTTGGAGCAAGATCAGATGGGAGTGATAGAAGAAAGGATGAAGAGAAGGGTAGTGGATAGATCAAGGCAACTGGAGATGTCGATTGACATTACATTTGAATAGCTGGAGATTATAGCTCTGAGGGAAACTGGAATAGGGAAAGAAGTTCCACAGGCGAGAGGTGCGAGACATGAAGCTATTGGAGCAGAAGAGACGGCTACATTTAGGAGTTTCGACAGTGAAGGTGTGAGAGCGAGATGCCAGCCTCGTAGGGCGCTTGAACTCATGAAGTCTGGGAATGAAGCTCCGCGGAGCAATTGCCATGAAAGTATTTGTAAAACAGAGAGAGGCGACTGCGCGTCTGTGAGAAAGTGACTGTAGACGAGATGCCAGATCAGGGCCAATTATATTGCATATCCGCCTCTAGGGCCTATCAAGAACCCCGAGGCAAACAGAAGGGGCTACAGACCATATATGGCAGCAATACTCCATGCAAGGACGAATTGTTGATTTGTAGATCTGTAGGATCGATTCCTGGGAGAAAAATTTCCTGGCGCGGCACAGGGAGCCGACTTTCCTTGCGGTGGACGAAGCTATTGACTCAATGTATTTGTTCCATCTTAGTTCAGCAGTCAACGTGAGACCGAGCAGCCGCAGAGAGATGCTCTCGAGAAGTTGAGCGTCAGACATTCTAATGGAGGGCAGGGAAGGATCTCTATGGTGATTAATAGAGAGCAGTTTTGTTTTTGAAGCATTAAAGTTGACAAGCCAATTCCTTCCCCATTTCACAACCGATTGGAGGTCCTTTTCGAGACGCACGGACACTATTTGTTAGGAGCGACTGGGTTCGGTTAAATATTCGTCCAGATAGACCGTATCCCGTGTGCATTTGCAGAAGGCTGGCATGTTAAACCCTGTCGAACGCCTCGCCGTTCTTACCTAAAGCTTGATATACGTTCTGACGAGTCTCGACGTTGCTTAACATCGGTGATCGTGCAGGAACTAGTGTTTAAACGTGATATGGCCGTTGAATTAGTCGGAATAGAAAGAAGGAGAATTAGTAGACAGAGCGATAGAAGCTTGTTGACGCAGTCTTGATGTTGAAATTAACGTTGGTATGATTGGAAAAAAAAGAATGTATTAGGAAAAAAATGTTTGAGAAAAAAAGTTAGACGATTTTTAATTACTCTGAAGAAGTTAAAACGTTTTTCATGATTGACTGGGCAAAAAAAAAAAAAAAAAAAATGAAGTTAAAATTATTCTCGCTATAGATGTTTTATTTATTTTATTTTATAACATCTTCCGTACGTTCTAGTCTTCGTACTGACTCTTGAAAAGGCGCCATTAGCAAAACGCCATTTATAATAGAAGCATATTATCGTATACAGAAAGACTTGAAAAGATCCCTTTAAAATATTAAAAATAAATAAAAAAAACTGCAGGAAAAAAAACTTTGAACACCACACCAACCCGTAAATATTCGAAAGAATGTCGGAAAAAATGCAACAATAAATTAAAAGAAAACAGAAGAAAAAAAAAACCCAAAGGTTTAAACAAATATTCTTTCCCGCTCGTCGGGTTTTCAGCGGGAGAAAATGCAATGGCGGCCGAGAAGGCGATTATCTTAAACACAGGCATAGGCTTTAAAGTTGAATCTGTTAGACAGATAATGATGGTAGTGAGTGAGCAAAGTGAAAGGAAAGTATATAAAAGGAACAAAAAATAATCAAAAGACCAGACAGCACACAGGAGCAAAGCAGTGAGAAAGAATTCAAAAGAAAAAAAAACACCCGGAAAGACCTTAGTAAAATTAAAAAAAAAGTGCTTAGAAGTTACGAGACATTCAGGAGGAAAGGATTCAGGAAGCATGTAGAAGGAAAAGCTTTCAGAAAATCATTCATAACGGAAGTATTAAAAAAGAAATCGTTCAGAATAAAAGAATATATTCAAACAGAAAATATAAAAGAAAAAAAATTCAGTCGGAAAGTTAACTATTAAGATTTTAGTAGCAAATATAGTACTATGGAGGAAACAACTAGAAGGAAAATTCAGAAAGTGTTTAGAAGGAAAGGATTCAGAAAACATTCACCAGGAAAATGCTAAGAAAGCATTCACAAATAAAGCGATCGCCCAGATAACATTCAAAAGCAAAGCACCTGGAAAGACGTTGGTGGGAACAAAGCATTTAAAAGGGAAAACAAAACAATCAGAAGAACAAATTTAGAGAGATTAGTAGGAAAACATTGACCAGGTAAATGCTAAGAAATAATTAGCTACAAAAAAAATTCAGTTAGACATCATTCAAAAGTAAAGATTCCTATTAAGATTTTCATAGGTAAAACGCATTTAGGATGAAAGAAATGTTCAGGAAAAAATAAATCAAGAAATTCTTAAGAAGAAAATATTAACAAAGAAAGATATCGCCTGGATATCATTCAAAAAGGAAAACACCCAGATAATAATAATAATAATAATAATAATAATAATAATAATAATAATAATAATAATAATAATAATAATAATAATAATGTAGCATATGATGACGTTAATAATTCCAGTTGTATTTGGGGCCCTTGGTTTTATTGGAAACGTTTCTGATAGACTGATTAAAGGGATCGCTGATATAACATGCCTGAAATAAATACAAATATTTATTTAAAAATAATTCCCTCAAGTGCAGCGTCCGATGGATAAATTGTGCTCCAATTTACGCAAAAATGAAAATAACACTGATCTCATTTTAACAGATGTATTTACCAAAATTACACACAAAATATCTTGAAATACTAAATTGTACATTTATTTAATAATATCAACATTGACTTTAGCAGCGGTCGCCAGACGACTTCGGAATCTCCTGCAACTCTTTTGGATGGTGAATGCTGCAATAATCCTTAAATTCCGTTCATCTTTGGTGCTACAAGGAATTTTCTTGGTGTCTCGCTCAAATGCGCCCCCCCCCACATAATTATCAAGGAGATTGAAATCTGGGGAGTTAGGTGGCGAGATATAAGAAGTGGTGGATTCTTCTGCTTGTGTGGCGTGGTGCATAGTCCCCTTGCCAGATAGAGTGTCTTCCAGTAACCACCCTCTTCTCCCTGGTCAGCACTATCTCCTCAAGGCACTTGATTTAGGCTTCCGTGTTAAGTTTGAAGCCCTGTGAGAAGATAGGTGGAGACAGATGGAGGCATAACGTCGCCATCACAAAGTGATCACTCCAAACACCTTCGTCATCACCTTTAAACTCATCCAACTCTTTCAGATCCTTTGCACTGTCATCAGATTATCATCCAAACACTCTGAAATATTCGCATTGGAGCGTTCGGCGCGAATACCAATCAGTACATCATTCCATTTCCTAATTTCTGGCAGAGTGAATTACGTCATGGTGCTCTCTTTGTCACAGACGTTGCCAACAGTCCCTACTTTCCTGTGCAGTCGAGAAAATCAAACAACTCGCATGCGCGAAATTAAAAAATATAAAATGGCGACAATATTGCCATCGCACCCTGTACATCTCACACCTTACGAAGGGCTTTACAGGTTATGTAAAGCCAGAGAGTATTTTTCGGTTATAAGAATATTTTTGGAAATAATAATGGTTTAGTGATTACAAGTTTTACAAATTAACCTATAGATGGGGTAGGAAGTGGTTTATTTATACCTTTCCCAAGGGCATTTGTGCGTAATGGGATAAAATGAACCCGACTGGAATTGGAACTTAATTCTTCGATATTCAACTCTGAACCATTACTCATTACACAAGAATTTACTAAAAAGTTCTGGTTGGTTTTTAACACGTTAAATTCTATTTTGATAAGTGTTATTGACTATTATTATTATTATTATTATTATTATTATTATTATTTCCTTTAATTTCTGTTGTATACACATTTCCGCCCAGGTCCCAACAAGAGACCAAATGTCAGAAATGGTTTTATGACGTTTTCCAATTATCATATTTGTAAAAACAAGCAAAAAATATAAATAAATTAAAAAATACAACATTTTAGATAAATAAATATCTCCGTAATGTGTGAACTGTGTTTGTGAATACATTCTTTTTTCATTTCTTTAAGGCATGGACTACCAGGAAACCCTTCAATGACTCTGTCTTAACCTTTTTCGGTCAATCCGGGGGCTCTAACTACAACTGGAATTATTGATGTCCTCATGTGCCACATTTTTGGGATTTCCAATTCAAAATCTGTGTATTTTGATAATGTTTTGGAGATTTTCAAAGATACGTTATAATCTACAAGGAATGTCATGTCAATAAAAAGCACATTCTGCTTTTGTGGCATTTAATATTATTATTATTTTTATTTTCTTTGATTTCTGGCGTTTACACATTTCTTTCCGGGTCCCGCCCAGGGACCTAAGGTTAGAAATGGCATCATGACACTTTCCCCTGACAAAAAAAAAAAAAAAAAAAAAATTACATAGATAAAGCACTTCGTAAAGTGTGGGCTGTACTTGTCAGAACAATTTTTTTGTATCTCCTTGAGGCATGGACTTCCAGGAATCCCTTCAGTTAGTCTACTGCAAACTTTTCCAACCAGTCCTAGGGCTCCAACAACAACAGGGATTGTTGATGTTCCCATATGCCACATTTTCGAGATTTCTATTTTAAGGTCCTTGTATTTTGACAGTTTTTTGAATATATTATTATTATTATTATTATTATTATTATTATTATTATTATTATCTGTGTGTTTATTGAATCTTCTTTTCATCCAATTGCTCTTTATAATTCGTGATTATCTTCAGTTCTATTTTAATGTACTTTCCACTGATACATGGCAGCCACGCACATTCGAATGTGCGCATGCTCACAAACATAGGTAAAACTTATTCAGACACTCTCACATACGTAGGAATAGCAAAATAAAAACAAGCAAAAAGCAGTTATCTACCAGTAACTCCATTTTGCCAACATATATGAATTCGTTGTCTTCAGTTTAAAATTTCCATTAATTTTTGTTTTGTTTTGAAATTTAGAAGCATTTTCATCTTCTTGATGCATCGATCCATTTTCTTTCTGTTAAAAGTAATTAGAATCACCTCACGCAGGATTCTATGGGGAAATAAAGTCCATTTTTTTCCTTTCAATTATTATATGCTTCAGTTTTGCTCAGGGATAACTCGGATAAAAAAAATGTCGTTGGTCTCTTTGAAAAATAATTCATTCTCTTATTCAGCAGGATTTTTTTTTAATATTAATTTTTGACTCGTATTTATTTTCATCTTTATTTTTAGGCGCTTTTATTTATCGCAACTTAAACTCAGGTCACCAATTATACGAGAGCGAAGTAACAATGCGAATTAGAAATAAAAGTATTTTGACAGGAATAACAGAGTTGCAATAGAAAATAGCGAGCAAAACAGAGATGAAAGCAAATACTAATCAAATTAAATAATAATGGCTGACGTTGTTTCCTCTACTAAAAAGATTCAATTGGAAATAAATCATACTCAAATTTAATAATAGTGACTGAGAGTGCTTCATCTAATATAAAATTCAGAAGAAAGTAAATAGGTGTTAAAAATTAATAAGTAGAAATAACAAAAAATTCACGGTTTTTGTCTTATAGGAAAAAAAGTGTCGTTGCCGACACTGAAGTTTGAACATAGATCGCCAGTGAGCAAACAAAGGCGATCCAATTTTAAATAAGTAGATCACGTAATAGTAAAGGAAATGTATATATAGGAATTAGCGTGGCGTCTAAACGAGCACTATTTCTATTATATCCTCTATTACTATACGGATCACCATTTCTATTATATCCTCTATTACTATACGGATCACCATTTCTATTCTATCCTCTATTACTATAAGGATCACCATTTCTATTCTATCCTTTATTACTATACGGATCACCATTTCTATTCTATCCTCTATTACTATAAGGATCACCATTTCTATTCTATCCTCTATTAATATACGGATCACCATTTCTAGTCTATCCTCTATTACTATACGGATCACTATTTCTATTCTATCCTCTATTACTATACGGATCACCATTTCTATTCTATCCTCTATTACTATACGAATCACCATTTCTATTCTATCCTCTATTACTATAGGGATCACTATTTCTATTCTAACCTCTATTACTATACGGATCACTATTTCTATTCTATCCTCTATTACTATACGAATCACCATTTCTATTCTATCCTCTATTAATATACGGATCACCATTTCTATTCTATCCTCTATTACTATACGGATCACTATTTCTATTCTATCCTCTATTACTATACGGATCACTATTTCTATTCTATCCTCTATTACTATACGAATCACCATTTCTATTCTATCCTCTATTACTATACGGATCACCATTTCTATTCTATCCTCTATTACTATACGGATCACCATTTCTATTATATCCTCTATTATTATACGGACCGCTATTTCTATTCTATCCTCGATTAGTATACGGATCACTGTTTCTATTCTATCCTTTATTACTATAAGGATCACCATTTCTATTCTATCCTATATTATTATACGGACCGCTATTTCTATTCTATCCTCGATTAGTATACGGATCACTATTTCTATTCTATCCTCTATTACTATACGGATCACCATTTCTATTCTATCCTCTATTACTATACGGATCACTATTTCTATTCTATTCTCTATTACTATACGGATCACTATTTCTATTCTATCCTCTATTACTATACGGATCACTATTTCTATTCTACCCTCTATTACTATACGGACCGCTATTTCTATTACATCCTCTATTACCATACGGATCACTCCATCTATTCTATTTTCTATTACTATGCTGATCACTATTTCTATTCTATCCTCTATTACTATACGGATCACCATTTCTATTCTATCCTCTATTACTATATATTTCTATTCGGATTACTATACGGATCACATTTCTATTCTATCCTCTATTATTATACGGATCACCATTTCTAGTCTATCCTCTATTACTATACGGATCACTATTTCTAGTCTATCCTCTATTACTATACGGATCACCATTTCTATTCCATCCTCTATTATTATACGGACCGCTATTTCTATTCTATCCTCGATTAGTATACGGATCACTATTTCTATTCTATCCTCTATTACTATACGGATCACCATTTCTATTCTATCCTCTATTACTATACAGATCACTATTTCTAGTCTATCCTCTATTACTATACGGATCACCATTTCTATTCTAGCCTCTATTACTATACGGATCACTATTTCTATTCTATCCTCTATTATTATACGGATCACCATTTCTATTATATCCTCTATTATTATACGGACTACTATTTCTATTCTATCCTCTATTACTATACGGATCACCATTTCTATTCCATCCTCTATTATTATACGGACCGCTATTTCTATTCTATCCTCGATTATTATACGGACCGCTATTTCTATTCTATCCTCTATTACTATACGGATCACCTATTTCTATTTCTATCTATTCTATCCTCTATTACTATACGGATCACCATTTCTATTCTATCCTCTATTACTATACGATCACCATTTCTATTCTATCCTCTATTACTATACGGATCACCATTTCTATTCTATCCTCTATTATTATACGGATCACTATTTCTATTCTATCATCTATTATTATACGGCTATTCTATTTTCTATTATTCTGATCCTATTTCTATTCAATGCTCGATTACTATACGATCACTATTTCAATACTATTCCTATTTCTATTCTATCCTATTTCTATTTACTATTATACGGATCACTATTCTATTCTCTATTCTATACGGATCACTATTTCTATTCTATCCTCTACGGATCACCATTTCTATTCAATCTCTATTATTATACGGACCGCTATTTCTATTACATCCTCTATTACCATACGGATCCATCTATTCTATTTTCTATTCTATTCTGATCACTATTTCTATTTATCCTCTATTAGTATGCTTTGATCACTATTTCTATTTCTATTCGGATCACCATTTATATTTTACTATTACGGATCACTATTTCTATTCTATCCTCTATTACTATACGGATCACTATTTCAATTCTATCCTTTATTACTATACGGACCGCTATTTCTATTCTATCCTCTATTACTATACGGATCACCATTTCTATTCTATCCTCTATTACTATACGGATCACCATTTCTATTCTATCCTCTATTATTATACGGACCGCTATTTCTATTCTATCCTCTATTACTATACGGATCACCATTTCTATTCTATCCTCTATTACTATACGGATCACCATTTCTATTCTATTTCTATTATTCTTTCTATTCTATTATTATACGGACCATTTCTATTCTATTACTCTACCATTTCTATTTACTATTACTATACGGATCACCATTTCTATTCTATCCTCTATTACTATACGGATCACCATTTCTATTCTATCCTCTATTACTATACGGATCACCATTTCTATTCTATCCTCTATTACTATACGGATCACCATTTCTATTCTATCCTCTATTACTATACGGATCACAATTTCTATTCTATCCTCTATTATTATACGGACCGCTATTTCTATTCTATCCTCTATTACTATACGATCACCATTTCTATTCTATCCTCTATTACTATACGGATCACCATTTCTATTCTATCCTCTATTATTATACGGACCGCTATTTCTATTACATCCTCTATTACTATACGATCACCATTTCTATTCTATCCCTATTACTATACGGATCACCATTTCTATTTCTATTACTATACGGATCACCATTTTATTCTATCCTCTATTATTATACGATCACCATTTCTATTCTATATTCTATTACGGATCACCATTTCTATTCTATCCTCTATTACCATACGGATCACCATTTCATTCTATCCTCTATTACTATACGATCACCATTTTCTATTCTATCCTCTATTACTATACGGATCACTATTTCTATTCTATCCTCTATTACTATACGGATCACAATTTCTATTCTATCCTCTATTACTATACGGGATCTATTACTTTCAACATTTCTATTCTATCCTCTATTACTATACGGATCACAATTTCTATTCTATCCTCTATTATTATACGGACCTATTTCTATTTTCTATTCTATGATCCATTTCTATTATCCTCTATTACTATACGGATCACCATTTCTATTCTATCCTCTATTATTATACGGACGGATTCATCCTCTATTACCATACGGATCATTCTATTCTATCCTCTATTATTATACGGATCACTATTTTCTATTCTATCCTCTCTTTTTATTCTATACGGATTACTCTTTCTATTCTATCCTCTATTACTATACGGATCACCATTTCTATTCTATCCTCTATTATTATACGGACCGCTATTTCTATTCTATCCTCTATTAGTATACGGATCACCATTTCTATTCTATCCTCTATTACTATACGGATCACCATTTCTATTCTATCCTCTATTATTATCTATTTCTATTCCTCTATTACTATACGGATCACCATTTCTATTCTATCCTCTATTACTATACGGATCACCATTTCTATTCTATCCTCTATTATTATACGGACCGCTATTTCTATTTCTATTATCCTCTATTACCATTATACGGATCACCATTTCTATTCTATCCTCTATTACTATACGGACCGCTATTTCCATTTTCTATTCGGATCCTCTATTTACTATACTATACGGATCTCCATTTCTATTCTATTCTATTACTATACGGTCACCATTTCTATTCTATCCTCTATTACTATACGGATCACCATTTCTATTCTATCCTCTATTACTATACGGATCACCATTTCTATTCCATCCTCTATTACTATTATCCTCTATTACTATACCATTTCATTCTATTTCTATTCTACGGATCCATTTCTATTTACTATTACTATACGGATCACCATTTATATTCTATCCTCTATTATTATATGGACCGCTATTTCTATTCTATCCTCTATTACTATACTGATCACTCTTTCTATTCTATCCTTTTTTACTATACGGATCACTCTTTCTATTCTATCCTCTATTACTATACGGATCACTTTTTCTATTCTACCCTCTATTACTATCCGAATCACTATTTCTATTCTATCCTCTATTACTATACGATTCACTATTTCTATTCTATTTATTACCTTACAGGTCACCATTTATATTCTATCCTCTATTATTATACGGACCGCTATTTCTATTCTATCCTCTATTACTATACGAATCACTATTTCTATTCTATCCTCTATTCTATCCCATTTTATTCTATTATTATATGGATCACTCTTTCTATTCTACCCTCTATTCCTATACGAATCAATCATTCTATCCTCTATTTCTATACGGATCATATCTATTCTATTATTACTATACGGATCACCATTTATATTCTATCCTCTATTATTATACGGATCATTCTATTTCTATTCTACCCTATTCTATTACTATACGAATCACTATTTCTATTCTATCCTCTATTACTATACGGATCATCATTTCTATTCTATCCTCTATTACTATACGGATCACCATATTCTCTATTATTATACGGACCGCTATTTCTATTCTATCCTCTATTACTATACGGATCACTCTTTCTATTCTATCCTCTATTACTATCCGAATCACTCTTTCTATTCTATCCTCTATTACTATACGGATCACCATTTCTATTCTATCCTCTATTACTATACGGATCACCATTTCTATTCTATCCTCTATTATTATACGGACCGCTATTTCTATTACATCCTCTATTACCATACGGATCACTCTTTCTATTCTATCCTTTTTTACTGATACTCTTTTCTATTCTATCCTTTTTTTATTCGGATCCCTTTTCTATTTACCCTCTACGAATCACTATTTCTATTCTATCCTCTATTACTATACGGATCACCATTTCTATTCTATCCTCTATTACTATACGGATCACCATTTATATTCTATCCTCTATTATTATACGGACCGCTATTTCTATTCTATCCTCTATTACTATACTGATCACTCTTTCTATTCTATCCTCTATTGCTATAAAGATCCTTATTCTCTATACTATTCACTGTACTATTTCTCTATACTGATCACTACACGGATTAATATTCGTTGGTTACTTTTCAAGCGTGTATTATCGAGCATATAGTATTACTGCGAACGTTATTCGAAGGCGTCTGACACCAGTATTATTCAACGGCGTTACTGTATTTTTTCTGCGATTACAAGGTCTCAACTATAACGAGTATTACGAAAGTTACAACGAGTATTCGTTGACTTCACAATAGTGGCAAGGAGTGTTCGCTGACAGCACAAAATTTTGCTACCTGTATTTTTTGATGAAACTTTATTCATCTTTGCAAGTTCCAAGACCTCAACACTCCCGTGGAAATTCCCCTATTACTTAACAACTTATTCAAAATATTGCAATAACAATCATGAACATTATAGGTTCCATATCTTATATTATCCTAAAAAAAAAAAAAACTCAAATTACAGGCTCCAAATTAAATTGCACAATCGACACATTTTGATTGGTTTAAAAATGTTAATTAAATATCAACTACGTCCGAACGTGCCAGCCCTGATTTTGACCGGAGCAAAAAATACATTTGCCTCAAAATTTCTGGAACCTACCACATGACGCATATTGTGTATATTAACGACACAAACTTCAGAAATGGTCAGTGAGGCGGGAAAATACAGCCAAGAGGTATAGCGCACGTGTCACTCCTCATGATAATATCAGACTATAGGTTAAATTTCATTTAATATTAAAATAGTCTGCATCTCTTTTTCAACGCAAGCAAATCCGACAAATATCAAAGAACAACAGACAAGTCAAAAACACAAAGTCCACCTCACTCACTCACTCACTCACTCACTCACTCACACACTCACTCACTCACTCACTCACTCAATCACACACCTTTTCGAAAATCTTAAACTGTTTATTTTCAAGACAAACGAAATTATACTGAACTTTACTTTCTCATTTTGACACACATTGTTCCACAACTCAAAATCGACAAAACCAGAACATCCAAAAAACAAATCTTGAAAGAGAAAAACATTTGAGTTTTTTTAAACAACTTCTCTAATATTTGTTTGTACCTTCATGATATCAAATTTATTTATTGTTATACAAATTACTCTTGGCGTCAATATAATTTTTCCCTTGTTCATTATTTTGTGTTACATTTGCAATAATATAAATGTATCAGGATTATCCGACCCTTATGGGTCAGTAACACCTACAATATAAATATAGGATAATAAAGACGTAAGCGGGTACAAATGAAAAGATTTGAAAGTCACAAGCTTTTCGATTTCACTCGGCAGGGTTAGGGTAGATGTTATCTTTTCTTTCTTTCTTTGATTCTCCCTTTTTCTCAAGGAGACCAAATGCCATATCTAATATAGCTTCATTGTTTTCCTCGATAAAACGGAAATAGTCTAATATTCATGAGGGATCGAAAAAGCTAATTAAATAATTGAAAAACAAGCACAGTTAAAATAGGATGATTGACAATGATCCATTTGCTAAAATAATTCAGTTGAAATTAAATACGAATAAAAACTTAATGAGTGTGGTTGACAGTGTCCTATCTATTCCAAATATTGAGACGAAAGGAAATACATCAAAATTTTATGAAAGTAGTTGACAATGTCCGATCTCTTACAATTTTCAAACGAGAGAAAAGACGTCAAAATTTAATAAGACTACTCGACAGATGAAAGTAGTTACGTCAAAGTTTAATAATAGTGTCGACAGTGCTTTATATTTGATACATGACAGACGAGGCCGATTTTTTTCCCGCAGTAGGTTGCCATTTAGAACCCAGACTTTCCTGCTGTTTACCCATAGCTAGGGGAAAAAGAAGAGGATTCATACCTTTCCCAATGTTATTAGCACGTAAGTGAATGTAATGCATTCGAGTGGAATTCGAACTCGGCTTTCCAAATAAATAATACTTGTTGATAATGCTTCATATAATACAAGATGAAATTAAATTCTAATGAAAACTTAATATAATTTGCCAATATTTCATAAAAAAAAAAAACTATAGTAAATCTATATAGTAGTCTGGGGTGTTAGGTGGCCAGATGTAAGTGCAGATATGGTCAGAGAAATTGGCTGACAGCTATGACGGTATTTTCCTGCTTCTGTGACATGGTGCAGTCCTGTTGCCAGACATAGGGTCTTCCAGCAGCCATCCCCTTGACCAAGGTTAACTCAAAGTTAGCACTGCCTCCTGAAGGCACTTGATGTAGGACTATGTGTTGAGTCTGTCTGAAGCCCTCGCCAACAAATTCGGGGGTTCTTTTCTTATTAGAACGCTCAGAGACAGTTTTCCCAGCTACCGTACCGTCATAATCACCATTAGAATCAACCAACTGTTTCCGAATCCTCTGCACTCTCCTCAGATTGACATCCAAACACTCTGAAATGTTCGTATTGGAGCTTCCGGCGCGAATGCCAAGCGGTACAGTATGTTGTTTCCAAATTTCTGTCGGAGTTGATCTTGTCATGGTGCTCTTTTTCTCAGAGAGAGTGCCCAACTGAACCTACTCTCTTGTGCAGCCGGCAAAATCAAAAACAAACAAATCGTATGCACGAAATTAATTCTGCAAAAAGTACACTCTTGTGCAAACTGAAACAAATCGAATAATTCCGTTATTTTTTTTTTACTTTTTTTTCTAATTTTCCAATGAAACATGACCAAGTGCACATGTCAGTACTTCGTATGTCCATTCCATGATGTCGTTCCTTGCAGATTGACAACAGATTCTCGATTGGATTTAAATTAGGGCAGTTTCCTGGTCAATCTATAGTACTTTGATTTGCTCACTGATAAGGCTTGACAAGTGTGTTTGTGCACTGTTACAATTTTCGTACGCTTCTTTGGAGTAACGTCCATCGCAGACAATGACCGTAAGACAACTAATCGACAGTCGAGACAATAGTATCTGGGCGTGATAAAAATCTGATGCAATCACGGGTGACGCAAGATTTTTCAAAACCAAACAAATTTCATCATACACCCCGAATAAAGATTCATATAGCTACATACCACTTCAAATGACCTAATCTGGAGGAAAGAAATAGAAATCGATTACACCCTGTCACTCCAATGGGTCTAAAACTGACCGCATGTTGAAAGAAAGGAAACTAAAGCGTTTTTTTTCAGTTAATTTGCACAAGAGTGTATTTATAAAAATTGTAAAAATATCGTTAGTTTTTCAAAATGTTCAAATTTATCAAACGCTCATGAACATGTATTAGACAATAAATGTTTTATGAAATTAATGAGGATGTCAAGTGACGTAATTTAATGTCTCATAAACAAAATTTTAATTATGCAATTAATATTTATATTATTTTAGCTTCGGATTTATGCATTAAATATTTTAAATAAAAGATGGTTAGGGAATTAACTGTTTTCCTTTAATTTGTTAACCATTCTATGGTTACTTATGTTGGCTTGGGAAGGGAGTAATTATTTCAGGAACGGGCACGCAGGTTCGATCCCTGTCGAGGTACATATTTTTCAGAAGTAGTACTTCCCTTTCTAGGTCAATTGATATTAATGTCCTTCTTTAATAAAGACAGAAAAAAAAATTAACAAGAATGTCACCTCGTACACGTGTACACACTAAAAATAACGTACGTGTGAGTGTATGCTGTCCAAGAAAAAGCTTTGTGGTTTTGATGTCCCAAGAGTCATAAAACTGTTAAAAGATTAAACATTATTAAATCTTTATTGACCAAAAAGAAGTATCAGCTCCAGTTAGTAATAAAAGAACAAGGGAAAAAAAATGCCGAAGGACATCGAAGAAGCCGGTGCTAAAACAATTGATCAAGGGAATAAACTCACACATATAATTGAATGATGCGAAACGGTTGCCAGCTTCAGTCCGGTCACCAAGTAATTAGTATTGCATATTCAAACCGACAACAATGGCGAAAATGAAGGCGAAGTATACAACAGATATTTTGATTGGCTCGTCACGTTGTGATGTAATCAACAGGATGGTTCCAACCGGAACATATTGTTTTCATTGTTCGTTTTTACTGGTTGGAGATTGAGCCTCTGATTTTGTTCTATTTAACTTTGTCAACATCTGGATTCATTTGCTTTTTAATATGTCCTCATCAACTCTGGCCAATCCTAGACTGTTTGGTAAAAAAAACTAAAAACAAAACGAAACAAAAAACAAAAACAAAAAAGAATACAAATTTTGCCGACATTGCAAGTTTTTACACGTTGTATATTTTTTTATAATATATTTGGTAAAGATTACAAATTAGTAACTCTTAACATTATTTTTTATTTTAGTTTCATTATATTCGAACTAATGTTCTCATCATCGTTGATATTATAACAATAGACAAATCAGGCCGAAAATGGAGTACTGCTGCCATATATGGGCAGGAGCTGCTCAGTCTTCACTTTCCACTTTCGATATAGTCCAAATGCGTCTCCTCGTCCTTGTAGGCGACGAATTATTTCCTATTCTGGAACCCCATTCTCACGGATGAGATGTTCCAAACCTCTCAATGCCCTATCGCTATTACCATGGACAGTGTTCAGATGAATTATACTCGTTAGTTCCATGAGTCCTAACCTTTACGGCTAAGACCAACCTCGTTGTAGCGAACAACTTTCATTCTCTTCATAATCCCCTTGTGAGATACAAGCTGCACCCAAGCAGCACATTCCCACGAATTGCGATTGGCAAGATGTTGAATCTTCACGGAACACTACAATCTTAATCTGTTAAACTTAATCCTCTACCTTGAGTGGCTAAAAAAAAATCCCCCCAAAAAAAAAAAAAAAACCCAAACCCCCAAAAACAACAGCTAAAAAAAGAAAAAGAAACGTTTCGGAAGTTGTGTCCTTCTTCAGGTGTCTGCCCTTCCGGGTAATCTTCAGAGAATTTCGATCATTTATTTAATCAGCAGGGATAGATTGTTCTCGATCGTCTGTGCATATCAAAGGATATCTCGTTTTGTTATTATTTCGTATTTCACAGTTGCTGCTCGCCTTCTTTCCATATAATAAATCCTTATCGTAGATCCTCAGAAAAAACATAATCAGAATTGTCTAACTTTGTAAATGGAGTCATCAAATGTAAACAGATACAGAAATTAAACTGGGTAGTGTAAAAACAGACAACGGAACGTGTGGCAGAAAAATCAACGTTAACATGAAAAAGAAATATCAATGAACTTGACAAGATTATTTTTATTATTACTGTTATTATTATTATTACTTTGATTTCCTTTGATTTCTGGCGTTTACACATTCCGGGTCCCTCCCAGGGACCTAAGGTTAAAAATGGCATCATGACACTTTCCACTGACAGGAAAGAAAATACATAGATAAAGCCCTTTATAAAGTGTGGGCTGTACTTGTCAGAACAATTTTTGTATCTCTTTGAGGCATAGACTTCCAGAAATCCCTTCAGTTAGTCTACTGCAATCTTTTCCAACCAGTCCTAGGTCCCCAACTACAACAGGGATTGTTGATGTTCCCATATGCCACATTTTTGAGATTTCTATTTCAAGGTCCTTGTATTTTGACAGCTTTTTGAATATCTTCAAAGCTACATTGCACTCTGCAGGGACTGCCATATCAATAAGGAGACACTTTTTTGTTTTTGGTTTTTAATAACAATGTCTGGGTGGTTGATTTTGATTGTTCTGTCAGTGTGTATTGTGTAGTCCCATAGAATTGTAACAGGTCCTATCTCCGTAACCGAGTATGGGTGGTGTTCATACCAGTTTCTTTCAGTTTCCTTCCCGTAGAAGTTGCATATTTTCCAGTGCAGATATTGGCCCACTCTGTGATGCCGGGTTTTATATTCAGTGGGTGCCAATATCGTGCAACCTGATACAAGATGATCAATCGTTTCTGGATATTTCTCACAGAATCTGCATTTTGGGCTAACACAATATTTTAGTATATATGCTTTATAATTCCTAGTTAGCAAACATTGGTCCTGTGCAGCAAGGATAAAACATTATTATTATTATTATTGTGATCGAATGGTTAGAAGGTTTTAACCATGAGTCTCGCGTTCAAATCTCGTTCGATTTGTTAGAAAGGTGAGTTTTTGATGTTAGATGTGATCTAGCAGAGATGATCCCAGTGTGCAGCTATTTTGGAAAGTGTCTGAAAACCATATCACTGGTTGAACCAAGTATTTTGTGTGAAATTGGGTAGACTGAACTCTTTGGGAGCCATCGCTGGTTGTGTAAGCACGAAGTCACAAGTCATCGTCACCGAGGGTATGAAGGTGCTAGCCTTGTTCAGAACGCGCTCTCCTCAAGAAACCGTAACTAAGGTCCGCTCAGAATAGTTGCAATATAAACCACAGGTGGGCTCTGTAGATGTTAAACAAACACATATGTACCTGAGCAGGTGTCTGTTACAGGGATTGGCTAACCGGCCTATTATTATTATTATTATTATTATTATTATTATTATTAATTAATTAATTAAAAGAATGGTAATGATCTAATGTGACTTCCACCCAATCGCTTACTTCTTAAAGGCCCTAGGCAAACTGTTATTTACTTATGGTGCATATTTTTGTTAATTTTCCTATATTTTGTAATGTCAACGAAAACCCTTTGCCGTTTATGTAATGTCAATGAATCCTCGCTGTCACTTTCGTAATGCTCATTGTAGTAGAGACTTTGTAATCGCAGAGACAACTTATAGTAACGCTGCTGAATAAGGCTTGTGTCAGACGCTCTCGAATAGCACTCGCACTAATAGTACTTGTTCGATAATACTCGCTCGAAAAGTAATCCGTATAGTGAACTAGTATAGAGAATAGCGGTCCGTATAGTGATAGAGGATAGACTAGAAATGCAGATCCGTATAGTACAGAGGACAGGCTAGAAATTGGCATCCGAATAATAATAGAGGATAGAATAGAAATGCTATCCGTATTGTAATAGAGGATAGACTAGAAAGGTTGATCATTTAGACGTCACACAACTTCTTATATACGTGTTTCCTCTATGGTCACGTGATCCACTTAATTCAATAATGGGATCGCCTGTGTTTGCTCACTGGCGATCTATGTTCAGACTCAAGTATCGGTAGTGTTACATTATTCCTATATAACACTATTTAAAAAATTAAAACTTTTTAAATATATATATATATATATATATATATATATATATATATATATATATATATATATATATATATATATATATATATATATATATATATATATATATATATATATATATAATTATTTATATATTATATGCAATGGTACTTAAAGCGCTCAATATCAGAGATAGAGCTAATATATTTGGTTGGATTGATGTGAGTCTGTGACCCTGGGTTTCACGCTTTTGCGATCGTCGTGAAACTCAGTGTCACAAACTCACATCAATCAATATATATATATATATATATATATATATATATATATATATATATATAAATTTGTGTATAGCATTATTTTTCGGAAGCGTATGCACATACAACTGATATTCATAAATATTTATTCTGAATTATGAATAAAACGAAAAGGTTATTTTATATAATTCTATCAGCTTGGTCAATCTGTTGATGTCCTTTCATTATTCACAGAAGCAGAGAGGCTCTAGACAACAAATGCATCTCAAAAACGATTTCATTAGATATTTCAAAGACCTTTCAAAAGGTTTGGCATAGAGAGTTACTGCGCATGTTCTCCAGCAATGGAAACACTGGAAGTCTATTCTCAGCTATCAAGTCCTTCCTATAGGGTAGGCTCCTGAATGATAGTTGTTAACGGCCAATCCATCGAGGCCTAAGCGATCAACGGAGTCGTCCCATAAGCTTCGTTTCTCGGTCCAACTCAATTTCTACTGTATATAAATGTTCTGTCTAAGAGTATGCTCCGATTATTTATGTGAATATCTGTTCTGATGAAACGACGGTATATGGGTGCACCCCTAAAATTCTAGATCACCAGAGCTTGGCAGCTGATCTCTCCTTTGACCGAGTGCTCAGTTGGAGAGAGGGAACTGGCTGGTCATATTCAATGCCTTTAAAACCAAATTAGCAATGTCCCACCATCACTGGGTGGACCCTGAATTTACACCTTTCGCGATGACTGGATATTCTCTCAGGGAGGTCCCGTGATTTAAGCACTTTATTGAGGCTTAAACTGTACCGAAACGCCAAGTAGAAAACGTTCGTATGATGCATCGGTAAGGATTCTGAAAAATGGTTAGTTCCCTATAACTCTCCTGTATGCGACTAACTCCAACTGCTACCTTCTACCTTTACAATAGTCAGATTAGGCTGTATATGGACTACTGCTGTCGCATGTAGGCAGGAACTCTCCCCTTTCTAGTCTCGATGGAGTCAAAAAGAGTCTCCGCGTCCTACAAACATTTTTTTCACAGAAGAAACATAGCTAGTCTCTTCACAGTTTAGCGAATCCCCCTAATTCCCTACGGAGAGCAACTTTTTCCCACGAAGCACTACTTTGTGGAATCGACTCCCACAAGTATGCTTTCCAAATTGCTACAATCTTAACCTGTTCAAGTTTAGAGTCAACCGTTATCTTCCTTACAAATCCCTATAAACTGTACCTCATCCTCTGCAACCTTCGACTTCAATTGAAGCTTAGAAATTATACAGGGTGAACTCAAAACAGTCCAATAGTTCTGTAAAAGTCAGGGATCAATTTAACACAGTATCGGTATTATAAACAGGACCCCCTTTCTAAATCGATAACAAATCAATATTTTTCGATTCTGACAAACTGTTGCGGCTTAAGGAAAATCTAAAAAATGCAAAAAATCATTTCACATTAAATTTTCTCTGTTTTCTTATGGGGTGAGGACCAGTATTTTTAAACAGTTCCGAAATTTCTTTAGGAATTTATTGTTGTTTAGGTGCTTCGTCCATAAGGTTATCAGCATTTTTCTGTAGAAACAAATTTCATTTGCCACTAGTATTCTTTTCAGCGGTGAGTATATTGTCCAGCATTCACTGCCACATAGGAGGCTTGATATTAGATACCAGCGCAGCATACGCTTCTTTATCAATCTATTAATGATTTATTAGAAAGCATATTCGCATTAGACGATTAGAGGAGACAGCTCACTCGACCATAGAATGCTCTAAACCTTAAGCGAAAAACGAACCTTTTCGCTTCGTCTCTATCGATTGAGACACTCGCAAATGGAACTCTATTTTCAGATACGTGACAAAACTAAGGTTTTTTTTTTAAAAAAAAAAAAGAAAGAAAAAAGAATACATTATTCTTTAGAACACCGTGGCTAAACCGTATCTAGTTGTTCAACACTAATACTAAGCTGTTGTCTGTTGGTTGAATGAAGTTGAGAACAAGTCCAGCATCAAGAAACATGTTATGATACAGTCTTATTCACAATTGTTCAACATCCACTCTGGAATTTTGAAAAGAGCCATTTTCATTCCAAGAGTTCATCGGAATACTGATCACATTATTTTTTATTGCTTTTGTTAAATTTATAGTCTGTGAATAGAGTTAAAAAAGCCATTTATTTTTTACATATACTCTATAACGCCACAATCTATCTATCTATCTATCTATCTATCTATCTATCTATCTATATATATATATATATATATATATATATATATATGTTGTGGCGTTATAGAGTATAGGTAATAATAAATGGCTTTTTTTAAACTCTATTCACAGACTATATATATATATATATATATAATGAAAATCTTGGTAATCCGTATGGATAATCCCAAAGAGGATGAAATCTGTGGAACTCAATGTTAAATCAGAGCGATTAATGTAATGTAATGAAAATGAATTATAACCAATGGACCCTTAAAGTTGTCTGTTTTCATTATATATATATATATATATATATATATATATAATTCCGGATAATTCTCGCTGAAAACACAACTATACTTAAATATGAAAACAATAAACAAAAACTAAAATTTCTTGAAGCTATAGACATAAAACAGTTGAAACCTAACCTAAACAAAATAAACTATGAAATCTCCACAAATATTCTTAAAGGCCTATAATTGATCACAGAAGCCATTGGTTTATACCAACGGCATCCCATACTTAATACTTCTCGTTTTCACTCTCGCGTGGTCTTGTGTGACATCACGAGCTGCGATGCGATTTTTCTTCCGCGTCTCGTATACACGAGTTTGGCGTTGCTTTGAAATTTTTCATGCAACAAAAACAGACTATCATTATTGTTTCGTCCTTGTATTGTTTGATATATTGAAATGTAATTGTCATCTTTGATAATGGCTTATGTAAGCCGAAAGCTTAGATTGGATTTAAACATGTATTAATATGGGGATTTCTTTTCGTCTTTCAATGATAATGTTATTAAGCTTATCAGACAATATGAAAGGAACTTACTTAAAATAAATAGACAAAACTTGTCTATATTACTTAATGAAATATCCATCAATATATAAACACACACACACACACACACACACACACACACACACATACATATATCTATCTATCTATCTATCTATATATATATATATATATATATATATATATATATTAACCTCAATATCCATTTATTTACATACGCTCTTTCCCTCATATTAAGTACTTTCACACATAAATATAGCATATCCAGAGGTGAAATCACATTTCATGCTAAACGCAATTGTCAGGCGGATATTTAACAGCACCCCTCCCCACAAGAGGAATGTATGTGACACAAGGCCGAGTTTAACTTGGGTTTCTCCGAGCTCGTAGGCTCGGCCAAAACATAATCCCTTAGAACCCGCATAAGCGGGTTCGGGATCTGTCTACTTCTCCGGACGAAACTTTGCCCCTTGCGCAAAGCCTCGTCCGGGTTCCTCTCTGCCAAAGCAGAGAGTTCGACAGAAGTCGCACGCAGTCAGAGACTGCGTGTCGACTGCCTCAACGCAATCATCAGGCCACGTGCGTTCTGTTTTTCATCGACTATTTCTATATAGATGTCAGTGATGCATTGTGGGTAGTCTCATATTCTAACTGTTATTTTGGTGGACAGTAACGATTGTGTTTCAAATTATTCTAGGGTCTGTTGAGTGGCAACAATTGTGAATCCGAATGCAGTTTTCGGGTTATTATAGTGTTGGTAATTAACTTTTTTATTAAATTTATTATTGACTAGCAGCATGGCTCGTCGTTGGCCGTGCTTGATTCGAAAATCGTACGACTCATACAGCAATCGCTATCACTTGACTTAAAATATTTTTGCCCTTCCTTGCCTTTAAAGGAGTGCCCTTTTCCGTGCTGATGTTGCTACATGCCTTACTTCTTGCCTATCTCACACTGCGATTTTTTTCTAAGCTCTATACTAAACATTAAATCTCTCACGAAAAAGAACTAAACACGTGGTTTGTTAATTTGTTTATTATTTACTTATTTATTTGTCTGAATTAATTTATTTTACATACTTTATTTATTTATTTTATTTTATTTATGCATTTTCATTTATTCTTAAAAGTCGAAAACGAACAAGAATAAGGAAGAACGGTGGCGTAATGGATAGCGACTCGGATTGAGGAATCGGAGAGCTAATTTCGAATTCCAGTCGAATCCATTACATTCACTTACGTGCTAATACCCCTGAGAAAGGTATGAATCCTCCACACCCCAGCTAAGCGCAAATAGCAGGACAGACCGGCTTCTATAGATATGGATGGCAACTGGTCTACTCCAGAAAGAAATGGCAACCTATTGCAGGAAAAAAAAATCTGCCTCGTCAGTCATGTATCGAAAGATACATGATCGTATACGCGTGTATCACGCATGGCGCATAATTGACTGACTAAAAAGTTGTTATTGTGTTTGCATTTTGAGATGAGTTCTGATCGTTTATTTAGTAATTTTGTGGGTCAGAGAAGCTAATCGCCATTTTTTTTTTCGTCCCGGCAGAGTTTACAGGTTTTGGATTAATCGTTGCAGGCAGATTTTTTTTTCCTTATTTTCCATGATATTTTTGGTGTGATTTGGCTCTATTTTTAATCTCCTTATTTTATTATATCTCTTGCATTGCGTCTTGAAAGGCTGCTCTAATCAACAATTGCATAATATCGGGGTTCTTGCAGTGCCATGACACGCATGGAAGGGTTTCCGCGAACTTCTCTTGCCAGCCTCATTTGTCATGTATCGAAAGATAGATGATCGCCTACGCGTGTATCATGCATGGCACATAACTAACTGACCGAAAAGGTAGACCCAATTTATTTAGCCTGACAGAGGCTAACGGTCTCCAGGCTGATTTGAATTCATTCTTTATGTTATCCTAGTCTTTGTTGGGTAAGAAAATGACGATTTATACCTTTCCCGACGGTATTAGCACGTAAGTGAATGTAATCGATCTGACTGGAATTCGAACTCGGCTCTCTGATTCCTCAATCCGACCAGCTATCCATTACACCATCGTGCCTCCTCACGTTTGATTTTGATAATCGGATTGGGCCGATAACTTTTTAACTATCGATCCATGTATCCATTTTCGTTCGACCCGATATACCGACAACATTCTGGCTAATCGCTCTCCTTTGAGGTAATCTATAGGTCGGGATATATATTGTGTTTTGGTTTTACAAACACAGTATTTGCGCCCCATGTCTAACCATCGTCGTACAGATTCAGGTGAATGGATTTTGACTTCAGCGTTCTGCGTCTCCTAGACGAGTTGCCAAGCAATTTATGTATTTATATCTATTTTAAATAATTGAAGATTTTAAATTTAACTGTATGTTGCATTGGGAAAGGAGATTATCATTTAAGAAAGGAGATATATGAAAAATCATGAACACAGATTTTTTAATTTTGGATCCGATTCGATATATATATATATATATATATATATATATATATATATATATATATAAAGAGAAGAGGTTATCGCTGTTCCAACGAGAGAAAAGTGTATACATTAAGAAAAGAGAAAAATCACAAACGTTTTTGGTTGTAATGTGGATGTTTTTAAAATAAAATATATATTATGCTTTATTTTCCCTAATTTTGCAACACATGTTTCGGGTGTATGTATGTATGTGTGTATGTGTATACTGATTCCTTATAATAAGACAGTATGTATGTATGTAGGGGGAATATACGTATATATACGTATGCTGACAAAAACACACGCAATACAAAAAATGGAAATAGGTGGGGGTCATTAAAAGACAAGAATAGAGATATCTTTCCTCGCCCGTTCTCGGGCCGATCTTAATTCTTTCCTTATCCTTTACACAGAACTTTCTCACTGCCAGTTCAAGAAAGATATGTTTAACATCGAGAATGTTTAACATCGAAAAAACATAAGGGAAATTAATTCATTTTTATAATATGTGTAAATATCCACTCTTTGCCTGAAGAAGGTTGCGAGACCCGAAACGTGTGTTGCAAAATTATGGAAAATAAAGCATAATATATACTTTTAAAAAATCCATATTACAACCAAAAACATTTGCACTTTCTCTCTTCTTTCACACACACACACACACGCACACGCGCGCACACACACACACACACACACACATATATATATATGTATATATATATATATACTAGCAGTAGAGCCCGGCGTTGCCCGGGGATGTAACAGTAAGAGATAGATCAAGTATCGACCATCATAAAGACTGAAAAATAAAATTGCCAAAGATTATTGTTTAAGGTTGACGGACACGCAGGTCTTAATTAGTTTTATTTTGTTTTTTTTTTGTTTTTTTTACGAATTGATCAAACCCAAACTCAAACAAAAACATTGTTTTCAGTCGTTATGAGTCTACCGATTGAATAGAATTTTATTATAAACAATTTCTTGTAAATGGCATTTTAAAAAGCATTCTGAATGTAAAAATAAAGGAAAAAGTGTGCAAGACAATAAGAAACACTACCTGCCAAAAAAATGAAGTTTTGTTGAAATCGGTTGAAAAAATGTAGGAAATCCGATCCCATATATAAACGAACACACACACACACACACACACACACACACACACACACACACACACACCTGTTTTTACACATAACACGACAGCGATGCCTAATAATCGTGTTTCAAATTGATTTCGTGCAAAAACAATTGTGTTTTCCAAATTTTGGCACTGTCAGAACCATCGCAACCTGAGTTTTATAATAGAAATATGAGTTAAGTATAACTCGATATGAGTTGTTGGACCAGATGTCGGTCAGAGCCTCTGACTGACCTTAATTTTGTTGAAAGAATAGAATTGGAGATATCGGTCCTTTCATTCTCGCGACAGACGATGTAGAGATATTTCGACCTAGATTAATCGTGTTTTTCAGGAAGGCGGAAAATTGATTTCGTGCAAAAACAATTGATTTTGTTTTTTTTCCAAATGTTTGGTCAATAACAATTGGTCAGAACCATCGCAAAGATAATTTTACGTAGTTCTGTGAAGTTTTGTTGAAATCGGTTGAAAAAGAAAGGAAATGCGCCGCCCCCCGATCCAATATATACATAATCAAAATTATACGGCTTTTGAAATTATATATATATATTTATATATATATATATATATACACGGCAGAAACGTTTGCTGCGTGTGATTTAAGTTTGAGCGCGGGTTGGTTACCCAGGCAGGCCGGTCCGTTTGGCCTAAGTGGAGAAGTTGCAGTCGCGCACTGACAGCGGAGATGGGAATAATTGTTTATTAAAAAATATTCATCAGGCCTGAGTATTGTGTCTAGCATGAAACGGACTCTCTTCTGAGTGTTGACTTGAATGCCCACTTTTGCATTATTAACGTAGGCTCAGACTTTAATATATTGAGCACTTTAACCCATAAATATAGCATATCTTAAAACTATATTTTATCATATATATATATATGATATATATATATATATATATATATATATAGAGAGAGAGAGAGAGAGAGAGAGAGAGATTTCCCAGGTTTAAAAATGCTTCAATATAGTAGAACAGTTATAATATCACGTTTGCTGTGTGATTTAATGACTCTCTTCTGAGTGTTGACTTGAATGCCCACTTTTGATGATATTGGGAACGCATATCTTAAAACTATATTTTATCATATATATATATATATATATATATATATATATATATATAATAATATAGAGAAAGTGTTATAAGATCATTAGATGGTTATTTGTATATTATTCTTTGTTAATTTTTATGCCCCCCCCCCCCGTGTGTGTGTATACGCATGCGTGTATCTGTAAGTGTGTGTGTGTGTCTGTATTTCACGTCCTTCATTCTTTATTGAACCTCCTCTGGAGTGAATTTCTTTTGACCAAGATGTAAGTTTACAAAAAAGAATAATAGTAAAATGGCTTGATCGTCTTGTGTAGCATTATTATCTAATGCTAGTGTGATATATCTAATGGCTGATATTCAAAATATAAGCGCAAATTAAAGAAAAACAACAGCTTAAAAAAATAACCAATACATTTCTAACAATGTGAACATTAGATTAAAAAGATATGGAAGCACAAAAGAAGTACAAAAAAAAAACAAAACACAAGGTTGATCAATAAACAGAAATTTTCACTTTGTTCTCTGTTGTAAATTCTATTTTAATTAGTTGTTCTCCGTTAAAATCAATTCGGACTTGGTTAGGTCACTTCAAATTGAGTTTTATTGGACCACGATTACTTCAGCTCGTTTCATTCAAATATTGATTAATTAATGCTACTGTTACGATTTACTGTTCTCTATTCCCTGTCTCGCCCACTATATATATATATATATTTATATATAGTTTTGTCTTTTACCCGTTTTCTCTTACTTAAATATCTCGCTTTATCCTTTTTCGGAAAATTTCACTCACGTTTTTTTTTTCTGTTCTTCCTTTCTTTAAATTTCTCTCGCTTATATTTCTCTTATTTGTAAATGCGTGACCATTTTCATTAAAGCTTTCTCGCCTTCTCTCTCTCTCTGCGTTTCTTTCTCTCGCTTCTTTCTCTTTTGGTGTTTCTTCCTCGCTTTCACTTTACCGCACTTTCTCCTTTTCATTCTCCTCTTTAAATCTTTTTCTATCGCTATCACTTTTTCTTTCTTTCTTTCCTTTCCACTCTTTTTTTTTTCTCTTATTCCTCCTCCCTTCTTTCGGTCTCTTTTCTATCCCGTATTCTATCTCCTCTCTTTCTCTATCTCTTTCCTATCTATTTCTCTCTCTTCCCCCACCATCTTATTCTCTATTCCTTTCTCTCATTCTTTTTCTTTCTCTGTACTTCTGCTGTTCATTACGATTATATTTCTTTGTCATTCTTCTCCATTTGATCTCCTAGCCGCCACCATCCGCCATCTTAACTTTTCTTTCAACGTCATACTTTACATTTATGACTCTTTGGTTTTTATTAGCTCTTCGGTGGCTTTTTAAATCACACACTGCAAGTCGGTCGAACAGCGAATCCAGCTAGAACGCTCACACTGGCAATATAAATATTTTTTTATACTGCACTACAAGTCTCTCAAACAACTAGCCAATTAGAAGTATCGTACGGGTTAATATAAAATATTTGCCCATAGAATACTGCACATTTGTTTGAACTGCCAGACAGTCTGGACTCTTATATACATAGGTATAATATTTTGATTAATAGTGCAATTTAATTGATTCATTTTCTACAACTTCATTCTGCTGAGATTAACCGTACATTGATTGTTAAAATATCCGCTAGTTGGAGATGTTTCAGGATTATAAAGCTCAACATATTATCTAAGAAATTCCCACACAGGTGTGGAACTAAAACAAAGCATCAGGAGAGAGATCGGGGCCATTCTATTTGATTTGTTACGCCGCAGAGTTCGTGCAAGTTTTCTTCCTGGTGGTGATTATTTCAGGGATGTAATATTAAAATCTTAAATAATATGCCGAACTCTAATAAATATATTTTGTACTCTATGTCATTTGTATAATTTACGATAATTGCATTTAAAATGTGTCCAATCACTATGTGATATGTGATACTATATATATATATATATATATATATATATATATATATATATATATATATATATATATATATACTAGTTTAAATGTCGCCCTATTCGGGGTGTCATTGAGGCTACCTCCTGTGTAGGGCTCTTGACTGGCCCTTCATCACAATAGGTAGGGAAGAAAAGATACAATAGTTACAGAATAGCTCAAAATTGATCACTGCATTTAAGTATTGCCTATTAAGGCAATACTTAAATGCAGTGATCAATACATACTTACTTTTTAAAAGTTCAACGCTAATTCTTCTATCGCTTTTTGATTTAAGGACAATTTGATGTACGTAGGTCCTAACTTTCCGTACAAACAATTATGTTTATTTCATAGGTGACTTTCAATAGATTTCCCAATTAATATTGATTATTCCCAAATTTATTTCCAAGTTATAAAAACTGTTATCGTACAAAAAACATTCGTCGCAAAACATCAGGTAAAAAATGGCCAAAATCAATCCAAGTGATGAAAACTTTTCTTTCCAAAATTTCAGAATTACGAGTCAAGATCCGACCCGGGATGTTTTTTTTAATTTTCTCACGGAGTGGGCGTGATTCCGAAATTGTATACTATATTGGGCTATGGCCTCTAGGAGTAAAGTTGAAAAATTGTGACACACTGACATTTTTACATTTATATTATATTACATTATGTTATATTATATATATATATATATATATATATATATATATATAAATAAACTATTATATGTTCTCAATAAATGTGCTAATAAAAATAGTAGTTAACTTATATTAAGTCCCTAAACTATTTACTTAAATAACTAAATGTTTAAATTGATAACATTCATCATTTTTTAGACATCTAAATTTCTATCAAGCATTGAAATCTATCTTTTACATAATTTTGTTAAAACAAAATTACAGCCTTTTCGATTCACTTCCCTCTCTCCCTCTCTCTTTGCCGTAACACTCATTTAGATATATCTGTATTACTGTTGTCTATCTCCTCTCTCCTTTCCATTTTCCTTTTCTTTTCCCCCTACTACCCTCCCATTCCTATATATCATTTCCGTTAAGTTAACCATCTAAATAGGTCACGATTAGGTCACTCCTCCTACCCCAATATAAAACATGCTTAAGAGAAATATGAAATTAACCCCTCCCTATCCTCTACCTTGTCTCGTTAACTACAACTATCACCCTCCCTGTTAAATTACAAAGATTACACTACCCATCAATTTCTAATCCCATTTTTCCTTTCATTTCGTTGTTGGAATTGTTACCTGATGATCCGGAGCCCTTCGAAAAGGATTTTGGTGAAATAAATTATTGTAATGGTACCTTAAAGTGGTCTGTTTTTTCATTAAATATATATATATATATATATATATATATATATATATATATATATATATATATATATATATAGGGTGACCCAAAAAAAACTGGAATTTTTGAAGTGCGTATTGCCAGACATGAGCAAGTGACAACATTGCGAGACAGTGACCATGAGCAAGTAAACATTTCGTCACTTAGAATTCAAGATGAAATTCACAGTATCCTAGCTGAGATGTTGCAGCAGTCAATGAGGAATCTCAACAGCAGATTTCAAGAATGCATTCGTACAGGTGGACGACATCTGCAATGAAAATTCCATCGTTGTTTCTTAAATGGCATGTTTTAAGGTTTCAATTACTATGAATAAAATATTTTTCTTCCATCACTCTTAGTTTTATTGGATTGTTAAAAAGTTCGTGTTTTTGGGTCACCCTGTATATATATATATATATATATATATATATATATATATATATATATATATATATATATATATATATGTGTGTGTGTGTGTGTGTGTTTGTTTGCTTGTGTGTGTGTGTGTATTCATATAATAGGAAAGAATTGTTAGATTGATGATCGGAAGTTCTTTAGTAGTTTTGTTTTTTATTTTTAAAAAACAGTGCTCAATACATAAGTAGAGCCTAGATTATAATTTTTTAAAAAAATATGATTCCATCGCAACACAGAAATTACTATGTTTCGAAACTGGTCAGCAGTATTTAAGTTTAATTTCAATATTAAACCTTAACCACTAGGTGGCAGTTTCATCCTCAATCGTTGTTTTGGGAAACATAGCAATTTCTGTGTCGCGATGGAATCATATTTAAAAAAAAAATAATTACAATATATATATATATATATATATATATATATATATATATATATATATATATGTGTGTGTGTGTGTGTGTGTGTGTGTGTGTGTGTGAAAAGTGTATATATATATATATATATATATGTATATATATATATATATATATGTATATATATATATATATATATATATATATATATATATATATGTGTGTGTGTGTGTGTGTGTGTGTAAAAGTGTGTATATATATATATATATATATATATATATATATATATATATATATATATATATATATATATATATGTGTGTGTGTGTGTGTGTGTGTGTGTGTGTGTGTGTGTGTGTGAAAAGAGTGTATATATATATATATATATATATATATATATATATATATATATATATATATATGTGTGTGTGTGTGTGTGTGTGTGTGTGTGTGAAAAGTGTGTATATATATATATATATATGTGTGTGTGTGTGTGTGTGTGTGTGTGTGTGTATAGGTCGGTCTCGAGATACCTTGGCGCTGTGTCCAAAATGTTATGCTTCATTTTCTGATAGCGGTGTAGCATATTTTATGGCTGTACAGGGCCTCACGTGTTAGTGACAGTGTCTCGATTGTAATGAATGCATGCGAAGATGACGCCGTGTTACTTTCCCTCCGTCGAGCACGCTTCTCACCTAGGGCAACCCTCGCTCCAGCCCTCGGTGTAAACCGCGTCAATGTTGTGACGTCATCACACTTTTTGATGTCCATCTCCGTCGAAACTCATGTTTATATTTATATACACCCACTTTTCACACACACACACACACATATATATATATATATGTTAAGAAATGGACAAGGTCCGACAATTTATTTATTAAAGACATTTTTATTTATGTTTAACGTTGTTATTTTATAGATACAAGTATTTAAGCAAATGCTCTGTTTAAGATAAACAGTATTAAATAACATTTACCGGCCTGAATGTCCGAGAAATTTTCATAGAAAATATTCGTTCATAGACAGGATTCGAACCTGCATCCTATACGGAACTGTCATATACGCTGACATGCCTTAACCACTCGAGTGTTTATCTTAAACAGAGCATTTGCTTAAATACTTGTATCTATAAAATAACAACGTTAAACATAAATAAAAATGTCTTTAATAAATAAATTGTCGGACCTTGTCCATTTCTTAACATATGACGTCATTTGTTTACATTCGATACGCCAGAGCAGTTATGAATGTACGAGATTCATGGAAGATTGTAGTTTATAACAGTAAATTCGACCTTGTCTACCATAAGGTTCATGGTGGCCGAGTGGTTAAGGCATGTCAGCGTATATGACAGTTCCGTATAGGATGCAGGTTCGAATCCTGTCTATGAACGAATATTTTCTATGAAAATTTCTCGGACATTCAGGCCGGTAAATGTTATTTAATACTGTTTATCTTAAACAGAGCATTTGCTTAAATACTTGTATCTATAAAATAACAACGTTAAACATAAATAAAAATGTCTTTAATAAATATATATATATATAAATTCTATAAAACCTTCGTTCTGAAGAGATGAATATAAAAGCATCCAGATGGATCTTTAAGGTTTTCCTTGATTTATCATTATATATATATATATATGTCGTCGTTTTGAAATTGACAACTTGATTGAACAATTTTCGACCACACTGACTTACACGCAAGGTGCCTTCCCTACTCCGCAACTTATAACTCTGTTTATCTATGTGCACAATCTTACTCCCCAACACCCTATTAATAACGCTCTTACTCCGATCAAAATTTAAGTTAAGTTTATAAAAGTTCATAAAAAGTTTCGCACAGCGAGGAATCAGACAAAGATCCTGTTTTTGACAATAATATGATCTCCACCAGCAAATAAACCGTCCATAAAAACATTTGTCTGTGAGTAATTCCCATTTGTCTGTTTATTTCTTGTCCCGTTGATGAAGGACACAGGCGTGTCCAAAAAATCCGGACTTAAACCTTTCTTTACGTGCTTCATTTCTGTCATATTAATAAATGTTTTTCGTACGGATTATATTGGTACTCTTTCGTTTGTTCTTGTTTTATTAACTAGCCTATCTATTTTACATACTATAAGAAGGGTACGTGGACCATTTCTTATATATATATATATATATATATATATATATATATATATATATATATATATATATATATATGTAAAATTCCTACAAGTGTTGAAATTTATTTCTTTGGAAAATATTCAAAAGGTTTCGACTTCAGTGTTAGTCCGTTAATAAAACGTTGCCTTTCTCCACTAGAACGCCTTTTCCAAGTGAATTTGCGCGAAGTGAATGTTGTAATTTTAATAAAGCATTTTATATCTAACTATATTTCTGAGATAAGGTTTGTAACTATTTACACTATTTACATCGTTTGGACTGTTGTCGGCATCTTTATTGCCATATTCATGACGTTTCGGCCGTTGTACGCTCCGACCTTCTTCTGGTCATATACGCTGGAATTTCGGACCAAACCCTTTAGTTAGTATAATCGAACACCGGGAAGCAAATAAAGTTTTGGGTTTGAGATTCCCACGTATATCTCCTGAAGAATGTCGGAGCGTGGAACTACCGAAACATCGTGAATATGGCAATACGGAAGAGGACAACCGTCCGAACGATGTAAATATCATTCTATATTCTTAATGACTTTCTGGAGACCCTGTATTTGTAGACGATTTTTTTTGGTGTAAAACATGAAACACTTCAACTAAAATTATTAATGAGTTTGGAACTTATCCAATTTATTTCATTAGCAACTTTCTGATATTTTTTTATCCGGATTTTACATATGACAGGAATGAAGAGCTTGTATTACACTGAAATTCTACTGTTGAGATTCTCTAACAAAATTGTATTAAATTAGTTTAAATGAAATCTGAAAGTAAAATCTCTTCCTATATATATATATATATATATATATATATATATACAGTAGCGTCCATAATATAAGGAACGGAAACAACAAAGACATAAATATGTGTATTACTTAAAAAGTAATGCATGATTAGCTATGAAATTTTTACCGAATAAAGATTAGGGTGAAATGCATAAATATACAAAGTTACAAAAATTTACATAATAGTTTTTTTTTTTTAAATAAAGATTAAATGGAACATATGGCCGCTACTGTATATTTTTTTGCAGTTTTATCAGGGCCCCAAGGCCAGATGGTCCTTGAGGGCTCCCGTAATCTTGGGTCATCTGGGCTACAGCTAATACTCGTTCATATATAAATCCATCACTCTATGTAATTCTTTTATATGGAAGTCAGTGGTGTACAAATTCCTCACCGATTTGAGACAACAGAGATGTGGTTCTACAGAAGGATACTGAGGAAAAACATTGTCGGGGAATATGTGCAATGGAGAAAGTTTTAAAGACAAGGGGAACGAATAGAAACTATTCTTCATGTTCTGTTTGTATGCAAACGAGGTTAAATTCTTACTGAATTAGAAAAATATAGTGCCGCTGAATCGTTGGGTGATAAACTCAATTGGATGTGTTATCTGTTAAAAATCTTGTAAAATCGTGTCTCTGTTTCTTCGCTATCCGCTATATTGATTTTATTTTTTTTTATTAGGAGGTGACAAATAAATGATGGTGCGTACAACGACAGACTGTTCGAGTCAAATCTGATATCTGCTTGGCTGAGGAACATCATTGTCAACGGCAAATAGTTACTAACAGAATGATACACTGAAAATATACTTAACACGCCAGATTCTGCAGCCTTTCCCAGAAATAATAAGTAAAGTCTGCTCATTATAGATGTATAAATCCCATGCTCGGTCTGTGGATATATATATATATATATATATATATATATATATATAAATATATATATATATATAAGAATAAAGAAATAAATATATAAGATAGGAAATAAAATAAAAAATAAAAATGAAAAATAAAAATAAATAAAAACAAGCAAAATAATTTAACCCAAATAAATAAATCAACAAATAGGCGACGTATATATATATATATATATATATATATATATATATATATATATATAAGAATAAAGTAAAATAGCCGCTGAAATAGACTCAACAAACCCGGTAAAAATAGCCGCTGAAATGCACCACTGACCCGTATATATAAATAGCCGAGAAACATAACAGCACTTGTGGCCTGACGATTACATCTAGCATGAAACACATAGTCGCCTCTAAGTGTTGACTTCCATGTTCACTTTTATATTTACACACACTCTACCTCTGATAGTGAGCACTTTATCCCATAAATGTAGCAAACCTTAAGACTATATTTCTTCATATATACAGGGTGCCCCAAAATAATGTATACACTCTTTAAATATTAATACTTAATAATATATTAACATGTTGTGAGAACTTATATGAAAATCTGCAAAACAGATGGATTGGAAGAAGAGGGACAGTTGAATACCCACCTAGATCGTCAGATTTGACACCCTTCGATTTCTTTTTGTGGGGGTTTCTAAAAGACAAAGTTTACAGCAGGAAACCATAAACAATTGCTGAAATGAGAGTAGCAATTGAAGAAGAATGTGCTCAAATACCTGAGGAAATGTTACTGGACGTTTGTAGGTCTATTTCTTCAAGATATGAAAAGTGTATTGAACAGGACAGCAACCAGTTTGAGCACTTGATGTGAAATCATCATTATATGAACATTCTGCCATTGTCCCAAGTAGCTTTTATCTTATTAAAGTTAATTTCTATGTTTTTTTTTTACATTTTACTCTCAAATTCTCTAAATATGTATTCTTTCTCTTGTATTAATCTTATTTACATGTCAAAATACATAAATTGAATAAGTTATAACGATTCAAAGAGTGTATACATTATTTTGGGACACCTTATATATATATATATATATATATATATATATTCAAATGTAAGGAGAACGAAAAGAATATAAATTCAAACGTTCAGAGCATTAATATAAAAGAGGGCTCAATACCAAGAGTAGAGCAGTAGTTATTCATTGTAGAGATGTTACATACAGTCAAACAAGTATTCACGACAAAGATGCATTTTTGTTTCAATGCGAATGCATCTCGACAGATGGGGGACAAAGATACGCTTTTTGCAGTAGTTATTTCTCTTTCCAATGATTTAAAAATTGTATATTTTTCTACAACGTTAAAAATTTTGATGCAGCGCATTCTAAATGATTTTTGTGCTTACTTATCAAGCTCGACGCCTAGGGAGTATAACTCTATAATTAATAATAAAGGCTACGGTACTAAATATTGATAAGAAAGCAAGAAACTTTTCTGATCTTAATTCCTATGACCAACGAATATGTTCGATATTTTCTTTTTCTTATTTATTCATTTTTTTTTCTTGTTTTTTTTTTTGTTAAAATAACACTTCATATGAAAGGAAACTGTTCTTGTTATTACTTACCTATTATGTCAATGTGACACTATTTACGTCGCTAGAAAGAAAGAAGAAAAAAGAAAGGCGAGAATTAAATTCAGGTGATAAGAAGCCATCACGAAAAGGACACTAAGCGATGTTATTCTTTTTGACAAAGAAAAATGCTAAAAGTTTTATTCTCATTAGCGAGAAAAGTAAGGTCGCGGATGTTTCGGATTTAATCTGATTTATGTTACGGGGCGGCGAATAAGATATATCCAATCTGCCCATGGCAATGGTAAACATTTCAAGTTGGACAAGTGACCTCCCGCAGAATTCGAAAGAGATAAAAATTAAATAGGTCATCCGCTGACCGAAAAACAAAAATGTCTGCTGACCACCATGAAGGAAAGATTAAGCCTTTGTCTATATGCAGAATATCATTGAGAGGAGCATCTGTTTATTGTCAGGGCTGGCTATGATAGCAAAACTATTTTATCGGAACAGTTAATTAGCGACAGAATGCAAATACGTCCAATTGACCACCCACTTGTTTGGCGAAGGCCCCGGGTGATAAATCCAAGTGACATTTGGCTAAGATAAGAGTCCAAGGGTTTGTTGTCGGGCAGAAGGAAAGAAAGAGAAAAAAAAAGAAAAAGAAAAAGGAAAATCATTTTTTTTCTTTGAGCAAGATTTTTTAAACCGAGGCTAATCTGGCCACACTCACGCCGCTGAGCGCTCATTGGCTGAATGGTGGCGTGAGCGTTAGGCGGAGGTAATCATGTGAAGAAGGAGGGGAGGCATGTTGCGCCCCCTGAAGGGATAGGTGTGACATGCCACTGTGAGAGAGAGGGGAAACCCGTTTACACCCTCTGAGGGTACGGTGAGATACCAATATGAGAACAGAAGAAGGTGGGAAGACGAAAGACTTCCAAAAATGGAAAATAATAAATTTTTCTGACCGAAAACAAAGAAGTGGATTGTAGATTTAGAATTATCAAGGAACCTCAAACACCGACAAGCCCACTCCGGCTTTGGTCGGCGTCCATATAAGCAGAGTCGCAGCGAGTGAAAAACAGTTCCAGTTCCAGTTGGGTTTCAGTTGAGTTGGCAGTTCGAGTTCCAGTTCCAGTTGAGTGAAGTTCGCAGTTGGAGTTTCATCCGTCTCGCAGATAGCTGACTTGAAAGATTCCACGCAATTCCGAACTCAACTTCTAATCAAGAACAATTTATTTTTGAAGTACGACTTAGACTCACACCACCAAAAAAAGTTGTACGAATATCGCCTGAAGATACACCAAGAACCAGTTTCTTAAAAAACAAACAACTTAAGATGTTAAGACTCGCCTAACAAACACAAAGTGTCACGAATCCATATAGCGGGTTGGGAAGAAGAATCAGTCCTGTATTCAGAAACCAGATATAAAGTATTGTTATCCTTTTTTTAACACATTTGAACTTTTCGAGTTATTATTTTATGTTCTTTTACATTTACTTGTGTGGTGTTACCCTTGGCCGGACTCAGCTTGCATTACGGCCCGGCGACTGATTGATTTCGTCTACCTAAAATCAAATCACAACGTGGGTAGGTTAGACTAGAAATCAAAACAGTTACTTCGGTAACCAGACGTTAGAGGCGAGCTGGGAACGACAAGGCTGATACCGAATCTAACCAGATTCCCATCCGAATCAGCAAAAGGTTAGAACGTCACATTTGGTGCCGCGACCAATACCAAGTCACATTGATCGTCACGCGGCCAGGCAGACGTCACGATTGGCGCAGCGACACCGGGTGACGTTCACATCAAACTGTTCGTTGAGAATGTGGATCATTCCGCGTGGTCAACCTAAGATGGAAAAAAAGAAAAGACGAGTATGCTCTATTTTATTTTATTTTTTGTATCGTCTTTGGCTGAGGAGGAAGTGACGTAAGTCGTTAACGATTGGTCAGCAGTGGCATTTATTTAACGAGTCCATTTGTTGCGTGCTTCGCGTATTTAAAAAAAATTTTTTTTGCTTCAGGATCGCCTGCCGGAATAGTACTGTTTCGGTAGGGTCTCTTGGGTGAACAAGTATGATGTTGGAAGACCCGAAACTTGTCATGACCCCAAGTCATACCATCATTGACGAGGCGATCCTGAGCACTCGTTGGAGTGTTTTCATGTCAAAGATATTTTTTGGCTCATTTTTACTATAACTTTGGTGCTTTAACTATAATAATATTGATGCGGTCTTAAACTGAATTTGCCGGCAAATTTGGATATTTTGAATTAATCCAGCATTAAAATTTTCACTCGTCAGGAGATATCGGCATTTGATATATATATATTTGCCCCTTTTTTGCTTCTTCGCATGGTCAAACCTGAGGGTTGGAGACAATTAAATTCAGTAGAATTCTTCTCCTAGAATGGTTGCCAACCAGTGACAGATAACCCAGCCGAGAAAAGGTTGATTCATACTTTTCAAAATGCTGTTTATGCATAGATTAACGTAACAGATTCGATTGGAATTTGAAATCTGCTTTCTGCTTTCTCATTTAGAGCTGCAACGCATTACACTGCTCTTTCTCTTCCCTCTCTCTCTCTCTCTCTCTCTATATATATATATATATATATATATATATATATATATATATAGATAGATAGATAGATAGATAGATAGTTGTAGCAGCAAAATTGTCCAAATTGTGTAACAGCAAAATTGACAAGTGTTAGATTAAGATTTGTACCCTTGTGTCTTAGAAATGATTAAAGATATCTTACTGGAATTTTCCGAGTTTTTATAATATTAATGGACTTGAGCAATAAGAATGTATAATTACTCTCAAAGCTTAACCGAAGTGTAGTGACGAAATCGATCATAAACGAAAATGACAAAATCATAGCCAAGTAACGGAAGCTCATGAACGATTGAAATAATGTTCATATATATATACATATATTATTCCAGGATCTTTTTTTTAACTTATTCAAGTTGTCTTTCGCTCTTTCTAACCTTCAAACTTTCTATCCTGGAGTAACAAGTTGCCTCACAGAGTGCACGTACGATTTCATTTTCATGTCTTTTTCCATTGCTCTTTGGACTGTCATAGTCGAAACGTCACTCTCACGTGCCAAACGTGTTATGGATTGAGTTGAAAGTTTTTAATTTAATCTCTTTAGCTGTAATCTCCTGATCTAGTTTTCATCTCTACTGTTCCCTCTTTTCTAAACATATTCACTGTTTCTTGATAATTCGTAAATGTACTTCGACGATGGAAGCCAGGGTATGAATGTTGCTACCATTACTCAAGGCCTGAATGATCTTTTTCCTCTCACCATTGCTCAGTTGGGAAGATATAGCAGATTTTAACCTGGTCTATTTTTAGCTAAATAAAGGTGTTTTCAATGATTCTTATGGCATCACGTTGGCTAAGCGTCTTATCTGAAAACCTCGAAAAGAGAAACTCAATAAGATTAGTGGTCTTTTAGATATTAAACATTTCGTGAGATGGACAGTTATTCCATGCTATAACACACGATATATATATATATATATATATATATATATATATATATTGAGACATTTTTTATGTATATATATTCTTTTTATAGATACAAATATTTAAGTAAATGCTCTGTTTATAATACTTGAATATTTGTATCTATAAAAAGAACGTATAAATATAGAAAAGGTCTTAAAATAATTGTCGGACTTCGTCCATTTCATAATATATATATATATATATATATATATATATATCAGTGTCGTTAAAACGACTGAAAAAATACTGCAGTTAATTTTTATTTAATGTGTATAATTATTATGTATGGATTGTTTTGTTTTATATATATATATCTAGAATTATAGGAATGTTTTTATTTTCCAAACAAGGTAAGCACACTGAATTCTTAAATTCGATTTAAAGTAAAAATAAAATCATCCGTGATGATAGCTAAAAGAATAGTCTAAACCGCACGGATATACAGAAAATTCGGCCAATTTCCGCATACTTTTTGTCCAAATAAGAAAACAATCATACGAACACAAGAAAAATTAAATAAAAAAATAATCGCAGTACTTTCTCAGTCATTTTTAACTAAACTTGTATAAAACAGGGATTGCTACCCAAATACACAATTATATATATATATCTTTATATATCGTAATCGATTCTCCCGTCGTGTTCGACGTATGAGGGTCAAGCAGATCAGTTTTCAGGAAACTGACAGCCCAACACCGGCACATGAAATTCGATTATAGTGGTGAAGGTTTCGTGCAGGACCATCCACACTTTTTGAAGAGCCAAATACAGAAACCTGGTGCATATAGCTAAAATAAATCCTAAAGAATCAGGAAAACTACCTAGGTTTCACCTAGACGGATCTTCAGTGTAACTTTACCCTGAAGAACGGTTAAGTGAAACCTAGGTAGGTTTTCCTGGTTCTTTAGGATTTATTTCAGTTATTCCCGCTCTACTTAGCGTATTGAGCACTCTACGTCTTAGTCTTACTACTAGATTGTTTTTTTTTTCCTTTGGACTAAAGATTTGAGGCACTGGGCGATTTATTTCAGGCTGTTCTGATGTTTTTAGTTTATGCGTTACCAATCTTTTCCTCGGGTACGGATTTGTTTTGATTTACCTCCAAGTTGAGCTATCTGAGATTTTTTCCAAACGAGTATTACTATTATATATATATATATATATATATATATATATATATATATATATATATATATAAAATGCAGGATATGTGTGTGTGTTTGTGTGTGTGTATGTGCAACGAATGCTCGGACGCAATTTCCGACGGATTTGCACCAAAATTTATATGCACATACTCCAAGTTAGCGGGAAGGTCAAGACCGACTTTGCATTTCCCAACTCCCATCGACAGTGGAAATAATCGATTTTTCATGCTTCTACGGCAGTTTTCATGTAGTTTGCGTCCATTTTCTACTGGCCAGAGTGAGAGCCTATAGCTGGCTGCCACGAATAGGCAGGAAGATTCTATTGGCCAGCGTGAAAGCCAACAGCTGACTGACACGAATGTTAACTAGCAGGCTAGCATGCAAAAAAAAATCGATAGCCGCATTCGTCACAAGTGGGAATAATTTAAATCTGCATGGCACTTTACTCCAATTGGGTCATTCGCTTGCTTAAACTCAACGTTGATTCTGATTCCGCAGAACTGGGTTGGGTGTGAAAAAGTATTTGTTGTTAACATTCTTTTTTCATTCGGTTTTTCCAGTTACGAGTCCTTTTTTAAAGCTGATCGTTTTGTGTTCATTTTGTTTAGTTCTTTTTTCGTAACAGATTTAATGTTTAGTATAGAGCTTAGAAAAAATTCGCAAAAATATTTCAAGTCAAGTGATTGCGATTGCTATATGTGTCGTAGGATTTTTCAATCAAGCACGGGCAACGCCGGGCCACGCTGCTATTATATATATATATATATATATATATATATATATATATATATATATATATATATACGACTATTTATATTCGTATGTAAACAAATGTAGACAGGCATTCACACCGTTTATCAGCCCCGCTCCCGATCATTTTGTTGCGAGGAGATGAAAACATTACTTGTCTTATCACTTTTATTTCCGACAGATGGCGTTCGCGAAACAGAAGGTGATTCCGAATTCTGACCGATACTAATCTGTAATTACGTTGTTACAAACGACTGCCACGTGTCTGCGGGCTTGTCGTGGTTGGTCTCTATGGAAACTCAACTCTTAATGTGCTTTCGGACTGTTCCCGACATCCTGTTCGTTTTCAGGATGATAATTGCCAATATTATCGTCGCCGTCATCATTCACAACGTGACACCTTATACACTACTGCATTAGCTATGTTGCTGACCACGTGATCACGCGTCACTCTCATCTTGATGATTCGACTCCCAAAACTGAATTACTTCAGAAAAAAGCCTCAAGAAGTATGGTTTTGCATAATTTCCTAATAACCTGATAACAGTCATTCCTGATATATGTTATATATTCCTTTGTTTTATCACAAGGAGGAAAGAAAGCTTGGTAAATTTGACACTCACGGTATATGTAGAAAGCAAGAGGAAGAGAGAAAAGCATCGAATAACTTACCTTACGAGCTTGAGTAAATAGATAGCAGGACAGGAAGGATAGTAAAGCCTAAATATTTCTAAGAGTATAAGAAGTAGTGGAGACTCATGTTCGAGAAGGCTCTGAAGAGATGCGCCATATAGTCGAAAATGGCGTTCTCATTCCTGATTTTAAATGTAGGATAACATAGAGAAAGAAGATTAAACAATGGATTTGCTTTACTTATTTTAAATGGCCTGGGATAAATAAGAAAAAAAAAAATTATTTATCGTATGTGATACACACCAGGTCTGATACGAATTTTATATCAATATGTAGCCTTTGTATTAAAAGAAGTTGATCTGTGGTGGCCCCAGTATATATTGTGTTCACCCTGAGAGATACCAAACTAGATTATTTATTCAGTGTGACACAAGATAAGAATACCCTCATACTTTTATGTATTTAGTTCAATGAAAAAGTCAAAGTGGGAGGAAACAAATATTATGGGATTGATGAAGAACTGGAAACTGCTGTAAGAAATTAAAATACTAAAGAGTAAATATATTCAATAAAATTGCCTTCAGCTTCAACCACGTCCTCCAGACGACTTCGGAATCGCCTGCAACTCTTCTTGACGGTCGTTCTCCTTGTTTAAGTTGGCCACTGCTGCTATAATTCTTGCCTTCAGTTCATCAAGGGGGCTGCAGTCTTGAGAATTACGTAGCCATATGTGGTCGCAGAAATTGTCAGACCGTGATGAATGGGTTCTCCTGCTTGTGTGGCATGGTGCAGGGTCCTATTGACAGACATAGCGTCTTCCATCAGTCACCCACTTGGCCAAGGGCAGTACTACCTTCTCAAAACATTTGTTGTAGTCCTGTTTGTTGAAACTGAGTCCCTCACCAATAAATATGAGAGTTATTTTTTTCTCAGAACGATCAGAATGAATTTTCAGAGCTGCCGTAGCTTCGTTATCACCATGAGACTCATCCAACTCTTTCCGTAGTCTCTGCACTGCCCTCAGATTGACACCCAAACACTCTGAAATGTTTTTATTAGAGCTTCCGGTACGAATGTCAAGCAGTACATCAAGCTGTTTCCAAATTTCAGCTGGTGTGAATTGCGTCATTGTTTCCTTTTTTTTTTTTTTTTTTTTTACAGACTATATTGTGCAATCGACAAAATTCAAAACAAACAACGCAAATGGAATTTAAATCGAGTATCGATATTTTGAACTTCTTTTTGTAGTTTTGAATTATAGTCACTTTGGCTAATTTTCATCATCAGAATCGTAATTGATCTTTGGGGTTTGAATGTTTATATTGCCACGTTAGCCTGACGTTTTTTTTTGTTTTTTTGTTTTCAGTTTTCTAACTCTGTTTTGCCGCATGACTGTAACAGGGTGTTTATTGTGAAAATTTAAATTTTGTTAAATACAAACAGCTAAGTTACATCAGTCATATTTTGAGAATTATTTATTCTTGTAGGAGTAAATTATTTCTCTCATATTGTTGATAAAAGTAGAAAAGAGTTCTTCAAAGATCTGTAATAGTTCTTGATAAAGTTGCAAAGCTCCGACTGTCTGCATTTATCATCAGGAATGAAATGGTGTTAAATAGAGGTAAGTTACATGCGTTATATTTTGAGAATATTTTTTTCTTGTGGGAGTGAATTATTTCTCTCATATTGTTGATAAAAGTGGAAATGAGTTCTTCAAAGATTTTTAATAGTTCTTGCTAAAGTTGCAAAGACCCAACTATCTGCATTTATCATCAGGAAAGAAAAAAAAAAAGAAATTAAACGAAATTTGAAGTCCGTAAAAAATACAGGCGAAATGACTTTTGTTTGGTTTAGTTTGTTTGTTTAACGGAAAATCAATTCTTTAAGTGCCATTTAAAGCCGAAATTTAATTTGGGAGATTTGGTAATTTGCTTTTTATTTAAAACATGTATTGTTATTAATTTTTTTCTATGAAAATGTATCGCGTAGCAACATCAGCACGGCAAAGGGCACTCCTTTAAAGGCAAGGAAGGGCAAAAATATTTTAAGTCAAGTGATAGCGATTGCTGTATGAGTCGTACGATTTTTTTGAATCAAGCACAGGCAACGCCGTGCCAGACTTATATATATATATATATATATATATATATATATATATATATATATATATATATATATATTACTGATACCCCCGGACAAGAGGACGGACGGGTCTGTATACGAAACTCTGGAGTCGGGATACTGAAGGTAACATCAGTCAGCCTTTTACTTATATTTATTTTATATTTATGTATTTACTAATTTAAGTGTTATTTTTAGTGCATATTTGTATTTCAGTCGACGGTTTAATTTAAAGAGCATTATATTTTGTCGGCTGGCCTGAAAATTCGAGTAAACTTATTAAAGATGCGCCATTTTTTTTCTTTAATTTATCTCCAATATTCACGCTTGTAGACAAAATGTAATAAGGTTTAAAATAAAAAAGAGCGTCTACTCAAACATGGTTATCCACTAAAAATAACGTATAAAGTTACAAAAATATGCCAGATTATAAATTAAAATTCATTAATGAAATTCGCTTGAGGCTGAAATGGAACAAATGTCTTTAATTTAATTACAAAATTAAATTCGAAGCTTTTAGCTTTCATTTTTAAAACATGGTTAGAACTGTGTAGCGAAAAAAAACATATTTTTAATAAGTTAATTTATAATATTAATGCTCTGTAAATTTACATTGATCACTGTTTTGTAAAAATAAAAATATCTATAAGAACACCGGATTATATATCTTACTGTTCGTTATATATATATATATATATATATATATATATATATATATATATATATATATATATAAAGCCACTAGGATGCAAAAGGTTACTGAGTATTATAGAATATGAAAAAAATACTATTACGAAGAGTGGACAATAAATGAACAAGGATGGAGAAGATAACGATTGATATTGTATTTAATTTCTTGAAGATCAAAGTTGACTGGGAAGCAAGAAGCAAGAAGAGACTTTCAGAAGCGATAAGTGAAATAGAAGAAACTTTTAGTATAGAACTTACGGTTACATCTAGTCGTTTCAACTGTAAATTGATGAGACCTTTCCGCCAATCTAGTACTGCGCTTAAATTCATAATGTCTAGTTACTGTAGAGGAAAGTAATATTTATTTTGAAAATACCAAAAATGTGGCACAAGTCCAAAAGTGAAGCTAAAGGAAGGCTGGTCTATAATCTGTCTTATCTTAAACACATTCTTACTGACCATTCTTAATACAGCCATCAGAATAGATCAAAGACTCTATGAAGTTCAAACGAGTTCCCATATGTACAATTTGTCTATGGGGGCGGGAAATAAAAAGAAAAGAAAAAAAAAACAACTTTTAAGACTGATGCCCCATAGAGGAAAGTTCATCAGATCAACATGAAAGTATTTACAGAAAATGTACAGGGAAGCTACGTTACGATGGTAAGAAAAGAAACCGAAGCCGAGATGCCAAGTCAGGACCAATAACATTGCAGATTCTTCTTTGGATTTTAGCAAGAATCTCTAAATAAAAGGCGTTTCATTAAGACGGATCGAAATCAGCAGTAAATAAATCAGTGTTATTGGTAAAGATTTATTTATTTCTCTATTGGATCATGTTATTTAAGTTATGGCAATTATGTGTGAAAAATAATATCGCCCAAATGTTCGCTAACTCTTCGGCGGCACACCTGCATTCGATTGCCAACATTTTTGATGACGTCTCTGCGTAGTTGGTCCTCGATCTCACCAATATGCTTTATTATCTCATCCTTCAGCTGTTGAATTGTTGTTGGCATAGACCTTACTTTTGAGATGACCCCCAAAGGAAGAAATCTAAAGGCGTCAAGTCGTACGAACGTGGTGGCCAATTCATTTGGCTGTTTCGAGAGATGATGCGAACTGGGAAGTTTTCATTCAAATTATATTTGAACGTCCATTTTCGTGATAGGCTTCGATGTAGGGAATAGAGGCTCAGAATGAGAAATTGGAGACCCGGTTTCGAATTCTCGTCGTGTTGTTTGAAGTCACTTATTTGCAAATACCCTTGGAAAGGTCTGAATTCATCTCCACTAGTCTCCTCCTATCAATGGGCTTTGATTACCAGGACAGACTGAATAATATAAATTTAAGATACCCATTCATATATATATATATATATATATATATATATATATATATATATATATATATATAATGTTTATTTTATTTAAAATATGATTCCATCTCGTATACATACATGTCTCATGTTTCAAAACAATGAGTCCCGACGGAAAACTTCAATATAATTAAATTGTGTTAACGTGAAATTTCAGAAATACGTTATTCAAAAAAAAAAATTTCGCTTAAAGATGGAACTCATCTATCAACTCTAATTTAATTCAAATAAATATATTATAAATAATTTCATATATATATTTGGCTCTTGTTTTCACACAACACACACACACACACACACACACACACACACATACACATTATATATATAGTTATAATATATATATATATATATAAATAATTATTTATTTAAAATATGATGCCAACTCTATGACATAAGAGGTCTTTGTTTCGAACCACTATTTTGTTAAATAATTTAACTCCCAAAAAAATACTGAAATGGAACGCTCACTTTTGGATTTATTTTTGTTTTGAAACATGAGTTCCTTCCTATTTTTCTATATATATATTTTTTTTATATAAAATACTAAGGAACGTTGGATTATATATATATATATGTGTGTGTGTGTGTGTGTGTGTGTGTATAACGGGTGTAACAACAAAATTGTCCAAATCCTGAAACAGCATGTCCATCCAACAAATTTTTTAATATCTAAAAAAACACTAAACTATTAAGTTTCTTTTTTCCAGATTATCAGATTAGACGTTTACATATTTGACACCATTTGTCATAAGAATCATTGAAAAACCCATTGCTATTCAGCTAGAAATAGAGCAGGTTAAATATCATTTTGTGTAAGCCCCACTACGTTTTTCCAACTGAGCAATGGTGAGAGGAAAAAGATCATTCAGGCCTTCAGTAATGGTACCAACATTCATACTCTGGCTTCTATCTTCAAAGTCTGTTTAAAAACCATCAAGAAAATGGTAAATAAGTTGAAAAAAGAGGGAAAAATAGAGAGGAAAACTGGATCAGGAGGTCACAACAGGAAGTGGGATCATCATTTCAACTTAGAACTGAATACATTATTACTGGTCAAAGTAGTCCAATAGTGTTATAACAACCTTGGAGACTTCCAGTAATATATCTTTAATCATTTCTAAGATCCAACGGTTCAAAGGGTAATCTAACAACTGAACAATTTTGCTTTTACACCCGGTATATATATATATATATATATATATATATATATATATATATATATCAAGGTTTTTATAACACTATTGGGCTCTACTTGCTCGTGACAATTAACGTACTTCACTACATCACTACATTTAAAATGTAATTGTAACAGTCAACTCTATTATTGCAGGCACACACACACACACACACACACACACATACACACACACACGAACACACACGAACACACAAAGACAAACGCACACACACACACACACACACACACACACTCACACAAAAGACATTTCAAGATACTCCTTTATAAAAAACGATTCTTACCACCATTGAATTCTTTTTCATATATGTGCCGTTTCTCTTCCGGGAGCGGTCGATCATGACTCTCCACATTTTTCTGTCCTTTCTAGATCTTAGGAAAATTTGTCTTTTTGCTATATCTCCTCATGTCCTCATGCCTAACATTTACACAAACTCGTTGGCTAGGTTATACACTGTTTCTCTGTCACTTTTTGATGCTGAATACAAACGTCCTTAATCTTTAAATCTCCATCGTTGGTCACAGCTTCAGGCCATGGCATTCTCAGCATCCTACCATAGAACCACATTTCTGTTGCCTCAAGTCTCTTCTTCTTCTGTAAGGAGAATGCGCTGTATTCGCTCTCATATAGGAGGATCGATATTATGTAACAGTCTAGTATTTATTTCTAATGAAATTTTCTTGTTTCTTAATACTTTGCTTAGCTTTTGTAAGGCAACATTCGCTATCCGAATGCTCCTTCGCATTTCGGTGTCGTATTTACATCCTTTGTTATAACATTTCGATATTTATTTTTTTTTTATACTTGCTTGATTTTGCACTTTCTTGCTCTTCTAGTTACCTTACTGTATCTGCTATCAACAATGTCACGTCCGGATATCTAATTCGTCGTTTAGTTCGTGGCCGTCAGTAATGAATGCTGGTATGTTTCTCAGGATTGCTTTGCTGTAAAAGCTTAATAATTTCTGTGAGAAGATACATCCTTGTCTTACGCCCCTTTCTTGTTTGGCGTAATTACTGAATTCATTATCTATCCGTATGGGAGACAAAAGTTAGCGCTCTGTTTAGTCATAATTTAGTCCTTCGGTAGTAAAACAGGAATGACTTCTCCAGAGCGTAGACTGAACGATATGGTATATGGTGGCTGTGCGCTGCCCAGAGTACATATCGTCAACTGTCGACCGTACCGACATGAGCCCAAAGGTATATATATATATATATATATATATATATATATATATATATATATATATATATATAGGCTTGAGCGAAAGAGTTGCCGGAAACTTGTCAGTGTTGACAGCTAACCGCTTTCGGCGCTTTACTTCCTGTTCTCTGTATGGATTAACTTCCATAGACTTTTCAGCGTTTTTAATATGACAGCAAGGAAGCTGAGGTTTAAAATCAGGGTTTTCCGTCTCCTAGATGGACCGCCTTCTTGGACTGTCGAGCTGCATCTGCCCGGAGCAGCTGGTTATGAAGCGCCAGTTTCCCGCCTTCGCCCATTCTCCGGCTTGGAACTGGACTGATATAACTTGTATAACTTCTGGGTTATTCTAATATATTTGCCAAATCTGAAAGCAGGCGCCCTCTACAGGGATAAAATTAAAATAACAACTTTCAAGCTTGGGGTTTAATTACTTGAAAGCCAACGGAAAGATTAAGAGAGAGTGTGCTAAATTATCGTGTGATGAAGGATGCACTCAAAACGCATTGCAGCTAAGCTTTCTGATTTTGATTTCTTCCTTTTTTTTTCTTCTTTTTATTTAGCGATGAGCGCTAATGTTACGATGCCTTTTCCTATTGAAGTGAACGTGACATTTCCTGCTTGTTGTCTGCCGGTCGTAACGCTAAGACTACGTGTTAAATGGATTCTCTTTATTTCTGTACGAGAAACACAATTCAGTTAAATTTAGAGAAGTATTTTTTTTGCTTTTACTTTTTAATATTATTTCTTTAAACCTACTTACTTGACATTCTCCTTACTACTTACACTTTTTTTCTTAGCTTGACGTCTTTCGAAAAGCGTGTGTGTATGTGTTAAACCGAGCTGTTTGCAGCATGGCTAGGGCATTTTTCTAATATAGACACTAATATATTTTGCAATTTCTCCTGTATGCCAGCGAATACTGGACAGCTAAGCTCATCACAGATGGAGGAGAGATTTCAAGCAACAGATATTTGGTTCAACAGAAGAATCATGTGAATACAATGGACTGAACGTGTGAGCAACGACGAAATTTTAGAGATACTGGGAATAAAAAAAACACTTATACTTAACATCAGTAAGAGACAGTTGAAATTTCTAGCGCACATAATGTGGAAAGAGGGCTTGGAAAATTTGATATTCACCTGACAGATTGAAGGTCAGATTTAACAGAAGAAAGCAAAACGTAAGCTACTTAGCGAGCTTGTGTAAATGACTGTGTGTTGCAAGAACAGGGAGACAGCAAAAAGACAAAATTTATTAAGATCTACAAATGAAAGAGAATAGTGAAGAACTATATTTGTTCAATACGTGAAAGCACACGACATATCGAGAAGAAAAAAAGAAATTTCAGGCGAATTTTCAAGGGAAGTAACTCTATCGTTAAACAAAAAAATACGCCTGAGTGACGATGGATTTTAGTGAAAATGGACTCCAAAAAAACACTTATTCTTCAAGTTGATGATTCTAGGGAATATAATGAGGCAGGAGGGCATGAATAATTGCTATTGATTGGACAGATTAAATGTAAGAAGGACAAAGGGAAACACGACATAACCTACCGAGCTTATTGGCTAAAAGCGTTGGTTGGATCCAGTGACTTCACCCAGATAGTTGTGAGTTCAATACCTCGCTACTGCAGTGGTGAACAAAAAGATTGGTGATTTGAGTTAACGGGAGGTAAATGAGCCGAAACATCGTGAATATACCGTCCTCTTAATTCTTATTGTTCTCTCTTATGGCTTTAGCTTGGGTGAAATGATTAATATATATATATATATATATATATATATATGAAGAAAAGTAAGATATATAATCCGGTGTTCTTATTGATATTTTTATTTTTATTCACGACAAGCATCCGAACAATGAAAAGAATATAAATACTTAAAATATCTCATCTCAGAAATATAGACAGACACGATTTTTCTCGGCACAATTTATCTTACAAATTACTAAGTCTACTATTTGCCAGTGCTTTGAATATTGCTGATACATATGGTCTGGTGATCTTGCTGTATATTTAGGGATTATTGATAAAATCCAAAAACAGAATTTGCAACGTTATTGGTCCTGACCAAGCATCTCGATTTCAGTCATTCTCCTACTGCCGTAATGTATATTCCTTGTGCCTTATCTTTAAATACTTTCATAGTAATTTTTCTGATGAACTTTTCCCTGTGGTACCTAGAATATATGAATTTAAGTGCAGTATTAGACAGGCAGCAGGGTCTCATCATTTTACAGTTGAATTGGCTAGATGTAATTTCTAATTTTTATTATTCTCTCACACGGTTCAGCTAACTTTGATCTTCAAAATTTAGATGCAATGTGATTGGTTATATACCGTACTCTTAATTCTTATATTGTTCTCTCTTATGGCTTTAGCTGCGGTGAAATGATTAACACACACACACACATATATATATATATAATATATATATATATATATTTAAGACATTTTATGTTTATACATTCTTTTTATAGATACAAATATTTAAGCAAATGCTCTGCTTATAATAAACAGTATTGCACAACATTTACCGGTCTGAATGTCCGAGATATTTTCACAGAAAATCCGACAGGATTCGGACCTGTATCCTATACGGAACCGTCATTTAGCTTGACATGCATTTAACCGATTTGGCCACAGTGATGCCTTCTTTTAGCAAGGTCGAATTTACTGTATTTTGAACTTCAATCTTCTATGAATCTCTCGCGTACATTCATATCTGCTCATGGCGTATCAAATGTAGACAAATGACGTCACACATTCTGAAATGGACAAAATCCGACAATTATTTTAAGACGTTTTTTATTCAATTTTAAATTTAATTTGGTAATTACATTAAAAACACTAAAAACATTAGACTAATTTTTAGATTAATTACAGAATTAAATTTGAAATTTTTAGCTTCCATTTTTGAAACATAGTTATTACTGTGTAGCGAAAAATATTTTAAACCAGTTAATTTATAATATATATATATATATATATATATATATATATATATAGGTTCAAGTTCAAATTCTAACGAAATTCTATGGCCAGATTTTATCGCGTTTTAGCGCTTATCACCTCATCCTCTTCATATAGCCTCTTTCTTTCTTTTCCCTTACCCCTTTTTTCGTTTTTCCTTCCTTTCCATCCACCCACGACTACTTAATGCATTAGATTTCCTTCCATTTCCACATTTAAATTCTAGAAGACATTTTATGAAAATTTCCCAAAAAACGGAAGTGGGGGATATTTGCTTCGATAACTGTATTTCTGAATAAAGTTTTTAGTAACGCCGTAATTCCCCACCTGATGAGACGTCTAAAAAAGGTTTTCTCTTTTTGACGTTGAAACAAAAATGTACAATTTTGTAGTGGATATGTGCATGTTGTAATGTAACACTGCATAAGATAAATAAAATTTACGGCTCTGTTTTATGTATTGAGCGCTATTTTTAAATTAATGTTTTTGAACGCTGTAATCCTCCTGTTCGTTCTGTGTGTGTTTTATATATATATATATATATATATATATATATATATATATATATATATATATCGGTTGTAACAATAAAATTGTCTAAATCGTGTAACAACATGTCCATCCATAAAATGTTTAATATCTAAAAATAACAAAATAAATAAATAAAAATAAATTAAAAAAAAAAAAAAAGCACTAAACTTTTTCCAGATTTTCAGATGACGTTTAGTCATCTAGACACAATATGTTAAGAGAATAACTATAAAACCCTTTCAGTTATTCTGCTAAAAAGGGAGCTGATTACAATTGTTTTGTGTTAGACACAGTCTTCCCAACTCAGCAAGAGTCAGAGAAAAAAAAAAAATCATTCATGCCTTCAATAATCTTTTCGAACATTCATCAGATGACTTTTAGTCATCTTCAAGATTGAAGAACCCTCAAAGAACAGTGAATAGGTTTAAAAAAACCCAATAGAGAGGAAAACAGGATCAGGAAGAGGGATCATCATTTCAAATTGTTTTTAATTGAAAAGTTTCAACATTCATTTGACGTTTGTCACGTGAGAGATGAGAGAAAAAACGTCCCCATTCAGCTCGTTCCTCGCTCGTTCCTCGCTCGTTCGGGTGTCGCCGCTCCAAACGTGACGTCCGCCTGTCTGCGCCAGTCGTGCTATCCCGTCCTGTGACGACCAACTGGCTTGGTATTGGTCGCGGCACCCAAATGACGTTCTAACCTTTGCTGATTCGGATGGGAATCTTGTCGTTCCCAGCTTGCTTCCAACGTCTAGTTAAAGTAACTGCTTTGATTTTTCTCTAGAACGTTTGAATTGATCTAGTCAGACGAAATCAATCAGTCACCGGGCCGTAGAAGCTGAGTTCGAATAAGGGTGATATCGCAAAGAGCAGTGTAAAAAAAATAAAATAAAACTCGAAAGTTCAAAGGTATCAAAAAAGGATAACAATATTTTATATCTGGTTGCTGGACACATAGGAAAACGTTTATCTCCGACCCGCTATATGGATTCGTGACACGTTGTTTTTGTTAGGCGAGTAATAACATCTTTAGTTGTCTGTTCTTTAAGAAACTGGTTCTTGAAATTGTGTCTTCAGGCGAAATTCGTAAACTTTGTTTTGGTGGTATGAGTCTAAGTCGCTCTTCAAAAATAAATTGTTATTTTTGAAGATGAGTTCGATTTCGCGCGAATCTTTCAAGTTAAGCTAATGCGAGGATTATACATGCAAACTTAAACCGAAACTGAACTCGAACTGAACTGATTTTTCGCTCGCTGCGACTTTGCTTATATGGACTTTACCAAAACCGGGGTGGGCTTTGTCGGGGTTTGAGGTTCCTTGACAACCCAAATCCACAATTTTCTTTTTGTTTTCGGTCAGAAAAAAATTATTATTTCCATTTTTGAAGTCTTCTCTTACCCCCCACCTTTTTCGTTCTCATATGGGTCTCTACCATACCCCCAAGAGGGCGTCAACGGTTTTCCTACTCCTTCGCAGTAACATCTCATACTTATCCTCTTAATGAGTGGTGGAGGCCTCCCTGGCATCATATGATCACCTCCGCCTGGCTCTCGTTAACATTCACCCAATGGGCGATCAACAGTGTGGGTGTGACCAGACTAGCCTTGTTTTAAAAAAAAAATCTTGTTCGAAGAAAAAAAATCTTTCTTTCCCTTTTCCTTTTTCCTTCTTTTTTCTCTTTTCTTTCGTACTGTGGAATAATTGCAGCTCTTATTCTCAATGTCACCTGGTACCTATTAATGAGATTTTCGCCAATTATCAAGGGTTGGTCATCAGCGAAACACAGCCAAATTTTCGTCATGATAAAATAGTTTCGCTATCCTAGCTGTATTTGCATTCTTGGTGCCGGTTTCTGATGAAATAGTTTCGCTATCTTCGTATATTTCAACACAAAACAGACACCTTGTCTAACGATATCTTTCCATCGACAAAAGACTTAACCTATTTTCTTTGGGTTTTTTCAGCTCATGTGATTTTTTGCGGACGAAGAATTAAATTTTTATCTCTTTAGAATTCTGTGGAAGCCCCAAATGGCATTTTCTCTCAGTAATAAGAGGACAACGAAAATATATTTCTTTTTATCCGAAAAACAAGAACAACATCTATTTCATACCTGAAGATATCTGTAGCTTTTTTAAAAAAATAAGAACTAATGCAACAGAAATTTATAGAAACAAGGATCTTTTCATTCATAACAGTTTCGGAGGTTTTTGTATATTATTTGAATTGTTTGGACGATGGATTTCTCGCTCATTTAAATCATTAACCTTTGTATTTGTTTTTGTATGAATAATTTTTTCTAAATTGATTGCACGTTTATCGAAAATATATATATATATATATTAATTGATTTAAAATATGGTTTTAAATCAATTAATTTATAATATTAATTCCTCTGTAAATTTACATTGAGCACTATTGGTAAAAATAAAATATCTATAAGAACACCGGATTTTTATATACTGTTCTGTTCTTTCTTTATATATATATATATATATATATATATATATATCAGGATATATAATTTATATATATATATATACATACATACATATATATATATATATATATATATATATATATATATATATATATATATATATAAGGCTTAATAAACAGAAATGAATTTCAGCGTCCTAAATTTTTGTATTCTAATAAAACGATTACATAAATTTATAAAATGTCCGAAAGGATAAAATGTGTCACATGAACGTCTTTTCCCTTACATCATTAATTTTACTAATATATATTGGGCTATTACTGATCTGTTTATTTTAATTCTTCCTTTATTTAATTATTAATTTTGATATTCAGGTTATTCTTGTTAATATACTAATAATGTCTAAATGTTTATTTTAATTCCTTTCCTTTGTATAATATTACAATTAAATAATAGTATTAATACTGAATTATAACATTTCTTTAATCTACTATGTTAAAAACTTAATTTTAAAGATCTTTATGAATATTTTCCGATTTGAACAAGAGTTAACATATTAAATATACGACATTGTTAATCCTCAACCGTTTTTTCAACTTCTGTCTAGACATGTATATGTTTCCGTCTTTCTATTCCCCCTCATCCTTTGGCAATTCTTTCTTTCTTTTTTTCTCTCTATCTCCCTCTTAAATGCCTTTTCCCTTACTTACAGTTTTTCCCTCTTTTTTTCCTCTTTCTTCCTATCCTTTTTAATTTTCAATTTGTTATGGTCCGGTTCCTTGTACCACGGTGAGAGTCCAAGGTAGAACCAATAAAGAAGAACTCGAATACGGATATGGAATAACACAGATATATTACAAACAGGAATATATGCAGAGAAGTAGAAGTGTTAGTATGAACAATCAGGTTTAGTAGAGAGAACAATGTAGTCTCAACCAGTATCACTATTCCAATGTTTTGCAGCAATTGTCTGAACGCGACTCTGTTTTGGACTGCCTCTGACTCGACTCTTGACTCGACTTGAACGACTGACGATATTCAGTCACCCCCCCCCACGTGAGCAATGGCACAAGGCCGGTTTAACGTGGCAATTGAACCCGTATAAACGGATTCAGGGCCGGTTTACCTCCTCGAAAGAGAATCCGCCCCTTCCTCTCCGCCTTCGAAGGCAGAGTTCAACTGAACAGTCGGTCAGAAGGTGAACGACTGACGATATTCAGTCACCCCGCCACTGGGGCGTCATGTGGCACAAGGCCGATTATTTATTGTGGGATCTCCGAGCCCGTGGCCTCGGATAAAAATTTACCCATTGAACCCGTATAAACGGGTCCAGGGTCGGTTTACCTCCCGAAAGAGACTCCGCCCTTCGGGGTAGCCTCGTTCGGGTTCCTCCCGCCCGAAGGCTGAGAGTTCAACCGATCAGCCGGTCGCGAACTTGAACGACGGACTATATTTAGTCGTCCCCAACGAGGGCGTCATGTGGCACGAGGCCTTTTTAACGTGGGCATTTCCGAGCCATTAGGCTCGGTAAAAAATAGCCCAATTTGAACCCGTATAAACGGGTTCAGGGCCGGTTTAACCTCCCGAAGGAGACTCCGCCCTTCGGCGTAGCCTATTTCGGGTTCCTCTCCGTCCGTAGACAGAGAGTTGAACCAAACCGTTCGCTCAGAAAGTGAGCGACGGACTATATTTAGTCGTCCCCCACGAGGGCGTCAAGTGGCACAAGGCCTTTTTAACGTGGGCATTTCGAGCCATTTGGCTCGGCAAAAATAGCCCATTTGAACCCGTATAAACGGGTTCAGGGCTGGTTTTACCTCCCCGAAGGAGACACCGCCCTTCGGCGTAGCCTCCTTCGGGTTCCTCCCGTCCGAAAGCGGAGAGTTAAACCGAACCGTTCGCTCAGAAAGTGAGCGACGGACTATATTTAGTCGTCCCCCACGAGGGCGTCATGGCACAAGGCCTTTTTAACGTGGGCATTCCCGAGCCATTAGGCTCGGCCAAAAATAGCCCATTTGAACCCGTATAAACGGGTTCAGGGCCGTTTTACCTCCCGAAGGAGACTCCGCCCTTCGGCGTAGCCTCCTTCGGGTTCCTCCGCCCGAAAGCGGAGAGTTAAACCGAACTGTTCGCTCAGAAAGTGAGCGACGGACTATATTTAGTCGTCCCCCACGAGGGCGTCATGTGGCACAAAGGCCTTTTTAACGTGGGAATTTCCGAGCCATTAGGCTCGGCCAAAAAATAGCCCATTTGAACCCGTATAAACGGGTTCAGGGCCAGTTTACCTCCCGAAGGAGACTCCGCCCTTCGGCGTAGCCTCCTTCGGGTTCCTCTCCGTCCGTAGACAGAGAGTTAAACCGAACCGTTCGCTCAGAAGTTGAGCGACGGACTATATTTAGTCGTCCCCACGAGGGCGTCATGTGGCACAAAGGCCTTTTTAACGTGGGAATTTCCGAGCCATTAGGCTCGGCCAAAAAATAGCCCATTTGAAACCGTATAAACGGGTTCAGGGGCGGTTTTACCTCCCGAAGGTGACTCCGCCCTTCGGCGTAGCCTCCTTCGGGTTCCTCTCGTCCGTAAAGACAGAGAGTTAAACCGAACCGTTCGCTCAGAAAGTTGAGCGACGGACTATATTTAGTCGTCCCCACGAGGGCGTCATGTGGCACAAAGGCCTTTTTTAACGTGGGCATTTCCGAGCCATTAGGCTCGGCCTCCCAATTTGAACCCGTATAAACGGGTTCAGGGCCAATTTACCTCCCGAAGGAGACTCCGCCCTTCGGCGTAGCCTCCTTCAGGTTTTCTCGCCCGTCCGTAGACAGAGAGTTAAACCGAACCGTTCGCTCAGAAGTTGAGCGACGGACTCCCTGCCTACTACTGAGGCGCAGTATTTATTAAATATGGAATAGTCATTATTATTATTATTATTAACACAAAAAAAAAAAACAAAAAAAAAAACGTTGGGATCATTTTTTATCAAACTTTTTAGTATTGATAACCTCCAAGGAATTTCTCTGTCAAAGAGCGAAATGAAAATATAAATGTAGTAAAATTGAGTTTCATTTTTATGTAATTCATTTCTGTGCTCTATAATAAATATATTGAGCTCTCGTTTGTATATCAGTTTTAATATTTTATATTTTAGGATTCACATGGATTACTTACCCACGGATTTTTTACCTATATATATATATATATATATATATATATATATATATATATATATATTTATGTCACTTTTTTTTTTTTGGATAAACTAATAAAATATATGATATATGTATCGAATATTGTAAATTGGCGCTACAGACTCACCAATAAACGTCTTTATTAAGCAACAGAACCCACATCATTTAAGAACTATCAAATGCAGCAACAGCTACTAAAATATATATACATATAAGTCGAAAAGAAAATAACGACACAATAAATACTTTAAATAAAAGGTTAAGAAGGAAACGTCCATCAATACTGGAAAAGCAATAACAGCTACTGGACTTGTTTTCCTGAAAAAGTTTTTTCAAGAGAAAGATTTCGAAAATTTCAAGTAAAAGCTGTACTGGCTGCTCGGTCATTGAATGCCAAATGTTTCCTTGGAGGGAAACGGCTAACATTACCGTTATTATTAACACTCGTCGAAACGTTCACGTATCACATTACATTCCCCCCCACCACCACAACCACTACATTCAGGGTGCGATGGGTAAATTGTCGCCATTTCATATTTTAATTTCGGGCATGCGCATTGTTTGCTTTTAATTTTGTCGACTGCACAGTATATTAGGGTCAGTTTGGTACCATCTGTGATAAAAAAGCACCATAACGCAAGAAATGTGGAAAAGGCAGTCTTTACTACTTGGCATTCGCGCCGGAAGCTCCAGTACGAACATTTCAGAGTGTTTGGGCGTCAATCTGAGGACAGTACAGAGGATTCGAAAAGCGTTGGATAGTGATCATGAAAATGTTTTGAGAGATCCCTAGTTATGGCGATGTTAGGCCTCTATTTATCTCCCCACAGGGTATCAAGCTCAACACGGATGCCTACATCAAGTGCCTTGAGGAGGTAGTGTTGCCCTGGGTAAAGATAGTGGCTCTATGGAAGACCCTATGTCACAATTCTGCACCATGCCGCACAAATAGAACACAGTCAAAACTGTCAGAAAATTTTTGCGACCACATCACCCCTTATATCTGGCCAGGTAAATCACCAGACTGCAACCTCCTTGATCGTTATGTGTCGAGTGTATGTGAGCGAAAGACCATCAAAACTCCTTGTAATACCAAAGTTGAACTGAAGGAAAGAATTATTGCAGAATTCACTAATTTTTACACGGAGACAGCCCAGAAAAGATGCAGGCGATTGTGAAGTTTTAGGGAGGTCATGATGGAAGCTAATGGCAATTTTATGGAATAAATATACCTTTTAGAATTTCAAGGTATTTTTTTGTAATTTTGTTAAAATGAGATGTCAGTGTTATTTTCATGTTTGTGTAATTTAGACGTTAATTTATCCATAGCACCCTGAAAATTTATTCTCTCACTTAAACCTACTGAAAACATCAGGCGAACAGAACCGGGTAGATGCAGTGACAATCTTCGTTTTTCATCAGCATTTTTGGTAATCACCAGTTTATCCAGACACTGTGGCTCGTATCGTTGAAAAGGGGATAAAAATGTTTAGAAGACGACAGTAGACATATGCTTTATTCAAATATCGAAGCCATTATTCTATCATCATTTGTCAGACAACGATCGTCACGTGTGATCAAATCTCGGAGGAAAGGATATTATTCATTTTTTGCTTGCCTAGAAATTGGCAAATATTACGTTTCAGTTCGCTCCTATGTGCAACTTGAAATAATATTATATAAATTAATCTATAAATGCATACATGTTCTTTTATGCACCCCCGCCCCTTGAGTATCATGATACACTATCTCTGATCGGGTTGTTTTGAGGAGCGTGGAACCACCTCTTAGTTGCCGTTGTTCCCGTGTCCATCCTCACCTGGGGTGGTAGCATCTGGTAGGGTCCTAGTCATGGCCAAAAAGGGAACCACCAAACTGAGGTCAAAAGGTTATTAAAGTACAAAAAAATATATTCTTACAGTAACAATGTCCAGCAAAAGTTTTTAATAGTAAAAAAGAAAAAAAAAAAAACAATTCCTGTGCACCAAAGAAATTAAATTTTGATATTAGATGACCCATAAATGATATGCCGTTAAATAAATCAAATTTTCATGTACCCTGATCCTTTCAGCATGTGGTTGATTATGCTCTTTACATGACCTCCATTCATTTTGGTAGGTTGCTCGATGATTCTCCGCCCTCCTTGCCTTGAGTTTGTCTAAGTCTTCTTACCTCATTATGTGTCGCATAAATTTAATCTGTCTCTTTCTGAATAAGTGTAATTTTTTATCCATTTTTCTTAAAACTTTCTTATTTTCTCACACTTTGTCTATGATATTCTCAACATCCTCCTGTAGAACCACATTTCTGTTGCTTCAAGTTTCCTTCATTTGTTACGAAACTGATCAGCGTTCACTGACATATAGGAGGAGGATTGCTTTTACATAGAAGTTCAACGCTCTCTTGTTTGTCGCTAACAAAATTTCAACAGGTAATTTGATCGTGACTATTTAATAAACTTAAATTTAATAAAGGTAAATTTAATAAACACTGCCTTTTCTGGTTCTAGTCTGTAGTCAAGGAAGATGGATCTTCTTGCATGTTTGTAAATGGCTGGTGAGTTAAGCTTTGATAGTAGTTCTTCCTATTCTTGAGGATCAGTTGCGTTCTATCCTCGGGGTCGGCACTAGTCAAATAAAACATGCCCTTTTCTCGGGGAACCATTTTCCAAAGCAGCGCATCTCCATTACACTGTGTAGTCGGTGTTTCTTGGCATTCTTCGTGAATGAAATCCCGCTTTCTTGTCATATTTGCCCTCATGGACAGGCATTTAAATACCAAAAAAAAAAAAAAGAAAAAATGTCATATCATCGGACTGAACGCACATAAAACCTGGTTGACAGAGGAGATTCATATTAAAGGACATTTTTGTCACATGTCGCTGATTATAATATTTTAACTCAATAAATGAAATATCTACCTTGTGTGGCTCTCGAATATTTTACTAGGTGTTTTTTTTTATTAAAACGAAATTATTCGCTGCCAGCTTATTTGCTGATACATATATGATGTTGACATGCGCGTCTCCTATGGTATCGTCATTTTTTGTCACATGTCTCTGATTTGGTTCGGTTTATTTTGTTTTATGGCATATCAACCTCAATGGGTTATTTAATGCTGACAAAATTTTATGGCTGGTAATATTTCTTTTCCAAAAATGTATTGCTGTAATATTTTTCTTCAAAAAAATTATTGCTGGTAATATTTTTTCCAAATGCTTGTAATTTTTTTTTTCCAAAAATGTATTGCTGGTAAAACATTTTTACAAAAATGTATTTCTGGTATTAAAGCATATTTTATAGTGTTTTGACGCCAGTTTGAGGGTTAACTATTTGCCCATAGCTGGGACCCTAACAGATGCTACCACCCGGGTCAGGGTGGACCTGGGAACACCAGCAATTAAGACGTGGTTCCACGCTCCACAAAACCTTCTGATCAGAGGTCTTGCTGCCGGACGTAGTTTATCGTCATACCCAGGGCAGGTATATAGTTTATTGTCATACCCAGGGCGGTTGGCGGTTTAGTTTGATTTGATCTGTTTTATGGCATATCAACCTCAATGGGTTATTTAATGCCGACAAAATTTTTATTGCTGGTAATATTTTGTTTTGTCAAAAATCTATTTTTGGTAATATTTTCCTTCAAAAATGTATTGCTGGCAATAATTTTTTTCAAAAAAGTTTTGCTGGTAATAGTTTTTTTTTCTTCAAAAATTTATTGTTGGTACTATTTTTTTTTTACAAAGTATTTCTGGTATTAAAACCTATTTTTAAACTTTCATGGTGTTTTTACCCCAGTTTCCGGGTTAACTATTTACCCACAGCTGGGACACTAACTGGTGCTACCACCCCGAGTCAGGGTTGGACCTAGGAACACCAGCAATTAAAAGATGGTTCCACGCTCCTCAAAACCCCCTGATCAGAGGCCTTGCTTTTGGATGTAGTTTATTGTCTTACCCAGGAAGCGGTTATTGCTCGGGATGTTGTTCCTATTGAGATGTTCAACAACATCTTTGTCGGTTACATACTTGAAGAATTTGCTGATTATATTAAGGAGGCTAATGGGTCAATATTGCAGTTGGGACGAGCGCTCGTCAGCATTCTAAAAAAACAAACAAACAAGGTAGTCGATGCCTTCCATCGACCTGGACATATTCCCACTTCAGCCAGCGGTTACACAGTTTATTCAGTGTCGGAGATAATGTTGGCCTGATGTTCCTAAGAACAACTGGCGGGATTTTATCCGGAGCAACGGCTTTTATAGAGTCAAATATTTTGATAAGTCTGGATACTTCCACTGTCGTGGTAGGACTGGTTCTTATTCAATATAACGTAGAATTAGAGGCAAAATTCTTTGAAAAGAGCTTCGCTTTCCGTAGCTGCTGAAGTTAATTACGATTATTAAGACAGAAAAACGTGTAGTTAGTGGAAACGGAGTTGGCGTTTGAAACAAAGTGTGTAGCACCCGGTGAGAATTCAATTAACTACTGAAATTTGCAAACTGACTGAGGTATCTATAAATAATACATTCGTTTCATATATTTAATTCTAAGCATTTGTTACTCATATATATATATATGTAAAATGCGTATGTATATATATATATATATATAAAAGTAAACATAGAAGTCAGGCCTGATGATTGCATCTAGCATGAAACAGACTGCCGCATCTAAGTGCTGACTACTATGTTCAGTTTTATATTTACACACGCTCTATCTCTGATATCGAGTACATTATCCCATAAATATAGCACATCTTAAGACTATATTTCTTCATATATATATATATATATATATATATATATATATATATATATATATAAACATGCAATTTTTTATATATATTATTTATATATTATATTGGAAAGCGCTCAATATCAGTGTGTGATCTTGGGTTTCACGCTATTTAAAATCGTCAAACAAACTGTTTGTCTGACAATTGCAAATAACGTGAAACCAAGGGTCACAAACACACATCAATCAACTAAATATATATATATATATATATATATATATATATATATATATATATATATATATATTTTAAATAAGTATTTTGTGGTACAGAATTTAATAATAGCTAGGAAAAGATCAATTTCATGAGGCATTTTTTAAAAAAAAAAAAAAAAAAAAAAAAATCATTCGGTTTCGTCCCTAGACTTATCAAGGTTATTTTTTTGGGGAATAGAAAATTTATAAAAGCGTGTAAATTAAATTAACGAATGCAATTGAATGGAAGAGGAAAAAAATGAATTTGAAGAAACTAGAGTCCAAAAACATTCAGACCCAGTAAATATATATATATATATATATATATATATATATATATATATATATATATATATATATATATATATATATATATATACATACACTAACGTTACAGTTCAAAAGTCTTTAGATATCCCCAGAGTTAGCATGAGATGTACTTGACAGATGAATAAAAAATAATGAAAAAACTGTTTCTTCTAAAGTTTTTGATGCAGCGATAAAAAAAACAAAAAAAATAAATGACAAATTTCAAATAAAATTTGGCCAACAAGTCAGTACAGATTTATGCACAGAATCTGTCTTCAAGCAAATCAAATTTTGCCGTCCACCTACGTGAACGCCAAAGGTAAGAAGTTAACATTCAGAAAAGTAGGTTTTAAATCAGTAATGTATGGCTGGCTTAACTGTGATCAGCGTGGAAACTGGAATCGACTGCCGAGTTCGAATCCATCTCTCGTCTGTAGTGTTATGTTTACACTATATATACTTAGGGACGTAATGGATCCATTTTCCCATGAACAGTAGTAGAGTAGACTGGGATATATAGCGTTGTGTGGTACCCAGTCTAGAGAAAGTCAATTCTGAATTCAAAACCGCGAAGACAACAACAAGACAATCTATCTTCCCCCAAAATCATAGCCACTCACAGAGAATAAAGGAAAAGAAATCTGTTTGTTGGTGTGGCCGGACATTTTAACAAAGATATTCACCATCAAAGATGATATTTTGTTATGTTGACATAGAAAATTGCTATGCGATGATAACGGTCGCGGAATAGCAGACGCAGGCCGTAAATTCATGATGCGATTCTATGACGTTGTACAACAGATCTCTCTCTCTCTCTCTATCTATCTATCTATATATATATATATATATATATATATATATAAGACATTTTTATATATATTCTCTTTATAGATACAAATATTTAAGTATTTACTTGAATATTTGTATCTATAAAAAATGTCTAAAAAATAAAAATGTCTGGACGTTGTCGATATATATATATATATATATATATATAATATATAAATATATATATATATATCCCGGATATATGAGCCAATATATATATAATATGATGCATTATTTCTATATATCAGAACAATGGTGTGGAATTGAAAAACAAAATGGAAAAAATCTATGTAACGCGTTTCGTTCTTTAAAAGTTCTTCATCAGAATAAATTGTTCATCAGAAAATTATAAATATGCAGGTTAAATAATTCATGGGTTTTGAATTATAATTTATAATATCCTCTTCTTTGGTGAATAGATTAATAGTGATTGGCCCTTTATTTATCAATTTTTTTTCTTTTTAATCAAATTAAATTTTCCCCAAAATAATAAGAAAATTTTATTGATCATTTTTTTCGTTAATTTCTTCAATTTTTTTCTTTTTATATAAGATTGAAGCGTTATATAAGATTGAAGTTTTTCTTTCTCTATGGCTGTCGATTTTGTGGAAAGTCCGTCCGCGGACTTAACTAAGGCAAGCGTATAATAATAAGCGTGCCGTACCAAATAAGTTCCACGTCCCGGGATGCGGTGAAAGGGTGAATGGAAGGAAACAGTTTGATCTTGTTGGCTACAGAATTCAGGGAGGCAGAAGATGGCGATTGACGTTGCATTTAAACTTTTGGAGATTGTAGGTGACAGGGAAGCCAGAAATCAGAACGGAGTTCCACAGGCGAGAAGTAAGAGAAAATATATTAGAATAGAACGCACGGTTGTAGCTAGCTAGTTCAACAGTAAAACAGTGAAACCTAGTTGCCAATCTAGTAGAAGGCTTAAATTCATACAGTCGAGGCACCAAAGAGGAAAACTCATCAGAACAATAGCCTTGTCTTTATCTTTCTTGTTGTTATCTCAACGTTTCGACCTTTTAGGCCTTCCGGCCTTCATCAGGTTATATCGATCCGGGTTATCTATAGTGAATTCCGAACTGAATCCTTTATTTAATCTACGGTGGTAGACTGTTCTCGTTTCACTGCTTATGTCAAGCGATATCTCATCGTATTCTTATTTATAGTAATGCTCATTTACTTCTCCGCCAATATTCTAAAGGGACATGTCATTTAAAACAAAAATAAGTGACCGTATCATAGGGGATCTGCTCATAAAGTTATCGGGACTGTTGCTGTTGTAACGGAGCTAAAATAAGCACAGTGAAGCCGCTTGGGGCAGATCAACCTTGAACGTTTTGTCGTATGCGCACTTATAATGTTACGATTTTGTGATAGACAGCTTCTTGAAAATGACCATGTCCTTCGTGATCAAGATCAGGACGACGCTAGACGCTTCTGACAGGTGGCGTATCGATTCAGCAATTGCGATTACAAGTCGATGCCGGTCAATGTTACCGTTTAGATTGACTTTGTGGATCGAGTGTTTCTCCTAGGGAGAACCTGACGTATTCCAACAGAGATCTACTCCTCTACACTTGATCCACAGGAGTAGCTGGCTGAAAATGTTCACGCTCGTTGTCATACCCAGAACATGGCCCTGAATCTCGTCGTCGAGAAAGAAACTATCCAGCAGCTGCATTATATCAAAGATTAGTTGAAGTGCCGCCGTCGTAGACGTGATTGTAAACATGAAAAATAACAACCTGATACATTAAATACAGTCTAGACTGGTCTCTGTAGCCATAGGGGTTTTCCAAGCGTAGCTTAGACGTGGCACAAGGCCGAAATTATGTGGCACACAGTGAGAATGAAATTCATTAATCAGATGTAATTTTTGTAGTGAGACACGCTTGCTAACAATTGCACCACCTGTAGTCTCTGCAGCCATAGGTGGCAACTGTTCTGAAAGGACTTCACTGAATTAAAATCGATCGAGAAGACAGTTGGAAACCAGATAACATTCTTTCCCCATTAATTCTTTAGAAGTTGTTTTGTCTCGGATAAAGGTATGTGTGTGTGTGTCTATGCGCGTGTGTGTATGTGTGTGTAGGAAGGAACGCAAAGTTCCCAATATATATCTTCTTTTGACTGAGTGCTCCACACTTTTGTCCTTGTGCCGCATCTACACTTAGAAAATCAAGGTCGGGCACTTCGACGTGGTTTAATGTTTACCAAGCTTGTCTCATTAAATCAAATACGACTGTGTGCGCCATACTCTCGGCCTTGTGCCACACCTATGCGACACTTAGAAAATAACTTCCGGGCACTTCGACGTGGTGTATGATTAGCATGCATGTTTAGGTAGATCAATTGCGTCTGAATATTTAGTTCCATGCTTATTGAGTGCTCCACTCTTTCGGCCTTGTGCCACATCTAAGCTACGCTCAGAAAATCATATCCGGTCAATTCGACGCGGTATAATGGTTACCAAGCTTGTCTTGTAAGATGAAATACGACTGAGTAGTGAGTTCGATCCTCACTGCCCCATACTTTGGGCCTTTTGGCACAACTATGCTACGCTTAGAAAACCACAATAAGCTTCTATCATCGTCATTTTCGGTTTCGTATGTACGAAAGTGTGCTGGAAAACTATTGGTCTGACCAAAAATAAAATCTGATGTTTGATAATTTTGGTCAGATTATCGGCGTCTACACTAATCGAGAGTACTTCCGTTCGTCTTCTGCGATCTTCTTTTTCTTAATCAAATATTCTTTATCTCCAGATATGACTTAGGTAGTTATCTTTCCTTTTTACATTATAAGTACTTAATAAGATTAAAGTATTATTGCCGCCATGTTACCATGACACAAAGGGAAATCAATCGCTTTCCGTTCCGCTGAAAGGTAAGCATTTCGTAACTGTGATTATCATAAAACTCCGTACATATGCCATAAAGGCATAAGTAGGCTAAGAAATCTTTGAGAAGAATCGGAAGTAAGAGGCAGCACTGAAAGAAGTCGTGATGGAAATGAAGAAAGAAAAAAAGCAGCATGTAAGTTAATGGAGTAGGCAGAGCAAAATGCGAAACAAAAGAAAAAACGGAAGCGAAAGGTGGATAGATGAAAGCGAAAGTTAATCGGGTGAAAACGATAATGAAAATGAAAGTGAAAGTGAAAGTGAAAGTGCAAATAAAAGAGGAAGCTAAACAGGACAACTTAGAAATACAAATGGAGAGATCGAACGCTAATTACAAGTAGAACATCGAAAAAAGAGAATAACATTTTTCAAAAATAAGTCTAGGGAGTGAAAGGATGAAAACAAATCATTCTTATTTCCTCAGTATAGCCGGGTATGGCACAAAGTCATTTAGGAAGTCATGAGCATCCCTAGGTATTCAAGATGCTGACTATAAAGGTGAACATTTAAATTAAGGGAGCTGACAATATAAAAAACTCTACTGTATTATTGGCCAGCTATACATCTAGTTTATGTTATCTGTAGGTACATCAATACATCCGTAACATTATGATGATAAATCATTTATTTTATGCAATAAAAGTTTTTTCAACTTAACCTTCTCCAGTGTTAATGCACTTAATATAATGGTCAATATATTAAATATATTGAATATTGTACAGATTCTATTTTCTAGGTTTTATAATATATAGAACGAGAGCTTGGAAAATTTAACACGCACATAATACATAGAAGGAGAACGGAAGAAAACTCTGTATAACCTACCTAATGAGCTTGCGTAAATGGTTGGCAAAACAGGGTTTAGGAGAGATATTAAAATGATAAACCTTGAAAAAAGCTACAAAAGAGAGGGGATTGTGGAGAGAACATGATCGCCAAATTTCTAAAGGGAAACGATACATAGAAAAAGATGTACAGTAAACATTTCTGATAAAATATTAAGCAAGCAGTTTTCTGGGCACGGATATATGGATTTGTTATTGTGTTATAAAGTTCATTTAGCGGTAATAATTTCCTTAATTCCTGTAATTATTTTCTCTTAATTGTCAGTGCATTTCGTAAATAGAATACTTTCCATGCTCTTTCCTTGCCTATACTTTTATATGGAACTTTCTAATGAGGAGTTTTCACAGTGAAATAAAAATGGCGTTCTTTCCTTGAATGTGTCAGTATTTGATTTATATTTATAATATCATTTTCTTTCAGAACCTTTGACACTCCACAGCTTATTTTTCCCTATAATTTGTGAAATGTCATTACTATTTTACACCCAATACAAGACCCAACATCTAATCAGGTTAATTTCTGAATAAGGCTGTTGTAAGACTATACAAGTGGGGGGGGGATAAACGGTGCATATTGTAAAATAGATAGAATAAATAGAGGTTGACCCTTGACCTGAAGTGGTTTAAATTGTAGTGATCAGAACTTGATCAAGACACAACATCTGATCAGGTTGATAGTTTCTGAATAAGGCTGTTGTAAGGCCGTACAAGGCGGGAATAAACAGTGCATATTGTAAAGGTAGATAAGATAAACAGAGGTTGACCCTTGACCTGAAGTGGTTTAAATTGAACTGATCAGAAACGCATCCTCTCGGGAGCTGCTTTTCACAGCGTAATACATACCTAGACATGCATGCTAAGCATGACAAGACGTCGAATTTCCCGGAAGTGATTTTTTCGAAAGTGTGTGGTATCCAGTGGGGATCGAACTAACTAACTGTTGAAACTTGACTAATGCATGAAATAATAATACAACACAAAATGTACTTAGAACAAAATGTATTGAAACAAGAAAGTGTACACAATATTTACATATAGTCTTTTGTATATTCTTGGGAAGACCGTTCCTGGAGAATGTGTTGACTTAGTCGCAGTCGGGCAGAGTCTCTGGATTGAATCTCTTGATTCCTCCCTCTCTTCCCGGTACCAACCATATTTATATGGTCGGTACTCCACTATGCAAATTAGGTGGATCCTACCACAACACTAACCAATTGTAATTGATCTAGCGAGACAAGCTTCGTAAACATTAAACAACGTCAAAGTGCACGAACTTGGTTTTCTAAGTGTAGCATATATGCGACACTAGGTTGATAGTGTCGCGCACCCCGTGAAATGAAAAAATGCAGGGAACTTTGCAGACCCCTCCCATACACACAAACATATACACACACAAACGCATAAACACACACATGCATACACATACGCATACCTTTATCCGAAACTTCAAGAAATTTCCAAAGAATGAATGTATTTATTATTCCTCTGGCATTTATATTAGTTCAATCGTCATTATAGATGACGCTTCGTATTTCCAATTGACAGGCTATGTTACTTAATTAAAACAATGTGTGTTACGTCTACCGGCCTATTTCTCCAAACGCGTAAGTCGATTGACGTAATAGAGACAGTCTAATAAATAATATAGAGGTTCTATTTCAATTACAAAATGTCCACTTCAATTCGCTTCGTAATGAAATGATATGCTCCAATGATTTCTCGAATGCGCAAGAGAGACACAATACACACTGTTTAAAAGCAAAATAAAAACGAAACGCCTATTTGAGTAAAGCATCCTTCCCATGAATTGATGATGCAGAGCCAAGTTGTATGAAAACGTCGACTAACAGTTCCTAGATGTGAAGGCCTGAACTGGTGAATCCAACTAATGTAGTTCGTCTGGACATCTGTCATGAAAAGAGCGATAACGTAGAGAGGGTAGCAAAGTTTTCTCTGTGGGAAAAGAATTTCACAGTGGAATGCAATTCATCGCCCACGCTGCCGCGCATATAATGAATTAGCTTCTATTTCACCTACAAAATGTCCACTTCAGTTCACGTCGTAATGTAAAATATGTGCTCGAATGATTTATCGAATGGACAGGCCGATAGACATAATACACACTGTTTAAATCAAGAATAAAAATGGGCTCCTATTTTTCCTTTGAAGTAGCCACTATAATAATGAAGTAATAAAAATGCTGGTTTTAAAATGAATCTATTAATTATTTAGACACTCACAAACTACGGACTTTCTTTTTTATTTTATTTGTATATTATTTCAAGCACTTTTTCTTAACACTGGAAAATTTCCTTACAATAACTGCTGGCCTTAAAACATTAAACTAGAAGTATATAAATCGAACTTTTTTTTTATAATTTATATGTTACACAAAACATTTTTTGAATACGAACGGACATAACGGGTATAAAAAAGTTCGTCTCTGAAATTGCAGTACTCAACTTAGTATACTTCACAATTTAAAAAAAAAAAAAAACCTTTTAGATAAATGCAACAATTGTGTCTTTGAAAATGATGAAGATTTCAATATTTTTCTTGAAATAAACAACACCCTGATGCTGATATTGTGCTAATATCGAAAGTACTCGGAAAAAAATTATATGTATCAACACGATAATTCTTTATCTTAATTTAATAATGATGCCAAAATGCTTGTCCGGGAACATGAAAGGATCTAATTGAAAATAATTAGACAAAACTTGTCTACATTATTCAATGAAATATGTTTCAATGAAAACATGATGCCAAAATATACGCAATATATATATATATATATATATATATATATATATATATATATATATATGTGTGTGTGTGTGTGTGTGTGTGTGTGTGTAGTATGTACAAAGGAATGTCAGATTGGGAAAATTTTAAATGTTGGTAAGTGCGTGAAAATCATGTCACCAGTTGAGACGAGTTATTCATTATATACCTTAATGGCAGGCCACTCGTATTAAAGATACACGTCTACTAGGGTGGTTAGCTAATCTCCATTACAGGCGCTTGCTCAGGCGCATTTTGTGTTTTTCACCCCCCCCTCCTCAAGTGCCCACCAGTAGCTTATACTGCAACTATGCTGAACACACCTGGGAGAAAAGCATGTTATCTAGCGTAATCAACACTCTGAAAAAGGCCAGCATTTCAAACCCTCGACGGCCCCCATTGGTTCTGTCTAACCAATTTCGTTCACGAGGCTTGTGTCGCCCGTTATATGGTTTTCAGAAACTTCCCAAAGGTGCCGCTCACTGGGATCGTCTTCTCCAGACAGATGACATCAAGAAGTTACGTTCCTGGTTAATCGATCACGTGCTCATTATTCATGATATATAACAGTATATATTTACATTATTATTGCTGTTTGGAAGACTGACTTTCTCTCCACTTATTACTGAAACATGGACTCGTCCATCAGTTATGAGTAGAACACTTGCTCATAGAGCAAGGATAAAAAGTGGGATTAAACCCTTCATTCAAACTTTTGCTTCCCGTGTTTTCCTTACAGTGTTAACAATCAGCAACTATGAGAACTTTATAAGAAATTATAAAGGCCCTATAGGAACTTTATAACAATATTGTCTGGAGACATATTCTTTTTCTAAGTCCCTTAACCCTTCAGGATGTGGAAAATCTCTGTTCTCCACAATTTCCTACCATTTTTATTTCTTTTCTCTCTCCCTGTTGTCTTAAATGTGTACCGTGAGTCTCAAATTCTCTAAGCCTTCTTTCCTCATTATATTCCCTAAATCTTTCAACTAACTCGTTCTAAATGAAGGTAAAAGCTTCCTTTATGTTTCCGTCTTCCTTAAAACTTCCTCATTGCTCACATGTTTAGTACATGGTATTCTCAGCGTTCTTGTGAAGAACCACATTTTTTTTTGCGTCAAGTTTCTTCTTCATTATCCGAAGACTTTTTTCGCTATTCTTTTAATGATGTGACACTGAGTCCTAATAATTATGATATTAGTTATATAATTATTTATATTGTAGCGGACTTCAACACTTTTGATGAGATTTTATAACCTCCTCAGACATTTGACCCTTTAACAATTTTTGGTGGACTCGTGTAAGATCTAAGGAAAAATAAGACATAAAACGGAAATATTAACACATATATTGACAGGACATTTTACAAAAGAAAATATGAGAATTGAAATGAAATGTGAAAAGTTCAAAGCAACCTTTAGTGTCTGTAATTAGATACTCACATTTTCAGGAGAGAAAATAAAACTTCTTTTCGCTATGAAATGCCACCGGACATGAGATTGAGTCTTTCAAATCTCGCGCCGCCTGTAATTATCGTTAGGGGGCGGTAATTTCAAGATCTCGCCGCTTGTGATTATCATCAGGGGGCGGTAAGCAAACAATATATTGAATGAGTGCCCAGAAAAAAGTTTAATCTACAATCGGATCCTTGCAAAATAATGGAAACATATAATAGCAGATTTCAGGTTTAGTTCTTTTTACACAAATACCCTGGTTTATGTGGGCTACGTTAAACAGTCCAGACCCCCTCCCCAAAAAAAAAAAAAAAAAAAAAAAACCAAAAACAAAAATACTCCTCACCGTAAATCTCCATTCCAAACTGTCAAAAACCAGATTATCTCCCATCGGCGTTCTCCTTGTTCATTTGCATCTTTTCCGCCTCGATCATTCGCTGCCACGATTATTGATCACGAGCTGTCCAGACCCCAAACTAATTGGTCATTTTGGTCAGCAATTGCCCTAGGTTAATGCTTTCTATTTTATCTTTAGGTCTATATCGACTCACAGGTGTGTTTGTCATTCCAATTCTTTCTGGTCAGAAGACAAAGTTGATAACGGAAATCTCATGGTTTATATAAACGAGACACTCAAAATTTGTGTAGAATACTGAAATGAGGTATTGTAGCTGTTTACACTATTTAAATTTTTCGGGCTGTTGTCCGCATCTTTATTGTCATATTCAAGACGTTTTCTGCTTTCTTCAGGCTATCTACGCTGGCATTTAGAACCGAACCTTTTATTTTCGTCCAAGGTCTTCTGGATATCTCATTTTCAGTTATTTGCCTTTGGTAACTCAACTCTCTAAGTTTTTGTTCACCTCTGCTGTGGCCGGGTATTGAACTCACAACACTTGGATCAAGTAACTGGTTTACTTAACCAACATTTTTACCCACTGGTCCACGGAAAGAAAGTCGGCGCGGTAATGTGACAATAAAAGACAATATAAATAGCTTAAAGAAATACGAGTGCCTTGTTTTGAAATTATTTGAATTCTCTTCAGAATTTTACGCTTTTAAAAATATTCTTCATTATTATTATTATTATTATTATTTTTATTTTCTTTGATTTCTGGCGTTTACACATTTCTTTCCGGGTCCCGCCCAGGGACCTAAGGTTAGAAATGGCGTCATGACACTTTCCACTGACAAAAAAAAAAAAAAAAAAAATTACATAGATAAAGCCCTTCGTAAGGTGTGGGCTGTACTTGTCAGAACAATTTTTTGTATCTCCTTGAGGCATGGACTTCCAGGAATCCCTTCAAGTAGTCTACTGCAATCTTTTCCAACCAGTCCTAGGGCTCCAACTACAACAGGGATTGTTGATGTTCCCATATGCCACATTTTCGAGATTTCTATTTCAAGGTCCTTGTACTTTGACAACTTTTTGAATATCTTCAAAGATACATTGCAGTCAGCAGGGACTGCCATATCAATAAGGAGATTATTATTATTATTATTATTATTATTTGTGTATATTATGTTTCCTGCTTTGTATCCTGTAGAGCCAAGTCCGAAGTATGTTTCTCAGGCCCTATAGGAGAATTGTCAATTTAATTGATAGCACTTGTATATGGGATTTTCCTAGTCAGGCGATCATCTGGACAACTTGTATGTTGATATTACCTGAGACACTGTTAGTAAAATTGTCTATTTCTTTTTTCACGGGGTCCAGTGCTCCGATTACTATCTGTACAGTCTCAGTCTTCATTCCCCACATCCTGTTAATCTCAATCTTCAGTTCCTTGTATTTGGACAATTTCACGATAATGTTCATGGGGGTGTTTCTCTCAGATGATACTGCTATGTCGAATGAGGGAAGGTATGCGAATGACCCTGAGCCAAATTTTAATTAGTGACATGTATTTTGTAGTCTTCGGTAGAGATGAAAGGAAGGCACTAATCTCAACAGAATCAAAAAGCCTTAGTTACCTCTGTCCATTATTACAGCAGCAACCATAAATGTGAAAACAGATTGTAATTCCAACATATGACACTGCTGGGAAAGTGTCAGTGTATTTAAGAAAGATCATCTCCAATTGTATTTCGATTGTGCAATTCATTTTGATTAATTTTGCTACATTGAGCATTAATTTCTCTGTTTTAATTGTACCAAGTTGATTTTCAGATAACAATCACTCTATAGTGTTTATTAATATGAAGGCCATTTGGCCTGGTTGGTATGATTACATCAGCTATGATGCAATATTTATTTATTTCATTTAATTACTGTATATAAGACGCACGGGTGTAAAAGACATACCCCAATTTCAGCAGGGCAAATCAAGAAAAAATAATTAGTAAAATTAGCAAATCTATTAGTAAATGGTCCAGACTAGGCTATATTCTTTTGTTTAAACAAGCCATGATTACATTAAAACGAAAATTAATAGGAAAAAAAAAGTCAAGCCTATAAAAACTTTATTATATCCTTTATATGACCTGTACAATCTGCGTCTTGTAAATGTCTTATTGGAATAATTAGAATATAAAAATTCTAATTGTATTTATACCAATGCAACCTGAAGTTATCGTAAGAAAAATATTAATGAAACAAATATATTTCATAAATATATAATTTGAATTTATTGCATATAATTTTAGTGAAACAAAGTACTAATTTTAAACGTGATGAAGTTAATATAATGAATATTATCAATTTTTAATCTGCATAACAGCCTTTTAACTAATGACAATAGGTATATGAAAGTTACTCCAAAGTCTAAGCTAATAGGAGTTGCCAGGTAGATAATTTCTGCTGAATATCGCGAATTTTAAACCTACATATGGCATATAAGACGCAAGGGAATTTTACAAGATATTTTTAGCCCCCAAAAAGTGCGCCTTATATGCCGTCAAATACGGTAGTTAGTACCGTTGTGCAGTTGGATATAACTAGCAGTTATGCATTTCTGTTCACTAGCATCGGCTGTATTTAGGCTTGGTGTACTTTTTAAAAATCAGTATCACCCCAAGCAAGGCAGTAAAGTCACTAAGACACAAGGGGTTACAAGGTGTGGAAGAATTAGGAACAGAGACATTAATAATGAGCGAGAACAGGAAAGAATAATCAGGAAGCGAGTAGATAGCAATTGACATTGCATTCGAATTTCTGTAGATTATAGTTGGCTGGAAAACATGGAGTCGAAAGGGAGTTCCACAAGCGAGAAGTACGAGAAAAAAAAGTGTTAGCATAGAATAAACGGTTACATCCAGTCAGTTAAACTTTAAATTGCTGATATATTAATATATTATTACCTTGAATGATTGTGGATAATTAATATATTTTCTTAAATATATTTAAATTTGGGGAAAATTCTGAACATGATCCAAATTTTTCAAACAATTTAGTAGTTAACATTTTAATCGCCAACAGTGCGAGTTTTAAGGTTCAAATATATTTTTAACTGAGGGTCGTTGGGGAAGAAAGCGAAACAAAAGGGTTTCTCTGGTCGAATAACGTTGATGGTCCGTGATCTAAGGTTATACCTGGGCGTAACGTACACGTTAAATCAGGAAAGAATAAAGGAAGAAGCGGGATTATAACATGACAAGTAGTCCCCGCGAAAATGTCACGGCTTTAACATATGAATTTTGTTTTCTTTCTCTCTTTTTCTCAACTGAAACTAATTTTGTAGTGTAACTTAAATGTGGGAAAAAAGCTGAATGTATGGGTCAACCTGTGAGGACCGAACTCACTATTCGGTCGTAACTGTTCGAGAGAGACAAGCTTTCTAACTATTGTACTACGTCGAAGTGCCCTAAGATGCATAGCTTGGATGTGGTGGAAGAGCGAAAGTGTAGAGGATCGAACTCACCTCAACGTCGTAATTGACTTAACGAGACAAGCTTGCTAAACATTACACAATTTCGAAGTGTCCGGCGTCTCTATCTTTTCCGCCTTTCCTCGTGGTCACAATGGAACAGTCTATTATTTATGAAGTATTGGCAGGGAGTAACGTACATACGTGCGAACTAATGGTGGCGGGGGGAAGAAAAATGTAATATTTTAATCATAATAGGAATTAATGTGTTGGAGAAGTTTTAACTATAGCGAGGTGTACATAAACAAGAAAGAAAGAGAAAAGAAAGAGAAAAGAAAAGAAAAGAAAAGAAAAGAAAAGAAAAGAAAAGAAAAGAAAAGAAAAGAAAAGAAAAGAAAAGAAACAGGTTGAGAGAATGATAGAATGAGAGGTAGAGTGCGAGAAAGGAGCGTAGAAATATTTTGGGCATCTGCCAGGACATTACGAATTGTAAAATGAAGGAGATCTATCAAAACGGCACAAAAGATTTTATTTTCACAAGAGTTCTGTTTTGTAGAGGAAATACGATTACGGCCTTTGTTAGATTCTCATGGCGGCTTTTCCCCTGCTGTGAATGGAAGATATTAATTCTCTGTTGTTGCGATTGGGTGAAAAACACTGGTTAATGATATTTGGTCGGGGGCGACATAGAAAACCACTAGTTATGGGTTTGAAGTTTCACAGTCGGTGTCTGTCGAAGACGCAAGTCCTTGCTGCGTTTTCGGTTGTTGCCATTGGATTCCCGCCAGGTTTTCTTTTTCCCATGAATATACTTCACGGTGTAAATATGTTAGTTTCTAATTCGCTTATTTTACTTTGTCTGATCCTCTTATGTTTGTGCAAGCAAAGTAAGGTATTGAGAACTTGTATCAACGACTGATATTTTTTACAGGGCAATAAATGATAGGAAGTGGGACTAACCTAAACGGTATTGGGGCATAACACAAGTTCGTATCGTTTTTAAGGGAATTCCAAAGACAATAGTTAAATGTCTGTACTTAATGTAATTTTTATTCGAGAATATTTATAAAATATCTTGTTTCATTTCATCAGTTCTCATCTCAGTTTCTAGGCGAACAACATTTATTATTATTATTATTATTTTTATTTTCTTTGATTTCTGGCGTTTACACATTTCTTTACGGGACCTAAGGTTACAAATGGCATCATGACACTTTCCACTGACAAAAAAAAAATTACATAGATAAAGCCCTTCGTAAAGTGTGGGCTGCACTTGTCAGAACAATTTTTTGTATCTCTTTGAGGCATGGACGTCCAGGAATCCCTTCAATTAGTCTACTGGAAACTTTTCCAACCAGTCCTAGGGCTCCAACTACAACAGTGATTGTTGATGTTCCCATATGGCACATTTTCGAGATTTCTATTTCAAGGTCCTTGTATTTTGACAGCTTTTTGAATATCTTGAAAGATACATTGCAGTCAGCAGGGACTCCCATATCAATAACAAGGCACTTTTTTGTTTGTGGTCTTTAATAACAATATCTGGGGGTTTGACTGTTCTGTCAGTGTGTATTGTGTAGTCCCATAGAATTGTAACAGGTCCTATCTCCGTAACCGGGTCTGGGTGGTGTTCATACCAGTTTCTTTTAGTTTCCTTCCTGTAGAAGTTGCAGATTTTCCAGTGCAGATATTGGCCCACTTTGTCATGTCGGATTTTATATTCAGTGGGTGCTAACACCGTGCAACCTGATACAAGATGATCAATCGTTTCTGGATATTTATCACAGAATCTGAATTTTGGGCTGACACAATATTTTAGTATATATGCTTGATAATTCCTAGTTAGCAAGCATTGGTCTCTGCAGCAAGGATAAAACCTTCAGTTTCAGCTTTCAACCCTGCACCACGTAGCCACTGATGGGTACGGGTTTAGCCACTTGGTAGAGATTGGCCATGAAGGGTTTATCTTTCGCTTCTGTATCTGGTCAGTTGCATTGTTTGCTGTATTTTTTTAGTATTTTGCAGCAAGAGTATTACGCCCATTTGAAATTCCATGAAGTTGGTTTATCTTTTGTTCCTTGACATCCAGCTTATGTAGTTTCAAGTAACTGGTCGGTTAGGACATTTTAGACTTTGCTGTATTTTTAAGACCAACATATTTTGCAGTTTGAGAAGCCGGTTTATCGTGTCTGTAAGGATGTTGAAATTTAAAATACGCTGGAAAATCTTTGATATTCTTTATTTTTTAAAATTAGCTCCATGTTATAGTACCTAGATTTCATTTCGTATTGATCTCCTTCGCCAATTCCTTATTTACATATATGACAATATATATATATATATATATATATATATATATATATATATATATATATATATATATATATATATGTGGTTGTTGGCGTACGATAGAGAGAGAGAGAGAGAGAGTATCCGGAGAAAGGGAGGGAGAGGGAGAGGGAGTGTTTTGAGATATTAAATAATTTAGGTTAGACTCAATATTATAATGTCGATTTTAGTTTTAATTTCCTTACATCCATTTTATTAATGAAGCATATATATATATATATATATATATATATATATATATTAATTTCTTAGCCCTGGGTTTAGCTGTAGACAGTCAGATTTCCAAATTACAAATTGCCGCCTATATATATATATATATATATAAAAAATTCAAAATAGGTTTGTTTCTTTCAAATAATTCTTCTATTCTTTTGAGCCCTAATCAGTACTTATAATATATAAATAAATATATATTTATTTTATTATATATATATATATATATATATATATATATATATATATATTATATATATATAATATATATAATTATAAAAAAACCTTTAATACAGCTGGTCAATGTAGGTGGCAGAAATTAATTCATTATATCTACAAAACAGAGGTTTTGGGCTACCGGCCCTTCTTGCGCCATGGCTAGTTGTCCTGAACACGCGAGCTTTTGTTTTTGCTCGCCAGCAATGTCCTGCAAAATTCTGCATTCATGTATGATAGAAAATCAAAATTTATCTCCAAGACTTTGCTAAATATACCTCTCGGGATCCGAGTGCTGGTTCCAAACTAGACTCTAGGGCTTTAGTTAATGATGAACAAATAAATGTTTTTTAACTTATAAGTCTTATGGCTGAATAAATATATTTACTAAGAACATAAAAAAATAAACTGTATTTAAGAAAGATTCTATTTAATAGAAATTCACATCGAGGTGGTGTAATGGTTAGCAAGGTGTCACGCTAATCCTTAAGTCATAGTAATTTCGGCCTTGTGCACATCTAAGCTCAATTTAATAGAAATTTTATTTCGATTGAGAACTAATTTATATATATATATATATATATATATATATATATATATATATATATATATATATATATATATATAGAGAGAGAGAGAGAGAGTTATTTGGTTAAATAATTTAAAAAATTTTAGTTTTAATCCTTTCAAGTTAATGAATTAATTTCTAGCTGTAGAAAATTGATTAAAAAATTCAAAATATTTCTTTCAAATAATTCTTCTTTTCTTTATATATATATATATATATATATATATATATATATATATAAATATATATATATATATATATATATATATATATAAACTACAAAACAATTAAAAAATAATACATCGTACAGATTTTTTACAGTGAACTAAAGAATATCAAAAATTTATTAATAATAGCTTTCAAAACTATATTTTGATGAACAAATAAAATGTTTTCTTAGAAATCTCATTACTAAGCAAATAAACATAATACTGCTTCAACTAATCCCAAACATAGTAATCTCTTATATCGTAGTCAAGTGCATGCTAATTATAAACAAGATGAAAATATACTAAAAAAATCTACAACAGATCCTAGCAAAAAAAAAAATAGTTTAATCATAAACTACACTAAATCTAGTATATCCAACTTAATTATTTTCAATGATTCTTCTCTCCTCTCTGTTAGTGATTTGCAAAAAACCAACATAGTTTACAAATTCAAGTGCTCTTTGGGAGATTGTATCTCCAATGGATTAAATAATATTTATGTTGGTCACACCACAAACTCGCTTTCACGACGCTTGACTCTATATTTGAATGATAACTCTAACATTTTTAGGAATTTAAAACATGCTTGGCTACATACACAATTCCGGAAAATCCTTGTTGAAAACACAACTATACTTAAACATGAAAACAATAAACAAAAACTAAAAATTCTTGAATCTATATTCATAAAACAGTTGAAACGTAACCTGAACAAAATAAACTACGAAATCTCCAGAAATATTCTTAAATGCCTATAACTGATAGCAGAAGCCATTGGTTTATACCAACGGCTTCCATACTTAATAGTTCTCGCTTTCACTCTCGCGTGGTCACGTGTGACGTCACGAGTGTCTCGTTTACAAAAATAAAATATACTTGTATGAAACTTTATTCGAGGAATATTAACTTATTTAAAGTATAATAAATTTGATTTATAAAAAATATTATGCCCTTTATATTTAAAATCTCGCAGAAATACTTTTTCTTAACACGACTCTAGCTGTGTTTTTAATCCGGAAGTAGCTGCCTTGATGTATTGACAGACTGACGACAGGTCTAATGTTGTCCTACGGTGATGTTATCTGTAAAACATAATTAAATAAAATGACGCTATAGGCTTTTTATGCATTTTTTAAGTACTCAGTAATCTTAAAATTTAGTAAAATATTCTCCGTAATCTCATGTTTTATTGAATTTCAAAAATGTTGACTTTAAATTTACTATAGTTATTGGTCTTATTTTCTGATTATGTCCTCTATGGTCGTCTGAAATTTAAAGAAAAATCGGTACGTTTGTACATACACAGAAAAAAAAATTCAAAATTCTTTTAAAAATATTGATGTTGATAATTTGTATTATATTAAGCTTTTCCATTTATGATCAGTAAATATAGTTTTCACTTTATAATACTAATCATCTAAATGTTACAAATTAATACAGAATTTTAAAAGATTTAGTAAATTTTTCTAATTAAAATTTAAAAAAAAATTTAAACCTTTCTTGTAAAAATTTATTTTATTCGTCGAATTGGTTTCAGACCGGAGCTATCTCATTAATAAAACCAACTGAAACCTTTTCTAATGTCATAGTTTTATTGCACTTTTTATTTTACGATTTAGTAATCTTAAAAAAATTATGAAAATATTTTCCGTAATCTAATATTTTATTGAAATTCAGAAATGGTGACTTTAAATTTCTTATAGTTTCGCCGTTATTTTCTGATAATGTCGTGTATGGTCATCTGAAATCACAAAAATCGGTAGTTTATGCAGACACACAAAAATTCAAAATTCTTTAAAAAAAATATTGGTCTTTGATAATTTGTATTAAGCTTTAACATTTATCTTGCTTTTCTGGTGAAAGATACAGACATTTTAAAAGCAAACTTAGTTTAATTTACATTTGTTTTGTTTAAATGATTTTTCGAGGTGATTTTATCTGGTTTTGTTTAAAGCGGTTTTTGTCTGAACAACATGAAAATTCATGATTGTCAGATGAGTTAGTAAGACTGAGGCTATCGTAAAAGAAAAAAAGAAAAACATTTGTAACCAAGATACAATGTCAAAAAAAGAGAGTGTCGATAGCCAGGAAATTAAGGCCATTGTATGAATAAGTGTGCGCTTGTATGTGGCACCCGTTGGTCTCGAGAGTAAGGACCTGAGCCCGAAGAGTTATACCCTTTTCCAGGGCGTAGGACTTGTCAGTTTTTTTTATGAATGCGAAATCGGCAGTTTCCAATGGACTGCGGCTGCCCACACGGGGAAATTCAGATACCAATACACTTTCGCACTGGCGTCGTCGCCGGAATTGCCAGAACGAAAGTGAACATGACATTGAACTGTCTTAGAAACTACGGCTCCAGATTTGAATTCAAAGTTTTACTTCTAGTATAGATACCAACCATGGCCACGGAGCAAAGATTATCCCACAATTTATCCCTAGCTGGAAGCTTTGAATTTTTCTGTTTTTTTCTGTTCAGACTATAGAACTGTTGTTGAGATGAACACACCTCTCCAAAATATGATTTGGACTCGTCCAATTACTATATATACTGACACCGAAAATCGTCACCAGAGTGCAAACGGCTCGCTGAGCTCTTAGATCTTATCGAACTCACTGCATTCGGGCCGAGATGAACCTAGACGAGGCTATGCCAAAGGGCATAATCTCGTTTAGGGTGGTTGACAAACCCTACCCCGTGTATACGGGGAATTTTTGCCTGCGCCCACAGGCTCGGATTTTCCCCCACATAAAAATTCGCCTTGTGCCGCATCCTGACTTGTGGAGAGGTTTGGTAAATATCGAGATAACCGAACGTGGAGCTCTTAGATCTTGTCAAACTCTCTGCTTTCGGGCCGAGAGGGGGAACCTAGACGAGGCTATGCCGAAAGGCTGAGTTACGTCTGGGTAGGTAGACAGCTATCCGACCCGTGTGTACGGGGTCCACGGACATTTTTTCCTGAGCCTAAGGGCTCGGAACGCCCAACGTAAAAAACCGGCCTTGTGCTATATCTCATCTTATGGGGAGGTTTTGTAAATACCGATCTAACTGTTCGCGGAGCTCTTAGATCTTGTCGAACTCTCTGTCTTCGGGCAGAGCAGAACCTAGAGGAGGCTATGCTAAAAGGCAGAGTCTCGTCTGGATTGCTAGACAAACCCGACTCTGTGTATACGGGCTCTATGGGAAATTTTTGCCCAAGCTTACTGACTCGGATTCACCTCACGTAAAATCTGGACTTGTGCCGCATCCTGCATTGAGGGGAGGTTTGGTAAATACAGAGCTGACCGCTCGCGGAGCTCTTGAATCTCCGCAGGTAGAGAGGAACCCAGACAAAGCCATGCCGAAAGTCAGAGTCTCGCCTGTCTCTGTAAACAAATCCGACTCCGTTATTACGTGGTCCACGGGGAATTTTTACTCGAGTATACGGGCTGGGATTTCCCCCACATCAAATTCAACCTTGTGCCACACCCTCTCTTGTGGGGAGGTTGCTAATACCGGGCGAACCGCTCGCCGAACTATCATTTCTTGTCGAACTCTATTTTCGGGCAGAGAGGCCCCCAAACGAGGCTATGACGAAGGCCAGAGTTTCGTCTGGGTAGTAAACCCAACTCTGTTATTATGGGGTCCACGGGTAATGTTTACCTGTGTCTAGGGGCTCGGATTTGCCCCATATAAAAATCAGCCTTGTGCCATATCCTGCCTTGTGTGGAGGTTTTGTTAAATACCGAGCTAACCGGGTGCGAGCCTTATATCCTTACTACAGAATTCTCTACGACTATGTCGACTCCAAGCGATATTATATTTCATGACTGTGGTATCTTCATTCAGTGGAATGAAGAAGACATAACAAGAAACCTGTCTACTCTGTTATTTATCCATAGATTGCGCGAGAAGAGACAGATTAATATCTTTCCCAACGGTGTTAGCCCGTAAGTTAATGTAATGACCCCAGCTGGAATTCAAACTCGGTTTCCTATTCGAGCTGAAATCCATAACTCCGCCTCCTTTGTGTGTGCTTATATTCTTCATGCAAATATTCATCAATCGATGTTACTTTGCAAATGCTAAACAATTTACGTTCCTTTGCAAATATTAAACAATCATTTACAGATATTTTTTTTTATCACTTTAAACTTTACTTTCATCTACCGGCCTGAATATTCGAAAAATCTTATTACAGAAATACTTGCGCTCTCCGGTAGAATTTCGACATGTACCTCTCAGGGCAGAAGGGAGCTACCGTTAATACAGGCACGCCTTATCCAACTTAGCCACGAAGAGCAAGCATCAAGGTTAGGCCAAATTTTGTGCTTTTAAGCGAAACTTCTCTCGCCATAGATTCTCTCGAAGCTTTTCATATTGTTATTTATTGTGTTTCCATGCACAATTGTGGCACAAGGCCGAAAAGGGGAGGGGTTGAGGCTGGTCATCACTAACTATCTTATACCTAGCTAATCTGATTCACGACCCGCGTCCTGGGTAAGACGTTAAACTACATCCGCATCCTGGGTAAGACGTTAAACTACGTCCAGCAGCAAGGCCTCTGATCAAAAGGCTTTGCTCAACTGCTGGTGTTCCCAGGTTCACCCTGACCCGGAGTGATAGCACCTGTTAGGGTCCCAGCTATGGGAAAATAGTTAACTATTACAAACAATACTTTTTTGAAAATAATTATTTCCAGCAGTGCAATTTTGAAGGAAATATATTATCAGAAACAGATTTTTGACAAAACAAAAGATTACCAGCAATAAAAATTATTGTCAGGATTAAATAATCCATTGAGATTGATATGCCGTAAAACAAAATAAACCAAACCAATCTAAAGCAAAGAATACATACTATATTCATACGAATCTATCCTAAAAATGTTGTCGGCATTAAATAAAATGAATGCCGTAAAACAAAATTGCCATACTATATTCATACGAATCTATCCTAAAAATGTTGTCGGCATTAAATAACCCATTGCCATAAATATGCCGTAAAACAAAATAAGCCAAACCAAACCAAACCGATTCACGGCAATTACAATTTACCCATTCACCATACAAACTCGTCCATCACCAATCAATCCTCCATACACCGTCATACCGCATTCTCTCAAGGGGGTCCTAAAAATGCGACCCATGCCATAAAAATTTGATGATAATAAATTAATAAGCTTTTCATATTTGCAGTTTCGTATCCGGATGTGAAGAAGGAGAATTTTAGAAAGGAGTTTTTTATTAATCCGTTTTATTTTTTTATCACTTTAAGCGTCATTTTTAGTAGACATTCTTATTTTTATTTTCTGTCTTTGGTGATAATATCTGGGTGAATTTCTCGTATTGTTCGAATCTATGTTGATAGAAAAATCGCAGAGCATATTTACGTCTACTTCCACAACTACAGACACAGGATAGTGTTCGTAACACTTTACAGCTGTTTTTATTTAACCCGTAGTGGGGACAGATCTCCCAATGCAGATATTGACCTACACTGTCATGACAGACGGTTTTTTGTACTCATTGGGTTTGAATATTGAGCATCCTGAGATAAGGTAAACAATAATTTCAATGTATTGGTTACAGAATATTATTTGGGTTCATACTATTACGAAAAAAAAAATAAAACAAAACAAAAAACATTTGCTTAGGCTCTGGTCCTGTGCAGCAAGAATAAACCGTTCAGTCTCATCGTTATGTCCTGGACTCCTTAGACACTGAGGGATTACGAATTCATCGAAATCAGCAATTTTAGCTTCGGAGTACAAACTGGTGATGTAGAGGATTTTGGACTCTTCTATTTTCTTTTGAAATTGCTTTCAGTATTCTTCTTAGTTGTGTGGACGTTGTTTCACCTTCTGCGTCATTTTAAAAATTTAACCCAAATTCTTCTGTTCATTGATGGTCATTTTTGAAGTAGAAAATATATTTTTGTTTTTACTTTTTTGCATGCGCCATTACATGTAAGATTCCAATCTTGTACAACTTCAAGATATTAAGTCCTACTGTTATATACATATATATATGGATATATGGATATATAAATATCCATGTGTTCATATTAATCTACTTCAACATGTTACTATCTACCTCGCCTTGTTAATATTTATCGGCCCATATATTTTCCTGACTTATTTTTAAATTTCTTTCTATAAATCTATCTCTCTCTCTCACTCTCTCTCTCTCGATATATATATATATATATATATATATATATATATATATATATATATATATAAGATCTATCTATGGATCTATCTATGATCTCATCTATCTATCTATCTATCTATCTATCTATCTATAGAGTTTCTCAGAATGGACTGATCTCTCTCTACTACTAATAGGACAGTTCTATAGAGTTCTGGGAGATCAGGTGACCACCACACTTCCGTCTCTCTACCGGAAGATACAGTTGGACTTTGTACTCTTTCTGATTGTTACTTACTAACCTGCGTTCGTTAGACTACTAATCTCTCTGTTGTAAATACCTCTTCAGATATACCAGTATTTTTCCCTACGTATGAGTTTGTCCTTATTTCAATACACGCACGGGGAAACACTCAACATCTCAACAAAGGCAATTACAGTTAATTCCTGACGCTATTCCCCATTTTATGGAAATATTTTGACTAGCAGTTGCCAGTCTTGGCCAGTCATTAATTTGAGTAAAAACATCGCAAAGAAGGACGAAACGCTTAAGAATTCAAATCAAGGAAAACAAACCGAGTTGATGACGTTTACAACGTAACAGCAAGTTGAGGCGTAAAAAAAAAAAGGATTTTTGTTTTTTACTTTATAAATTACCTTTTTTTTTGTCATATTTTTCTTTGGAGCAGAAATAAAATTGACGAAACCAAAAGGATTTCAATCAAAGAGGAGTAGCTGAACAAATTGTAATAGCAACTACAAAAAATGCCTGCGATAGGATAGATGCAGCACAACCCCATCCTGTATGGACATCTCTGCTCAAAAGAAAAATACGATATGAAAAACAAAACAAAAAAAACCCCCAAAAAACGGTAATTTATAGAGTGAAAAAAACAACAAAAATTCTATATATATATTTTTTTTATGCCTCAACTTGCTATTACGTTGTAAACGTCATCAACTCGGTTTATTTTCCTTGATTTGAATTCTTAAGAGTTTCAGGCTTCTTTTCGTACTGTTTTTTACTCAAATTAAGGAGTGACTAAGACTGGCAACTGCTAGTCGAAATATCTCCATAAAAATAAATCAGCCGTTGGAACTACAAGTTTTTTTTCTTTTAATTAAATTATATTCAATTCAAAAGCCTTTTTTGAAAGCTCTATATTTTCACAAATCACATATATATATTATGTTTCTATTAATTACGAAAAGATCAGCCTGTTTCCACCATTTCTAACCTTTCACGGCTAGGTCCCACCATGCTCCACACATTGTAGAGAACGAAGTCCATTTTCTTCGTATTCCATTAGTGAGACGCAAATTCCACGTGAGCAGATTCTTTCCGCACGTTTTTGCTTTGAAGAAACAACTTCCAAGAGAATGTTTCCCCGATCACTAAAATCTTACCCAATTTATGTCTAGGGTTAACCGTTATCATCCTCAAATATCCGCAAAATCTGTGCTTTTTATTCTGTAACCCTCTGCTTTGGGTGGCTCTTAGGTTTTGTACAAGGTGAACATCATTGTGAATACTATATATATATATATATATATATATATATATATATATATATATATATATATATATTGATAGATAGATAGATGTCGTGCAGCTTAATTTATATTACAATGAATCATTCATACAAAAGTAAATTAGTTATAAAAGTTAATGATATAAAATGGCGAAATCCCTTGGCTAATTAAATTTTAAATATGCATAAAGCTACTAATCACTCGATGAATGTTATTAATCTTGTTTTTAAAATTATAAACTGTATTAAAAAAAACAAAACATTTCGGTTTGCATTATATTTTATCGTCTCGGATGCTATTTGAATTTTACCAGAAACAAAATAGTTTCCATGTCTGATGATGACTGATAGAAACGTCGAAAGTGCTTACATATTTAAGTAAGACCTAATACAGTTTTAATTATACGAAACAAGGATCATAACATTCATCTAGTGATTTGTAGGTTAATGCACCTTTAAAAATCAGTAAGCGAACGGATTTCGCCATTTTATATTAACTTTACAAATTTACCATTTGTATGAATGATTCATTGTATATATATATATATATATATATATATATATATATATATATATATATATATATATATATATATATATGTCTTGAGAGGTGTATGCGTTTGCCGGTCCAGTTATATATCTAGCGATTTCGATAGCTTTGTGCGTGCGTGTGCAGGCTTGCGACGAGTAGCATCGTTAATTGACTTCAGTTTTTACATTTTAAGAAGAAAAATAAAATAGCGAAAAAGCGATTTTCTTCTGACGCTTTTCAGAAGAGTGGAAAATGGCGGGTAAAAAAAAATAACGGATGATCTTCATTTTTTGGGAAACAATCTAAAAAAACAGAAAGAAATAACAACAACAAAAACACAAAAAAAAGAAAACAAACCTAGCACTGATTAGATTTCCGCATCACCGACGACCGACTAAACAGTCTAAGTAAGAAAAAAGTCACGAAACGATATACTCTGACGTGCCAAAAGTCATGGGATAACAATATATAAAGGTGGCGTCACTGTACATGGAAATAACCAGATCTATCAATATCAGTTGAGTTCTGGCATCTGATGTGTCGGTGTGAACACAGGTTAGTATGTTAGTGGATAAACTCTCGGAAGTTAATGGTTTTGATCCGGTTTTTGGTGTTATATACTTTCGACCACCTCACCCATTAAGAAGAAATGAATGTTCTCATCGCGGTAACATGATGATTTGGTACATCCTGGCATTTTTTGAATGGTAGGATTCAAATTAGCCTAAAGGCGGTTACACGGAGTTAGATCCCATTGGAAAGCATATTTCAAATGTTTGTACATATTCTTCTTCTTCTTCGTCTTTTTCTTCTTATTATTATTATTAATTTATGAAAAAGTTTCTTTTTTACTCCGTATTTCATTTATAATAACATGCCTGGCAATAACAAATAACGTAGGACAAACGGAGGATGTAACTTTTAAGGAAAGTTGGCTCCCTGTGCCGCGCCAGGAAATTTTTCTCCCTGGAATCGATCCTTCAGATCTACAAATCAACAATTCGCCCTTGCATGGAGTATTGCTGCCATATATGGTCTGGTGCCCCCTTCTGTTTGCCTCGGGGTTCTTGATAGGCTCCAGAGGCGGATATGCAATATAATTGGCCCTGTTCTGGCATCTCGTCTACAGACACTTTCTCACAGACGCACCGTCGCCTCTCTCTGTCTTTTTACAAATACTTTCATGGCAATTGCTCCGAGGAGCTGTATTCGCTGGTTCCCAGACTTCATGAGTTCAAGCTCCCTACGAGGCTGGCATCTCGATCTCACCCTTTCACTTTCGAAACTCCTAAATGAAGCAGTCTCTTCTACTCCAATAGCTTCATGTCTCGCATCTCTCGCCTGTGGAACTCCTTTCCCTATTCCAGTTTCCCTGAGAGCTATAATCTCCAGCTATTCAAGTGTAATGTCAATCGACATCTCCAGTTGCCTTGATCTATCCACTACCCTCCTCATCCTTTTTTCTATCACTCCTATCGGATCTTGCTCTAAATTTTCTGTAACCCCTTGCGTCCTAGTGGCTTCCCGCCCTGCTTGGGGTGAAATGCTTAAAAAAAATAAATAAATAAAATAAACACAAGGCTGCTATTAACAAACAACAAATTAAATAGACAACGATCTTAGCTGTGGATATGGTCTGAGATTGTTATTTCGAGGATTTCCTGGAGACATGGTTCACCACGAATTTTGTGGATTTGATTTTGTTGATTTGTTCATATGTATGTATATATAATGGACTCTAGCGTCGGTTTCGACGTATGAGGATCTGACAGTTTACTTGATGCAGTTATGAAATTTTGTGCGATAATCTTAAGTGACATTTAAGACCCGCTAGTGATTTACAAAGGAGGACACATATGGAGCAAGTGTGAGGATTGTGAGATGAGATCATTGTTAGATTGGCTGACCTTTTAGATCTTACTCTCACTTCTTGAAGATGATTCAGACAAGCAGATTGAAAATTGCTGAGTCCACTAAAACACGTTGATCTCCATTCTACCCGCTCCAAGGCTAAGCGGTCAAGGGTATTATGCGGTATATTGACTGCTGACAAGTTGCTTTTCCAGTCTACCATAACTGAGACTGTATGATAAAAGTCTCGATTCCTCCAATATTACACCTGTTAAATAGGTCTACGTTATATGTCCTATCTTGAAGCTTTTGTATACCGGGTGTAACAGCAAAATTTTCAGATTGTTAGATTAAGTTTTCAACCGTTAGAAATGATTAAAGATATCTTACTGGAATTCTCCGAGATTTTCATACCATTATTGGACTCTACTTTGAACAATAAGAGTGTATTTAACTCTAAGTTTAAATGATGATACGTCTTACTGTTGTGACCCTCTGATACAGTTTTCCTCGCTACTATTTAATCTTTTTTAAACTTATTTACCATTCTCTTGATGGTTCATGGAGAGAACTTTGAAGATGGAATCCAGAGTATGAATTTGCGTACCATAACTGAAGTTTGGAATGATGTTCTTCCTCTCATTATTGCTCAGTTGGGAAGACAGTTTAAATTTTGGCATGTTTATAGAGGAAGAATGATCAGTCACTGCCGAGGAGTGAGTTTTTATAGATGTAACGTGTGGACATCAGTTTAAACACTTAGTTGTTTCTGCCGGTTTCACGCTTCTAAGCAAATTCAGGCATGAAAGTGCAACGCATCATACTGTGTAATCTTATATATCAACACTGCCTATTTCCATCTATCTATCTATCTATCTATCTATCTATCTATCTATCTATCTATCTATCTAAGTATGTTATCTAACTTGTTCTTGTTCAATTACTTTCGACTATCTCTGTCATTATCAAGAACCATGACATTATCAAGAATCAGTTTGATATGCAAGATTCCGTTGGCTATAACCTTGAACTTTATTACAGAACTGAGAGTTTACATAAGTTCAAATTTGCGCCAAGTTTAATGACTCAAGCGAACGGGACGTTATCGGAACTGTTACATAGAATGGTATTTGTTTATATTACTGCTAGATTGGTAACTTTTCATAATATAGCGATTTTCCAAGCGTAGCTTAGATGTGGCACAAGACCGAAAGTATGGGGTACCCAGGTAGGATCGAACTCACTACTAATTGTGTTAGCGAGATAAGATTGCTAACCATTACACGTCCTCGGGGTGCCCCGCGGAGGTACTATCCATATTGGTAAATGTTATATGTTACTAGTAGATTAATAGGTAAATAACAATTTATGCATTGATGGTATTGCAGATTTTAAAAGTATACGAATGTGAACCTGATAAAGAATAAAATGATTACACAAACTGCTGACCTTGTAAATCAACTTTTACACAATTTTGAACACTGCCTATTAGCGCCGCTGGCAAACTGGCTATGGTCTCCGCATTTTCGGTGAGATGAACAGACCTGAATAGGTAAGTCTCTAATTAGACATACAGACAGACCGGCAGGTTGTTTGTTTCGCGGGTAGGGAGATAACAGAGTATGTCGGCTGTAAATCTCAGATCGATTCATTGCTGGAAGTATTTCCTATTACCTCGATGCAAAACGGGTCAGCAGTTCGCCACAGAGATCACGATCATTGCACGGTGCACCATAGACGATTCTTCTCCTGGCTTGCCCTCAGCGAATCGATAAACCCACACCCACCACAACATTTCCTTGTGAACATCGACCCACATCAGATCTGGCTCGATCGAAATTATCTAAAGCCAAAGGCAATAAACAGATTGCGAGCACGTATAACCTAACATTTCATTATACATACATACATATATACCTATATAAAGCCCGTCTACTCGTGTTCGGGTAGCTAGCCAGTTCCTTGTTGCGAAGACGCCTACTCAGGCACATTCGTGTTTATTCAACACCCACAGTGCCTGTCGGTGTTTTATACTGCAACTTACCTTAAGTAGGTCCTAACTCGAGTTTCTGAGTGGGGGGGCATACTCTGGAAAGCTCAAATCTTTTTTGAACAAGGCGAGTACGCTCAAACCCAATTAATTCATTATTAAAATTAAAATTACTATGGTAACGGCTAGAGCAATTATTTAAAAAAAAAGGGGGCGTAAGGGTTAGTAATTTGTATCAATATCTTAGTTACATTCAAAGAGGTCAAGTCAGGGTAAGGTTGGGGTGTCTAAATTCAAAATTTAAAAATTTTATTTTATCTATTTTTTTTCCCTGAAAAGGTTTTGTGTATATAAAAAATTGTCATAATTCGCTAACATTTGTTTTTTTGACGACTTCATAAAGGTTTTTTTTTATTGGGTAGGGAATTTAAACTTTTTATTTAGACTATGGAGTTTAAAATTTGTATTTATTATTTTATTGTTTGTTTGTTTTTATGCTAATTATTCAATGTGAAAATTTGATGATATCGGCAAAAAAACCGTTAACTCATGTCTATTGTTTAATAAATTTTCATTATTTAGAAACTTGATAATGTGTAGTTTTTCATGTAGGCATAAAGGGCATGGGTCATCCCAAGTTTTACAAGTTCTAGTTTTGTTTATAATTTTCCAATTTACTTTTGATGTTTTATTCATTTCCTTCAATGCCAAAAATATTTAGATAGAGATGTCTGATTTCTTTTATTAATATTGTTGAAGGAGCATTCATGTTGCCTCCATCTGGTTTTGAATTCATTCTTCGTAGACCCAATGTATATCATATTAGTATTAGGACTCTCAATGGATGAGATAGTACATTGGTATACCACAGATTTTAAGCGGCATATATTTTCTAATTGGCAGTCTTCTGGGTTTCTACAATCACATAATTTTTCACTATTTTTGTCTAATTTAAGTGTAGGTTTTTTATTAATGCTATTCTGGCATGGGGGTTTATTCAGATTTTCAGTTTTAGTTTTAGGGTGTTTTGTGTTTTTTTAAGTGTTTTCAATTTAAGCTTAAAATGTTCTTGTTTATATTTAGGCTCTAAACACTGTAAAATAATAAAATACTAAAGAACTTTGGATTATTTACCTAACGATTGAATGTCACATATATCTATAAATATTTATCTATATCTATATATATATATATATATAGAAAATATTCGATTCCATTAAATCCGAAAGATATATATATAAATATATATATATATATCGGATATTCAGGCATCCATGATTATGGCTACAAGTATAGCCAAAAAGCACTCAGACATACATGACAAGAAAAAGAAAATTTAAGAAGGCAAAAAAATGAGTAATTAAAACTGTTCTTATATATATATATATATATATATATATATATATATATATATATATATGAAGAAATAATTAAGTGTACCATATTTATGGGACCAAATATAAAAGTGAACATTGATATGGGGCGTGACGTCATACATCCGCAATTATAGTTCTAGATTTCGTTTATTTTGTGTCGAGTCCAGTAAAGCATTGTGTTTTTCAACGAGGATTTAAATATTTGTATCTATAAAAAAAGAATGTAGAGTCGAACGCCGTGAAACACCAACAAAATGTCTTAAAATAATTGCGATTTTCGGACATTGATTTGTCGTTTTCAGCAAGGGTGGACTAATTGTTGTTTAGTCCGTTGTTATTTGATTTTTATTGTCATTTGATACTTGCTAAGCCAAAAGCAGATTTATGATTATATATTTCTTTCGTCTTTCAATGAGATTAAGCTTATCAGAAATACAGTGAAACATGCACTAATATATATATATACATGACTTTTTTTTGAAGCTTCATCAAAGATTGAGTAAATAGGAATAAATGTTTTTCTGATGAAGGATTAATAAAAGTTAACATGTCAGATTGCTATACGTGCCCATATTTGACAATTTAAAATCGGTTAAAGGCAAACATCATAAGCTATCTATCTATATATATATATATATATATATATATATATATATATATATATATATATGTATTTGTGCAATCATGTGTGAATCTCTCACGTACATTCACATCTGGATATGTAAACAAATGAGTTTCCGACAATCATTTTAAGACATTTTTATGTTTATACATTGACCCTCATTTATAATTTAAATAACACGACTGAATGTCGAGAAATTTTACAGAAAATATTTTCCGACGATCATCAGAGAAACTGGTTTATTTTTTTAAATTGTGATCTTAAATATTTGTATCTATAAAAGAATTTATTCATTTGTTTGACTATGTCTGGTGGCGGAAGGGAGAATATACTTCTGTGTTTGTATATATATATATATATATATATATATGTGTGTGTGTGTGTGTGTGTGTGTGTTTGTGGTGGCACCCTCATACGCATAGGTGTACGCCTTTTAGTTCACGCCAATACATCCATGGAAGCAAGTGTAGGCCTTCCGGGCGTACACACATCCGCAATTGTAATT